>WJSH01001817.1:162089-201714 GCA_009757365.2 Lepidium campestre
TTGATACCTTAAATTACTTAAAAAATCAAAAATATTTGTCACGTTCACAAAACGAAGACAAACATACGTAAACTGTTTTGAGGAGCGTGGGTGGGGCCCAATAGCGGATGACGCATAGTGAATAGGCCCCACTTTAAAAAGCAGACCGGCAGATATTGTGTTGAGATAAAGCCACCGTCTGACCCATTTGTTTATTTCAACATTACTTTTAATTGGGCCCATTGGGCCGACGACTCACCTGTGAAGTCACTTATAACTCGCATGTGAGTGTGCAGAGTCTTCTGCTTCTTTCCGGTTGCGGCTAACGGCCTCCCACTTAACTCTGTCACTTGACGTCATCTTCTCTGTCTTCCATTCATATTTAACGGCGGCTTTAACGGCTCTTACGTGCCCTTCCCATTGAAATCCAAAACCACGCTCGTCATCCCCAAGAATTCTTTGAACCACGAGCCTATACACAACACAACGAGCCTCTTCACTCTCTTAACAAACCCAATAAACAAATATAAGATAATTCATTATACGACGAATGAAACCTCCTATTTTTGTTTTGTTGTTATTTTATATTAAATTGTACCGAGACCATTCATTTTGGTTGAAAATTCACTTGCAGTTCAAGGACTGATTCATTAAAACTATGACAGTAAGCTTTTAGTTACAAAGATTTGATTAGACATTGCATAATCTCAGGAAGTATCAGAATCAAATGACCTGACTTTAATGTGCTATATCACTTACAAGATTAGTTGGGAACTTATAAAGCATTAATAGACGACAAGGAGGATGAGCTAATCAATGTTTTTAGGACCCTTGTATGAATGTGACTCACATGGGAATGTCTTCACTCTTTTAACTTCATGTCTATCCTATTCTATACAAACATTTCTCCACATTGATCTCAATACTCAAAGTTTGGGACTGATTCGTAAATTATTGAAAGTAGTTTATCTTTAAAGGTATTGAGACTTAAATTGGAAGAAGTTAAGGATTTAACAATGAGACTAGAGTCTAGAGATACATAAGAGTGAAGATGTTAAAAAAAACAAAAAGATAATACTTTTCTATCTGAGATAACCCAAAAAGAAACTAAAACATATTTTCTGTAATTATAAAACTATGAAAATGAGAAAACAAAACAACAAAACAAAATTGAAGCTTGTGAGGTTTCTGAAAGAGTTGAGACTTTAGGTGTTTTGCTGAGGCTGTATAAAGTTTATCATCAAGCAAGCCAATAACAACAATAAGATCACACCCATTGCAGACACCATGAGCTTGTTGTACCCAAGAGCTCCAACATCTAATCTTCTTACACTTCCAATATCTGATTTTGAATCTGTTTCTTCCTCCTACAAAGAACAAAGGCAACATGAGATTTTTAATAAGTTCAGAGTTTTCGACTAAAGCTAAAGAGTATCATTCACTTAGATGCCTGCAGAATCATATTTATATGATTTAGTTTACCTCTGGATTGGTTAGTGAAGTAACGGTGGCTGGGGCTCTACTTTCTTGATGGCAACAAGAAGGATTCTGGTCAGACTTGGGTGAAACTTCACTTCCATTGCCACTCTCCACATAAACAGTTTTTCCAATCTTTTTCAACTTTACCATCAACACACAATTCTCTCTTGACAAGTTAGTTATCTGTAAAAAAGTCATAATATCTGAGCATCCAATATGATGATGATGAAGGTACAAGGACATGAAATGGATTTCATGACTATGTTAATGTATTAATACCTGTTTATGAAGTCGTTCTCGTTCAGCAGCTAGTTGAATGACCAATTTTTTCATAATCTTGTTATGTACAGCAATATCTTTAGCGGTTCGAATCTTTCTTTCTTCTGCTTGCAGTAAATATTTTTCCACTTCTTTCAATCTACCTTTAAAGAATTTCAGTTCTTCGTTGAGATCTGCATTAGCTTCAGATACCATGATCAACTTCTCTTCAGTATAGTCAGCCCTGTTTTCAGCCTTTAAAACTTTTGATTTTAGATCCTCAATTACGTCCTCCATATCAGAAACAGTAGAATATAACAAATTCTGCTTTTCTTTACTTGCTTCGACAGCTGCAACTGCATGCTCTAGCTGAAGATCTGAGTCCCTCAAGTGTTTCTCAAGAGATGCTAACTTCTCAAGAGTAAAGCCCTTGGCTCTGAAAGTCCCCAACTCCTCTTGAAGCTCCTTATTGCTTCCATCTAGTGTTTTGCATTTGGATTCTGCTTCCTTAGCCCTTGCTTCAGTTTTGGTTAATTTTTCTTTCAGCTCCTCAATGATACTTTCAAGATCTGTTACCAGAGCACCAGAAGTCGCATCTGCATCTTCTGTTTGAATCCCATATTCATTCAGTTGTTCCTCAAGGGAGCTAACTCTTTCGTTTAATGTGGAATTCTCAGTGTTCAACAAAATCAATTTTTCCTCAGCTTCTCTCAAACTCTCTTTTAAGCCTTCCGTTTGTGCCACAAGAAAGTCATGAACTCTTGCATTGCTGCTATCAAGCTTGTGCAAGGCAGACTCGTTAGCCTCTAAACGTTCCTTCGAATCAAAGAGCTCAGACTTCAAGTTATCTTCCCGCTTAAAAGAGCCGCTTAAATTGAACTGAAGAATATGGAGTTTTCCAGACAGATCCTTTGACGTTCCCTTAAAGACTTCAGCAGCATTATCTGCCTCAAGCCACCTTGAGAACGCATCTACAGTTACTTCTTCCATGTAGATAACATCCTGCTCGGAAGAATATAGTTTCATTTCTAGTTCTCGTTCAGTATTTCTTGATTCACTTAGTTTCTTCTCAAGTTCCATCTCCTTAGCCAAAGATTTCTCAAGCATCCTCAAAACGTTCCTTTGCTGATCAGCAGTCTGCATTTTGATCTTAGCGCTCGGATCACCAAACTTACCCTCGTTTTGAGACACTGCAGTGTTCCCTCCATTCCCTGCCAAAACGAAATTTTAACATAATTTTCATCAAAGTCTTGGAACATTCTTTACTTAGAACATGAATTTTTTCCTCTAGTTATAGTCATAACGACATTGTTTACAATAAAGCTAAAATTAGTTAGGTTTTGTCACTTACAGCTTCCAAGTTCATCCAAACCAGAAGATAACCTCTGAAAGTTAGAAGATTGCTTCTTCATTTCCAGCACTTGGTCCACCAACTGGCTCAAAGATTGTTCAGCATCATGCAACTTCCCTTCCAAATCCAAGAAAGCGTCTCCATCAGGTTGAAGCGGAGAAATAATGACACGGGCACTTTGAATTTCGTTCTGGAGGAAACCAAGAATCGATTCAAGTTCCTTCACCTCGGAATTGAGAATTGAAGACAAGAGATCAAACTCCAACGCCTTCTCAGCGGAATCATCATCATTACGAGAAGGTTCTTCTTCTTCTTCTTCTTTTTCAAAAACAAAGGACTCAAAGTCGTTTTCCCTCGTGCCGAGTTGCATAGTAAGAAGACTTAGATTCACCAATTTCTCAGAGACAAAAGCAAAATCCAATTCAACTTTTGTCAGAACTTCGCCTGCACCTGAAAGTTCTGGATTCATACCTTGTCCGCTAAGCGAGATATCTCCAAAAAAGCTTTCTTTTGTTGAGCTAGGCTCAGGAACGAGGCTGTCGTTGTCATCGACAGAGACAGTTCTATGGTGTTCCGATTCTGTTTCCATCTTTTCAATTTAACTGTACAAGAGAAAGCATCATTTCGTCAAAAGAAATTGAATTAAGATCCAAAGTTAGGATTTTTTTAACAAGATGCAACGATCATGGGTTCCGCTAAATTAAAATCGATTCCCGAAAAATCAAGGTAAAGTATATCATACACAGATTGATTACTTGATTCCGATCAATTTTCTGAGATCAACACAAAACGAATGAAGAAGAAAAAACTTACATTTAGAAACGAAACCGCGCGATTAAGATCAAAGAAGATTCCTTTAGGAGGAAATGATCGAGATAGAAAGAGAGATCGAGAAAAAGAAGAACAAGTCTGGGTTCGTAATTAAACGAATATGACAGTAACTCTTTACTAATTTTTATAAGCTATTATAAATTGCAAGTGTTGGAAATACACTTTGTAATAATCTATATTTTGTTGTTTCCAGATTTGGGACATGTTATCACTAAAACACAAAGTAGAAACTTGTAGCTGTATTTCATATTAGGGATTTGACGACAACAAATTCAGATATGAAAATTGGTAAAACCGCGTTTATTCAGATAATATTCATTTCTACATTTACATCCAAAATCAGAATATAAAATGGGTTTTAGAACTCCGGATACATATCTACAAAAAATAATAACTTCACTGATTATTCACTCCTAAGAGTTTGAGAAGTCATAAATGTGATGCCTCTTTAAGTCTCGTAGCTACTTGTGAAGGCAATCCAGAGGAGAGGATTAAGTTAGCTCATCAGAAGCAGTGCTTCACGAGTTCGACCCAAAAGACTCAGAGCAGTTGCTGCTATGTGATTTCCGGTTAGCCCAGCAAGAGCAAGCTGCTCACTAGGTGAAGCTTCTTTTATGTAACCATCTGGTAACACAATCGGTCTCCACTACAAATGTTTAGTCCCAAAATGAGCAAGTTAGAAATGCCAAACCAAAATTTTTTTTGAAAAGATTGAGGCTTTGATTTATCTCTCTCTACCTTGATATTTCCATCGAGCAAGCCATCGAGGGCTATGAACTGCGCCACATGAGAACCAAACCCTCCAACACTACCTTCTTCAACAGTGATAAGGAATCTGTGGTTCTGACAAAGATCACGCACAAGCTTGATGTCAAGGGGTTTGCAAAATCTTGCATCAGCTACAGTCACGTTCAACCCGTGTTTCGAGAGAAGGGAGTGAGCATGAATACAATTCTGAACCATGGCTCCATACCCAAGCAAAGCCACATCTTGACCTTCTAGGAGAACTCTTCCTCTTCCGATCTACTCTAATATGATAAAGCGGTTCTTGTGTCAGTACGGTCTGTTTTGCAATAAAGATGTTAAGATAACATTGGAACTTACTTCAATAGGTAGACCAGAGGGAACGAGATAATTTCTGTTAACGATGGAGCCTCTAGGGAACCGGAAACAAACCGGGCGGTCAGTGATGTACGCTGCAGTTGCAACCATATTTACAAGCTCATCCTCATCGGCTGGAGCCATGGCTATCATGTTTGGTAAGGATGACATGAATGCTATGTCAAAAGCTCCACATTGCACTGGACCATCAGATCCAACAAGCCCTGCGCTTGTGATAACAAATCGCACTGCCTTTCTCTGCCTATCTACATCATTGACCACCTAACGAAACCATCAAAGACACTAAGGCCCTTTGCTTTTAATAAAACCTCTTTTGAGCAATCTTACTCTATGCGAGATAGAAGGAGAGAAAGGTGAAACCTGGTCATAAGCTCTTTGTAGAAAAGCAGAGGAAATAACGCAAAAGGGCTTGAGACGTCCAGAAGAAAGACCAGCAGAGAATGTGACAGCATGCTGCTCGGCCATTCCCACATTGAAAAACCTGTCTGGAAATCTTTCCTGAAATGTAAGAAGTGATGGATCCATCTCCATTCCTGCATGAACTAAAACAATATCTCTATCTTTTTCTGCCTCCATCACTAAAGCCTCAACAAAGCAATCACTGTAAGTGCGTCTGTCTGAGAAAAAAAAATATTAAACCGGTTAAGTCAAGACTTGGATACTGTCATAAAAATCTAAAAGCAAAGAGACATACCTTTAACCTTGATGATCTTTCCGGCTTCTGCATTTCGATTTTCCTCTGTGATAACGTGGACCAACACAGGACCCATTGAATCTAGAGAAGCTACTTCCCGGAGAACACAAACTAGATCTTCAATGTTGTGTCCATCAACAGGACCAATGTAGTACAAACCAAGTTCTTCGAAGAGAGTTGATCCTGTTGGTCCAACCATACCTCGTGCATACTCATCGACTTTGGCTGCCCACTCATACATGCCCTTTCCAATTTTTTTAGTCATAGCCTGTCAGAATCCACAGCAAAAACAAATAAACGATTAATTGTTGAACACAACCCTTCCACCTTCATAATTGTAAACAACTAAGATTCATAGAGTATAAAGAATGCATACTTTGGCTAGCTCTCTAAATTTCCGGAAAATTTTGCTAGACTGGATTTTGCTCATGATGCTAGATAGTGCGCTGATGGATGCCTTGGACCCCTCCTCCATATTTGAATGTAAGGAGTGACGACTATCATTCAGTATAACAATCATATTAGAATCCAAGTAACCAGCATTGCTCATGGCCTCATATGCTTGACCTGCAGTAATTGTCACATTGTCTATCACAGCAACAACCCGATCCCTCTTTCCTTTCATATCTCGAGCAACTGCTAATCCTACAAAAAAGAAATAACACGTTCAGCACACCAAATCGTCATATAACATTTATTAGGTAAGTCTAATATTATTTTACGAGAAAAGGCAGAAAAGTAAAGCTAAAGCTATAGGCAACTGACTGTCTAATAGAGGGTGAAAACACTATTACCGAGCCCAGCAGAAATACTGTTGCAGCCATGTCCGGCCTCAAAAGAATCATATTCACTCTTCAATTGAGAATTTACCCCAGAAATACCATTCTTTTGTCTGGATGGTATTGCAGACCAACGATTCGTCAAAACTTTATGCGCATATGTCTACAAAGGACAAAAAAGGTATTAATCACAGGAAGAAACACATCAAAAACTTTCCACCGAATCATAAGAATATCAGATCATCAGTCCCCTAAATTTCAAAACATAAGCTTACTTGTTCCACAACATCCCACAATATATTGTCAACTGGGGCACGGAAAACATAATGCAGAGCAAGGGTAAGCTCTGTTGCAGCCAAGCTAGGATTCATAGACTTTTGGGTCTTCTTCCATAATACAGAATGAAGGTCCGTACGGATTTCATCAGCTAATTGCTTCAACTCCTACGAGAAGAAAAACCATCTTCATTAACCTCAAGCCTTTAAGTTTTCATTCGACTACATATGCCATAAGAACATCAAGAAATCACCTTAACACTCAAATTCTTTAACTGCAATGGAGTTTCAATGCTGTCTAGTATTGGGGTCTCAAATTCTCCATTACAGTACTCATCAGTATTTGGCAAAGAGCATACTCGAGCTCTATTTGAAATATCCTGGATATTAAAAGCTACATTAGGAAAAATTCCACTAACGAAAAACGATCTAAATCCGAAGCAAAATAAGCACTCGATAGAGTTCTTGAGACCCAGAATAAAAGTCTGGCACTTTCTGTTATCGGCGTAAAGGAAATTAAGGAAATAATCAGACAAGTCTTAACCTTGTGAGTGGAGCTTGCAGCTGAGAAGAGGCTCTTTCTAAAAACCTCAACTTTACATGGAAGCGAGGAAACAGTAATATCCGACCTCAAATAGATATTTCCGTCAAATCGAGCTGAGATTCCGAATTGATAACCAATCGAAGCCGAACCCATGGAGAGCGAGCCTCTAAAAATCAACTTTAGAGAACGATTATAGAGAGGAATGAAAACATACAAAAAATTCTAGAGAATCTTCAGGCGAAATAGAAAATAATGCCGCGAAAAACTCCTAAAATGCTGACAAGATATATGGAGAATAGGGAAGCTTTTACAAGAATAAAAAAAAATGGAGAGAAGTCACAAAATCTAGAGTAGTTGGCAAAGAGAGAAAGAACTTTTGTGCTACGTTGAGGCCTGTAGATATGAAGTAAAGCCCATAAAGTTTGCCTTTTGATAGAGCCCAATTTAGTTATAGTTGGGCCCATTACATATATAAACCTTATGAATTTTTCTAAATAGATGCTATATTCTATAAAAAATCAGACTTTTTCTTAATTATAACTTGAGAAACACACAAATGATAACAAAATCAGTTTTGTTTTTCCATCGATAAGATTTATGAGATTACAATGTCAATATCTTAAATTACAAGAAGTTCTGAGAAAGTATGATAAATACCTTCTCCAATTCTGTAAGTTCTGATTAAAACTAAATCGTAGAATTTAATCAAGATTTCTGCAAAACGGTTCAGTAGGTTTTTAGTACATATCAGCTTTTAGGCAGACTCTTCCTGCTACAAAAAGCCAACTCTGAAACCAGTGCAATGTGATCGCTTCCCCATTTCTGTAACAATCCAGAAATACAAAAATGATAAAGTTTAATAATCTTATTGATAGCTTAAAACTTAGATAAACAAAAAGCCAGATCATGGGACTTTACTGGAGTTGGGAAGCCTGGTGTCCACTGCATTGCTAGTTTTGGTATTGGAGCAAGCACACGCACCGTTTGGAGACCTTCCGACCGCCTAACCCAAACATATAAATATGTTATAACACAAAATCCATGATAATCTAACATCAAGGCTTGTCAGTAATGGTTTTGCTTCAAATGCTAGTACCATATGTAGTCAACTGTCCCCATGAAACATCTGTGATAACTGGTCACTACAGGTTCTCCATTTTCATCTCTTGTGTTCATTTGACCCTAACAAAGCATTTCAACAGCTTCCTAAGAATTTCCTTTCTCAAGAAACAAGAAATTAAAAGGACAAAAGTGTAGGGAGAATATATTACAATACCTCCACTTCTGTGTAAGTGCTTTGAAGCTCCAGAGCGTGTTCAACCGTAGTTATTTCTGGGTTACCTGTTGCAGTCGCTACCTCCATTGGAGTCCAAGAGGATGGACTATACGTGATTTTCTCATTATTAGAAGCTTCAGAACCCGAGTTATGTGATAATGCATTCAGAGGTTCCCATTCTTGACTCAAGTCTTCGTTATTATCATGTAGCTTAGCCAATAACGTTTCCCCATCTTCACCTAAACCTTCCTCATCTAGCGTGAATACCACGGGTTCGTCCAATGTTAAGCCAGGTAGTTTCATCTCTGCCAAAGTAGCGTCAACATTGGTGGAGAGACTAGATGAAATATTTTTATCACTGGACACAATTTCCTCAGGAGAATGATCTGTCACTGATAAAACGGATCTTCCTGAGAGTTCTGTATTCAAATCGTCTTTAGCACTGGAAGCACTTGGAGGTTCTGTATCTGATAAGGTTATTGAAGAAAGATCTTCAGCTATCGAGAGATCCCCAGACCCATCAGGTTTTCTGTCCTCTCTTCCTAAATTACAATCTAAGGCCAGATCACCGCCTAGTAATACTCGGTCAGAGCTGGAGGTGGCTTTGTGACCAGCAAGAATCGTATCAGTACATGGATCCTCAGATGTGTTTTTGGAGGGGGCCTTTCTCACATCAATGTTGGAGTTATTCTCCGTATGAGCATTCACGTTCGAATCTGGTGGTTGAACTTGACCTTGTGGAGATTTGTTGGCGGACGGAAACCTGGATAATTGAATAGGCCTTATCAATACATAGTTAGCGGGTAAAAGTAAAAATGTTAAGTTACAAAACAAAATACATATTGTTCAAGAACTTTGTGAGTTCATGCTCTACCTCGTCGTATAAGTTTCTGGCCTTGGTGGACGAAATTCACCAGAAACTTGCCCCGAAACTTTGTCTCTGGCCAAATTAGACAAATCCAACTGCAGAGAGCAGCACAGGATACAATGTTAACCATATACATAATGTTACTAATATGTGAAGGAACAGTGCCAAACAATGAAGCTTTACCTTTCGCTCTGAAATAAAGTTGTACAAATGACTCTGCAACCAGGTAAAAGAATGTTATGACCATGTCACAATGCAAGTGTTTTTGGGTATAACAACGGGTTAAGGTAAGAATGTTACCTTTGGTGTACAATTGAAATCCCCACAAAGAACAACAGGTGCATTATCCCAGAGTTTAGAAACAGCATGAGCTCTATCTAAGAGTGTTCTGACCTGCGCAAGAGAGGTATATACATAGCTGATAACTGGAGATAGTTAAACAAACCATGTTAAACAAGGGCGATGTATTACTT
Organism: Lepidium campestre; assembly: GCA_009757365.2. Lineage (NCBI taxonomy): Eukaryota > Viridiplantae > Streptophyta > Magnoliopsida > Brassicales > Brassicaceae > Lepidium > Lepidium campestre. The sequence continues at coordinate 172,019 of WJSH01001817.1, forward strand.
TCAAATCAAAGTCTGATGCTTCATGAATTTATCACACAAAACTAAAACTTTTTACAAGTTCATAGCTATAGAAAGTTATATTATAGAGTAAAATCGTCTTTTGGCAAAAGATTTTTACACGCTAGAATACAACATTAAAGGAAATTACCTGACCAAGTTTAAAGTCTCCTCTTTTAGGATTAAAAAGCACGTGAATGTTACAAATGACAACTCGGCGGGAACAATCAGAGCTGCAAAAGAAAATGTGGTATTTCACTTCAACCCACCCAAATTATAGTCTATAAGGAAAACCACAGAAGACTGAAGAAAATCAGCAACTTCCTAGTGAATGGCAAATATCCATCCGCAAATAATATGATAGTAACATTTAACAGATATTTTCAAGTTACCTTTCAGGTGGAGAGGCCTCATTTTCTTTCTTATGTGAAGTCAACAGCGTCTACACAGAGCAAATATAATTTAAGGTAAAGAGGCGAAGGTGTGCAAGTCACTATCAACATAAGGTATATCCATATTACCTCAAGCACACATATTTGAGCAACATTATCCCGAAGACCCAGTTGATTGAACTGAATGCTTTCCTCATGAACCAACTTGAATCTAATATGATAACAATGAGATCCCAAACGAGATTCCAGACTGAACAACACAAGAAAGAACAAGGGAATCAAACCTATTTGTTCGCCAAAATATTGCACAGCCGTCAACAGCATTACCAGTCCGCATCTACAGTTCATACAATAGAGTTAGCCCTATATCTGAAGCCTAGTTCTTAGAACCTTTGATACATACCGTTTAATTTTTACTCCAAGAGAGTCAATAGAGACTATAAGCTCTAAATCGCCATCTTTAAACACAACTAATAAAGATAATCGACGTGGATGACGCTGATTTGTAAGACAGACAGATAACCCCTATAATAAGATTTCCACAAATTTAGCAGATATACCTACCTTCCAAATGCCACTATATCCCCGGTGCTTCAACTCCTCCTCTAAGTCGTAAAATTTATCAACTTCCTAACACATGGAAAGTAATATTAGATTAATGTACATACGAAAGCTGCATTCCGTACACCATTAGAAGTAGAAATGAAAAAAGCTTTGTTTCCTTTAATCTCTCATATAGCAGAAACTATAACCTGGAGACACATAATGTCTGCAGACCATAGGCCAAGCTCGAATACTATTTTGTTTTTTCTCCATCCCCAATTCAAAATATTCCTCGGAATGTGAAAGTACAGATTTTTCCAGTGATCATTTGCAAGGTAATCCGCCAAGATATTATACGATAGAACAACAAACTTTTCTGCAGAGGAAAAAAGAAAGCAGATAAGAAAATAGTACAGCGGATCAAAAATTCAATGAGATGGTCAATTTTGAGTAAAAGTTACCGGAGCCAGGAGACAATGCCGTTTTGGCATATTCCCATTCTCGGTAATCAGATGGTTTTGACCTTGGCCGTTGACGGGAGCTTCGCTGCGGTGGCGGCCGAGACATCTGATTTTGATAGAACGGAGGTGGAGGGCAAGCCGTATAGTTTTGATTGGATGGCGAATGATTAGGTTGACGGAATTGTTGCCACTCACCTCTAGACGGCGGAGGATGAGGTTGTCGATAGGGTTCACAATGCCGGAATCGGAGATTGGCGTCATGGACTGACTGGAAATGCGAGTCTCCAGTCACAAACTGATCTCTTCTTTCTGCGTCATTAGCGTACGGACGATCGGAGAAACTTCGCTCGCCTCGGCCTCGACCTCGTCCTCGGACACCTCTGTACTGCTCCGTAAGAAAAAAATCATCTTCCATTAACCGAAGCAAGGTATCAAGAGTAATACAAAAAGAGTATTGCCGAGTAAATTTACCGGAGCACGAGCAGACATGGCGAGAATTGGAGCAGAAGTAGTGGAGACGTCAGCTAAGGTAGCGTCGGAGAAAACTTGTACAATAAGATGCGAACGCCGCATTAAGCCGGATGGAGTGAGAAAGAGAGCGACGACGAAGCGGTGCTTAACTGCAGAGACGAATCAGTCCCGATGAACGGAGACTCTTAGACAATCTTGCCGTTTTCAGAATCTAGCAGTACACAGTTTGGTGTCTTCAGTATGAATAAATGGCACGCAAGCCAAAGACGATACACACCAAAAGCATTTCTTCTACTCTACTTTCTTACATATAACACTCATTCAAGAATCTTGCATCTCTTTAGATTCTCAAATTGATATACAAGCATTTTATAGATGGAACTTTACTGTCTGTTTGGTATCATCATATTTGGTCAAACCTGCAAGTTCCGATTACAACCACGATGATACCGAGTAGTAGTGAACTAGTGATGAAGACTGGGATGCGAAGTTGAAACTTGACCAACTTCAGTAAGGAAAATACCAGGAATCTATAGATTCAGAATCAATAAGAAACTTTAAGGTCATCAAAACATGCAAAATTCGGAAACCGACACATCGTAACATTAATAGATCCTGAACTGAACAAACAAAGAAACTGGGGAGGAATGGCTTCCCCAAGTTAGGTATTTGTCATCATTTGTTGGCTTCAGATTGTTGGGTAAAGGACTTGGTGACAACGTAGCAATCTCTTGGTTCAATATTGATGTAATAGTTTTGTATGGTCTCTGTGATCTCAAAGCCGAACTTCTTATAGAACTTGATCGCGTCTTCGTTGTTTGTCTGCACGTGCAAGTATATCTCAGATATGTTTTGCTTGGAGCACATGTCAAGAACATGATTCAATAACTTTGAACCTGCAAAGACAAAACAAGGTATGGACATGGAGTTTCGCTTTGAATAAGATCATGGATTATCTTAAATCTTCATATTTGAGGAAATTTCTCGGTGAAAGAAAGCTAGCACAAAACTTATGGACTATTTTTTTGGTGGCATGGATCTATGGATGGGGAAGACTGAAAATAGATGAGTTCAAAAAAGAGAACTACAAGATTACGCAACATGCTCGAGATTTGAATATTATTACAGTTATTTCGGCATCAAGATTCAAGTTTGGCATAGCAGATTACTTACCAATTCCAATCCCGCGGTATGGTGCTAGAACACCAAGTGTCATTATATAAACTCGCATGGCGCCACCTTCTTTCTTCTCCAGCCGACAGGCAATAGCTCCAACACATATGTCACTGTAATATCCTGAGAAGAAGCAAATCCATTATCAGAACACGAAGTATATCAGATCAAGATGATTTACTTCCGAGGAAAAGAGACATCAATTTTTTTCACATCTGTGTGCTCTATCAATCACAAGATACAAACAATGAATTACTATTTACGAAATAATAGACAATAAAAACAACAAAATTTGTCGATGAAGGCTTCGAAAGAAGGCTTATACTGGCATTTCAAAGAAAAATATATCTTCCTAATTTCAGACACTAGTGCTGAACCTAAATATAACAGCTTCTCAGTCAAGAAAATTCTCTGACCGCACAAACAAGAAGACAAATCATAATCACCTTTAACAATGGCCAGTGAATTCACTAAGCAAAGTATACAGTCTTCTAACATGTCTACCAAACCTAATCACAGAAGAGTTCATAAAACTCCAAAAGCAGCTAATTTGTCAGGTGCTCAATCAAGTACAAAAGAAATCCCACAGCAAAAATAAGACAATCCGATGAATATTAGTTCTGGTTCAGAGGCACATTCCCATGAAATTGTAATCCACGCAGCACGAGAGATTAAGAAAAGTCTAAGTAAATAAAGACGAACCAAGCTTAGTGAATTCGCCGGATGCGATTGCATCGGCGTAGTACTTGTCGTTATAGCGAACCGGGAACAAAACCGTGTTGAGTTTCTTAAGCTGCATCAAGTTTTTGTCTCTGACTCCATCTAGCGATACGCTAACTTCTCGCCCAGTTCCCATATCGCCGTCGAAGGATCTAGAAATAGACGACGAATGGACAGAGAATGAAAAATCAAGAGAGAAAACTTGATTTAAGGCAAAACTAATAGTAATAAAGATATATCGTGTATTTATATAAAGGTTAATATATTGAGATTCCGTTCAGGCAGACAGAGAACAGTTGATTCGGCCTCGAATTCGTAATGGGCCTGAATCAAGCCCGTAAAGCATAATTTGTGCATAACGGTCTTTCCTTTTATTGGGCCTTGAATTTAGTTAAGGCGTAGATTAAGCCCATATAATCCTATCCTTCTTATTCAGCCAGAGAGTTCATGTAATCGTTAACATTTGTGGAACAAACATCTGAAAGAAGTAGTTGGTGAGATCAATGGGGAAGAAGGGGAAAGCAATCATAGTAGGAGGAAGTATAGCAGGCGTATCGTGCGCACACACGCTCAAGTTAGCAGGCTGGGATGTAGTGGTGCTCGAGAAATCCTCTGAACCTCCGGTTCGGAGCCCTACTGGTGCTGGGCTCGGACTTGACCCTCAGGCTCGCAAAATCATCAAATCATGGCTTCCTCGTCCACACCTGTTAGATGAAATCACCTTGCCTCTCTTGATTGATCAGGTATAATTACGATTTTCTCGGAAAAAAGTAAATTTGATTCGACAAATTGCAACAATTCAGAGTGTGATGTTCCCGCCTTGTCAAAGTTTTATCTTATTTTACATTTTTGTGTTGTGGGTTTGTAGAATCAGGCAACAGATAGTGAGAAGAAAATAGCGATAATTCTAACAAGGGACGAGAATTTCGATTTCCGAGCAGCTTATTGGGCAGATATTCACGCTCTTTTGTACAACGCATTGCCTGAATCCATGTTTTTTTGGGGACACAAGTTTCTGTCTTTCACCGTTTCACAAGATAAATCCACTGTAAAGGTTAAGACTTTAGTTGTAGAAACACAAGAAACCGTTGAAATTCAAGGAGATTTACTAGTTGCAGCAGATGGGTGTCTGTCTTCGATTCGGAAAACGTTCTTGCCTGACTTAAAATTAAGGTTTGAGATAAGACTCTGATCTTCAGTTTTCGAAAATGTTATGGAATCAAGCAAACACTTCTATGAATCTGATCATATAGGCTTTTGTTTCCCTTTATTCTGTAAGGTATTCTGGTTATTGCGGTTGGAGAGGTGTTTTTGATTTCTCATGCAATGAGAACTCAGTTACAGGAATCAAGAAAGAGTATCCAGATATAGGAAAATGCTTGTATTTTGATCTTGGTACACAGACTCATTGCGTGTTGTACGAGCTTTTCAACAAGAAACTCAACTGGCTTTGGTATGTTAATCAACCAGAGCCTGACTTGATGGTAAAGACTTAAATCCTTTCTCTTTCATATTAGAATGCATTTTAAGTAGTTGTCTTGATTCTCTCTTCGTTGTTATTAAATTACAATATCAGAGCAACTCTGTTACTCTTAAAGTGAGCCAAGAAATGATCAACAAGATGCATCAAGAAACAAAAACCATCTGGAGCCCTGAGCTGGCCAAACTCATGAGAGAAACAAAAGATCCTTTCGTTAATGTTATTTACGACTGCGACCCTTTAGAACGGATCTTTTGGGGAAATGTCGTGCTGGTTGGAGACGCGGCTCATCCCACGACTCCTCATGGTCTAAGAAGCACAAACATGTCAATACTTGATGCGGAAGTGCTAGGCAAATGCTTGGAGAAATGTGAACCAGAGAATCTAAGTTTGGGTCTTGAGGAATATCAGAGGATAAGATTGCCTATTGTTTCTGAACAAGTTTTGTATGCGAGGCGTTTGGGGCGTATCAAGCAAGGTCTGGATCGTGACAATATTGGATTGGAGCAGAAAAACATGCCATTCTTTTCAAATGTTCCTCTTGCCTAGTGATATCCTATTTGTTGCGAAAGAATAGAGATATTGTGACAAGTTACATGGAACATAACATATACGTCAATGTAGAAACTATGAATACTTAAAATACAAACTTTATCCAATTGGATAAAGAGAAAAACAGTTTTATGTTTACTCGCTACAGACTTAAGCATGTGAAGCCACGGCTGAAAGCAAATGAATGTTTGAACTTTTATTGTCAAAAATAAAAATCCAATAATGTTTGCGTCTGCCGGGAGTCGAACCCGGGTCTATTGCTTGGAAGGCAATTATCCTAACCGTTGGACTACAGACGCTTTTGCCTTTGATCTTCAGCTATAACTATTTATTCGAAACATAAAGCTTTTGATACGTCCTGACTCATTACACAGTGTATACTATTTGATGATATTTGGGAGATTCGTACAAAATGTATACTATTTTAAGACATCTTAATACGTTTATGGAAAATTTTACATGTATTACACAGCTTTATCTACTGTCCATTTTGTAGAAAAACAAAAACGCCGATGTGATGCTTCGCATAATATATTATCTCATCTCTCAAGTATGGACCATCAATTCTTTATTAAAAAATATGTATGGACCATCCACTTAAAAAACTGTATCATAAATTCTAAATAATGTATGCTCTATGTAAGTATTGTGAGACAAATTGAGGGTAAATTAAATCCTGACAGATAAATTCCAAAGAGCAAATTGAGTCGGAAAATGCAGGAGGACAAAATGGAAGAAGAGGGCAGAGAGTAAGATGACGTTTAATATATTGGGACCCAAAATCCTTTTGTCGACATTGTAATATTTCATATATATTGCCATTATCGATAGTTTATACAAGATTTTTGATGTTGATTCATCCAAGGTCCACAATATTCCTCGTTTAACCAAAGGGACCATCCATATACACATGCATATGGATCAAAGTAGATTACTAGTACGTAGCTGATACACTTGTATAATAACTTGTAATTTTCTTCAAGCTTTGTCATGAGTCTATACGTACCCTATTCAACTGTAACTTAGGACCATCTTAATTAACAAAACAAAGATGAAAGGACCATTCTATTACACCAAAGCATGCGTAAAGAATGAGTACTCGACACAATGTGTTTGATTTTCAAGGTTGTGTAAGAATACTTTTGAATTTACTACATTCAAGAAGGGATGACGTAAAATCAATTGAACATGTCGTGATTATAATCATATGTGAAGTAACCACATTCTATTAATCGCATGTTAATTAAATATTGGTACATCTGAAGTCAATCATCATTCACAATAAGAAGGATGTTACTGTATTTGATTAACCTTAAAACCAAAAAAAAAGGATGTTATTTGATTGGTCTATGTAATAATATTTATATTCATTTAGGTCAAAGAATATAATTAGTTTAATGTATCTGATTATAAAAATGCCCTAAAAGTAACCATTTACATTGGATATCGTTTACGTCTAAACTAGTTAATAAATTGTGTTGTGTCGAATGAGATCAAAGGTCAAACATTAATCAATGAGATAAGGTTTAGCATGCACTAAATCATTTGATTTACAGCTTATAATACTATCATGCGCATACATTTCACAACTATAATAGATAATAACCACATTCTTCCTTTTTTTAAAGAAAAATATTTAATCCACATTGTTTAGTACGTAGTAATTACATGATCTATTGATAAGAATAAAATAACATATTATAAATTTAATTAGATGTTGTTGTGTTCAGTATATATCAAATCCAAGCTATAATTAAATGATTCATAATGATGCCTAGATATAAAATATGTAAAATTAATACTATATTGCAACCTCAAAAAAAAATATTATATATAGGGAGGTCGGCGGAACTTAATTATGTGTTTCCTGCACTCTTTTTCACTAGAGTTTATACAGCTTTACTTCTTAATTAAGGATTAATTAGTTCTATAAAATAGGATTAATTAGTCATTTTGACTTTTTTTTAATGATTTTCCATGAAAACTAATGATGGAAAGGACGGTGAAAAGGCATAGGTTATAGACCTTTGTTAAAGCAAGTAATATTTGCTTATTATACATTTTAATTACATCAATCTTGTGTTTCCACTTTCTTGACCTCAACTTACTTTCGGTTTGAAGATTAATTACAAAAGGTCTTAAAATCCTATTTTCCACCTACTTCAAGAAACACGTCAACGCAATTAAATATACACATTAATACGATATTATGAATATTAATGACAAGGACTAGGCATTTTATCCAAATTTGAATATCTGATCAGGTATCAATCCAAAAAAATCAGGTTCAAATTAAATTTGGATCCTATAAAATACCCGAGTAGACATACATTTAGTATTGGACCGGGTAAAACTTAATATCCGATGAGTATCCAATATGGTAATGCCTAGCTCAGTAATTATATATAGATAGAATGATAATACCCAAACTGATTTAATTTATTGTTCTCTTACATGGCACCATTAGTTGAATTCTTTGCACTTCCTTACATCTTTGTCGAAGCATTGAGTTCATAATTTATAATTTTATATCATGAGCTGTGGAAACATTATCACCTTTAGATCTTATGAGCACTTATGCATTGAGTTCTCATTTGCATAGATCCATCCACTAAGCCACAAAAGCAAAAGTATCTGTTTTGGACCAACTTGTTTGTAAATTACGTTATTCTCATTTGTATTATGAATTGATTTGATTTGATTCATCCTTTGTTATTGTTAGTATGTTATATATAACATAGCTATATTTTATTCGACAGAGATGTTTTATTATGTTTTTTAATTTTTGTTTTTTGTTTATTTTATTTTTTATATATCTTTATCTAACCATTATTTTCCGGATAATTTGGATCTTTCGGGTTAATAAAAACATAGTCTCGAACTAAAACTGAATAATTTCAGTTATTTGAATACATATCCGAACCGACTTGGTACCAAACCAAATCCGATATGATATCTGAATGCCCAGCCTTAACTAAGATAATTTCCAGTAAGAGTCTCTCACCATTAAAATAAATAAAAAAAAATAAAAAATATTTTTTTAATAAAAAAAGGGTGAGAATTGGTTCTCAGATGAGAGACTCTAAGAACCTCTTAAAAACCTCTCTCATGTGACACATGTCTATTTTTGAGTGGTTAAAAGTTATATTATAATAACTTCAATACTTTATACTTTAGAAAGTAATTAAATCATTTATATATTATTATTTTATATTATTTTATCTGTTTATAAATTATAAAATAAAATTATCTATTTAAAAAAATTCATTGTACATAAGTTTAAGTTATATATTAATACTAAATTTAAAAATATATTGTAAAAATATTATTTTTAATTAGTGGTATAAAAAAATTGTATATTAAATTTTTTTAAGTTTATTAATATTATATTGATGAAAGACTTAATATAAAATTCTCAAACTAAGTTATACTAAAAAATAATAATATTATATTAATAAGAGACAATCACTACTGCAGCTCTAAGCAATCAAAAAATTTGATAAAGGATTTGTGCGGCAGGTTTTTCTTTTTCTAGGGAAAATTAGTTGTTATCAAAACACGCAAAGTATGGTGGTAATAAATCTTCAGCATAATAGTAAATCCCATTACCGCAAAATTAATAACATCTTAGTAATTATTACATTATTTAAACCTTACAATATAGTTTGGTGGTAGATGATCGAGCTAATGACTCATGCATCAAAAGTTCGACTATTGATTAAATTTTGTCAATCAAATTATTAACAAAATAAATTAAAAAAATCTTACAGTACTTTAAACACATAAAATACATATTTACATGGTTTCTTAGCATGCTCTCCCAGTCTCTCTATAATATTGAGAGAATCTCTATAAATTGAAACAGATTTTTTTTTTTTTTGAGCGAACGTGCACAATGCAGATAGATTGCTTAAATGAAATTTAAAGCAGAAAATATAGTCATTAATCGTAGAAAAAATAATATAGTTTGACTAGTAGTAAACAATCTATGTCAAAGATTTTTCCAGTGGTAATAATTAATATCTGCACCATTTTTTCCTCTCTTAGACCTACTCTACTCTCTACACACTATACACATAAACTCTTCTTCTCACTCTCTTTCTAAACCCCATTTAAGGCTTTGAGAAACACATAGACACAAATCCTTTCCTTTTCTCTCACGCCTTCTCTCTCTAGCATTTACACCTCATCTTACGCGGTTTCTTTATAGTTTCTAACTTCGTTCTTTGTTTTTTCCCGAGACACAATCAACTTAAAGACCCTAAAACAGTACACTTCTTAGGTGCGTGTAATCGTCAGAGAAAGATAAAGACACTTTCTTTCTTCTTACTTACTTAGTCATGGGCACTTGTACAGAAGCAAAGGTTAGTCATATCTTTGTTCCTGGTCCGATCATCGTTGGTGCTGGTCCTTCCGGTTTATCAGTAGCGGCTTGTTTGTCTAACCGAGGTGTACCATCGGTTATACTCGAAAGAACTGATTGTTTAGCTTCTTTATGGCAAAAAAGAACTTACGACCGTCTCAAACTTCATCTTCCTAAACACTTTTGTGAGCTTCCACTTTTGCGTTTTCCTAAACACTTCCCTAAATACCCCTCCAAGCAACAATTCATATCTTACGTTGAGTCTTACGCATCCCGGTTTAATATCAAACCGGTATTTAACCAAACCGTCGAGAAAGCCGAGTATGATGTCGTCTCTGGTTTGTGGAAGGTTAAGACGCAAGACGGTTTATACTCATCTACTTGGCTGGTGGTAGCTACAGGGGAAAACGCTGAACCGGTTTTTCCGGATATACCCGGTTTAAAGAAGTTTTCTGGATCAGTTGTTCACACCAGTGCATACAAGTCCGGTTCAATGTTTACAAACCGGAAGGTTTTGGTAGTTGGTTGTGGAAATTCTGGTATGGAGGTTTGCTTGGATCTTTGTAGATTCAATGCTCTGCCTCATATGGTCGTTAGAAACTCTGTAAGTTAAAAACTTAATTAAGCTCATTAATTATAAGCAGTAATCGTGTTTAACTAACTATTATAATTAATAATGCAGGTACATGTATTACCAAGAGATTTTTTTGGTTTATCAACATTTGGAATAGCAATGACACTATTGAAATGGTTTCCTCTAAAGCTAGTGGACAATTTTCTTCTACTTCTTGCCAATTCTACGTTGGGTAATACCGACCAATTAGGTCTCCGACGACCTAAAACCGGACCAATTGAGCTCAAGAACGTCACCGGGAAAACTCCGGTTCTTGATGTCGGCGCTATATCTCTAATCCGATCAGGACAAATTAAAGTAAGTTCATTAATTTTTCCAACAGTTATGTGTTGTTGTTTTATAAAAAAATTATAACAAAACCAATTTGTTTTGTGGTTATTAACTATTAGATAACAGAAGCAGTGAAAGAAATAACGAAGAACGGAGCAAAGTTCGTAGACGGGAAAGAAATTGAATTCGAGTCGATAATATTAGCGACTGGTTATAGAAGCAATGTACCGAATTGGCTCAAGGTATGCAACAAGATATATGATGAACATTCGTTATGAAGAATAACGGTGATGGTGATTGTAAAATGATAAGATAAGAATATAAAAAAAGAGAATGGTTTTTAGTGAATCATGTATCGCTCTCTATGATTTGGACATGAAGGAACAACATTCCAAAACTCTTCTTTTCTCCATGCAAAATGGATTTAAACCTTTTTACATTTATAATTTTTTTGTTTTGTTGTTGTTGTTGTAGGGAAGTAGTTTTTTCACAAAAGAAGGAATGCCGAAAACGCCGTTTCCTAACGGATGGAAAGGAGAGAATGGACTATACACTGTTGGTTTTACCAGAAGAGGACTTTCGGGAACAGCTTTTGACGCCGTTAAGATCGCTGATGATATAACTCATCAATGGATGAATTTTAATTCTAGGAATCTTTCTACTTCTCATATTATCCATCTTTATTTCAATAAATCCTAATCATTTTCTTACTTTTCTTTTCTGATGAATTTTGTTGGTTTTTATTTATTTAATATTTAGTAGTTTTCCTCAATTTTAAGCTACCATGTTTTGTAAATTTTGCTCATTTTTCTGCCTTTTGGCTGTAAAATAACATGCAATTTACATATTAACTTATCAGTATTTTAAAACTTTTGTTTTTTTTTTAATGATATTCATAATATGTATATACTGCAATGAATAGTTAAGGACATGATATACAGTAAGAATAATTCATTGTTGTATACAGTAGCCACTCTGAATTGTCCCTTAGATATTGCATGGAGTCCACAAACATTTCTTCATAATTAAATCTTTATATAAAAAGATTGGAAATATAGGTTGATGTATTATGAAAAACAAAATATAGGTTTATGATTTGGCCATCATTTTGACATATAAATTGACTGTGACTGAGTGATGACGAGAGCTTCGACGTAATTTTTCCAATTACTACTTTTATTATTTTGCCAACTTGTTCAAAATGTATATATTTAGAAAAAGTCAGTCAATATAATACAGTTAATGTGAAATATTACATGAATTAATACGTAAAAATTGAAATGTGCAGAAGGACGACAATGACGGAGCTCTGACAGATTTTGGATCATTTCGTACGAGAACTAACAGACAAGATCTTCTCTTATGCATCATACGTCATCACTATTCAAAATATATACACATGGAATCAAATTTTGTAAGATCCTACGTCGTATCACCCAACGGGTAAAATTTTAGTTAGAAGCAACATTTAATGAGAAAAGATTGATTGCTTTATATGGGAAAAAGATTTTGAAACTTTTCATGATTATTAAATGATAGCTTTACTAAAGTCAAAGAACATTTACAAACTTTTCAACTTTCTGTTACAAATCAAAATTCATTTTATTATCTTGTCAACAAATTTTATATATAATACACTTCAAATAATTTAGCCAACCAAAAAAAAAGATAAAAGGAATTAGACGAGGAGAGAAGAAAACAACAAAATCCTTTATTTTCAAGAATTGGTTTAGATATGTTGAAAAGACTGATGTAAACACTATCTTTACTAGTTTAGAGTTATTTGACGAAAAATTTACCTCTATGTTCTGATGCATTATATTGGATTAAACTCATTTATAAAGATGATCGAATGAAAAAACCATTTTCAAAATTAGCTCACAAGGATTATGTTTATGTCCATTTTCATATATATATATATCTACATGTCTCTCGTTGACGATAAAATAAAATGTATTACTTTCACAGCCTTTTTACGTTAAGTGATGATTTGATGATGATGTATGAAAGATGATTGAGAACCTCGATTCCTAAACCAAAACATATACTAGTATTTATACTATAAAAAAATGAAGAGTAGAGAAGTGGGGCCAAGATGTGAAGACATCTCAGTGGTATGTTGCTTTAAAGAGCAGCTTGACCTTCGCTGACAATTATGAAACAAAATTAAAAAACCTAAGAATTTATGTCATCATATTACGTAAGGCTCATTGAAGGAGAGGGACCTCTCACTACCTCCTTCTTCTCTTTTGATTCCCTCTGGCTTCTTCACCTCTCATCTTATTTTTTCTTTTCTTTTTTTAAGTTTAAGCTGCAACCATTTTTTGTCTCCTTATAGTTTTTGGTCCAAATGTTTACATGTCGAATTTTTGACGTTTCTACTTATATGACCAGTCTATGTAAGAGATATACTATATGCACGTGATTTATTTAGCATGGTTCCACCTAAGTCCTAATATATATTTGTATTTATTTGACAGATTTATGAATACTACATATATATATACACACAGTTTTCGAAACTCCATTTGCTTTGGTTTATATGTCCTCCATAACAGAATGTCTCTGTGTCTAGCTAGAAATTGAGATGAAAAGGTCGTCTTTATAGTACTATGCCTCAAAAGTCTAGCTGAATGGCCCATTACAAGCCCATTCCCAACATATGTTTACAAGAGATCACTCTCACTCAAAATTCTCTGCATCTTCGTTGAGATCATCTATCGAGCTTTCATCTTCAAGAACAGCTTTTTTAGAGGATCCACGCATCTTCACAAGTTTTCTCGGGTTTCTGCAATCTTTCAACACATCAGACATTGCTTCTGCTCTATGCAATATAGACTTCCTTCTATCTTTATCAGGCGAAGCATCAACCACTTCTCTATATGTATTTGGCAGCTTCTTCGAGTGAGGAAGAGACGACATTAGACTAGATAGTCTCTTCGCCATCTCAGTCATCCCTTTTGATCTCAAGCCGCTATCAATCATCTTGAATGTGATGTACTGTGGATTAATCCCTCGTCTCACCGCGTTCTCAAACTCTTCGTATGATTCTTCCAACATGTCGAGTCTGCAAAGCAAATGAATCAGCATCGTGGTTGTTAATAAGTCAGGATCAATCCCTCTGTTTTTCATCTCCTTGTTCACTTGCATTGCCAAGCTAAGCTTCCCATCCTCGCAGAGCATTTTCAAGATCAAATGGTACGTCAACCGGTCTGGGCTATGTCCAGCTTCGATCAACTTGAAGTATAAGTTCATACCCTCTTCGGTTTTGTTATGCTTTGAGAAATACTTGAAGAAATGGTTGTATGTAGTTGGGGTAGGATCAACGCCTCGTGTCATCATCATCTTGAGTATCTTGCTAGCACCAGAGAGATCTCCAGCCTTGCAGAAATTCTTTACTAGTGAATTATAAGTAACTATGGTAGGACCTGATTCGCAAATAAAGAACCTTTCCATCATACCAAGAGCATCATTTAACCGACCCGCTTCTCCTAAACCATCGATTATGGGATTATATACCATAAAATTGAGCTCCATTTCCGCCATCTTCATTTCTTCAAGAATCTCTATAGCAATCTCAACACGACGCATCCTGCAATACCCTTCTATGAGAGTACCATAAGTGACAACTGTCGGCTTCACATTCATAGCTTTTATTTCTTCCCATAACTTCTCAGCCTGCTTTAGTTTTCTTGAACGGAACCATCCATTCAATAAAATGTTGAAAATCCGAACAGAGGGAACCCAATTTGAATCCATCTCTCGTCTTCTCTCCAAATATATTGAAGCTTCTCTAACATGTCCTTCTTTACAAAGTGCATCTAACAAAACCTCAAGCAACATGTGTTCTGAAGCTGATTTACAAACCGGATCATAACTTTTAGCGAATTCAAAAGCCCGTACAGCTTGTTGCACCATACCTACAAGAAGTTCGAGAGAAGCTACATTAAAGGCAAAGCTCCAATGAAATTCATAACAGAGTTCGTCTGAGCTAGCTCTTTGTCTCAGCAAAATTAATCTTCAATTTCCATTATCGAAGCTACAAGAAATCTGCATACCAGCACGAGCATACCGTCTGATCAAAACGATAAACGTATCTGCAGAAACCAAATTCGATCCTTCATCGCTTCTCACTCGATCAAAAATCAACGACCAAGCAGTTTCAAATTCACGAGCTTTACACAGAGAATTGACAGCCGAATTGAACAATGAAGGAGAAAGCGTAAACCCAGGTTTCATCTCCGCCCATTTGAACACCGAGTGCAGTAACATTGGCGATGAACTTAACCGATCAAACAGCGCCTGAACCAACTGAACACACGGTTCAATTCCGGTTTCAACCAAAGCGGAAACCAGATTCGAACCGGGAACAACATTAGGATTTTCGAGGAGATTCAATATGATGGAGAGATGGGTCTTTGAGAATTCGGATAGGGTGATTTGATGCGGCGGAGTACATGTAGAATCGGGTACGGCGGGTGATTGTAACCGTTGGCTGAGAGGCTCGACGGGAATATGCGGGGATGAACGGCGAGATGATAATAATCTATGAAGAAGGACGATATTGTGAGGATTAGGGTTTAAGAGGAAGATGCGTCGGAAGGAGGTGAACAGAGAGTTCATTTTCTGCCGCCGTTTTTAGAAATTAGTTGCTGCCGATGAAGATATGATACTCCAGTTACGCGCCATTTTGGGCTTACGCATGTTACTGAAATTATCCATTAATCTAATTTTGGGCTCGAATTGGCCCGAACTTTATATATATTGTTTTGTTATTAATACTTTTATAAAGATATATTTAAAAATAGGTTTTATAGCATATATCACACGGTTGAAAAAAAGAAGAAGCATATATCACACAACATGTAGGTGACTGTATCTACATAATACATTTAATTTATGAAGAGAAACTACATATACAAAATAAAATGTAGTTGAATTGGTAAGAAAACATTTGTTTCCACTAAAGTTGACATAATTGATTGTGTATGTATGATCAAACCTGTAATTTTCTTTTGATTCCAATTATTATTATTATTATTATTTAAATCGAAAAATTGATGTTTTGTCTTGTAATGCTATATATTTATCATGTAATAATATATAAACTCAATTTCCTCATTTATAACTTTTACCGCCATTTTAAATAATATATTTGTTGATCCGACCAAAAACAAATATATATTTGTTGACAAAAATTTTTTTTGTTCTATGTTTGTGATTTAAACTTAATATTCGTTCAAAGTTAATGAAGTTTAAGTTGATAAAAAAAAACTTAATATTCGTTATTGGGTATTTGGATCGGATTAGTTGGCTATAATTTGATTAGGTAAGTAAACAACTATAAATACAAATTAATAGAAATACATGAATTTAATGTAATATGTAGCAATATAACGCCCGGAAAACATAAAATGTAATATATAATCATTGTTTACATTGGTACATTTAATATTTTACCCTTTTTAGCATATGAAATTATGAATAATAACATATAAAATAAGCGCGGAAATATGTTACAATTTTGATAGTCACAAAAAAAAATTATATATACATATATATATATATTTTTAATGTCTAAGTTTTAATGATAAAATCAGACAAACATACAAGATAAATTTTTATTTGAAATCCTAATTTCCGAGAATTTGCTCATTTTTATATATATAAAATTTGGATTTGTTTTATATTAGTCTGAAATAGTTTGTGTGGGAATTATCTCTAAACATTTTATTCATTTATTCTTTACAAAAAATATATTTTATGATATAATATTTTTTCCCCAACTCAACTTAAGAAATTCATTTGACAAAAAATAAATACAGCTGCATTCCAAGTATAGTAAGGAAGACCAAATTATAGAAAACTTTATTACAATATTTTACTATGTACGAAAAGATTTTTCCCTAAAAGCAAAAGAGATTTTATTTTAATTGTCTTTTTCTAATTAAAAAGAAAAAAAGTTCGTATTGCTTTTTATTACAGTATCCTATTATTAATTTTTATATTCCAACATTCTGAATTTCAAACAGTATCTTTCACTCAGTCCATTCCCCGCTCCTCTCCGCTCCCCTCACCTACACATATTTCAACACTTTCTTCTTCTCTCTCTGGAGCGCGTTCTCTTTTTCTTCAGTGAACCGTCGTCATCGGAGCTCATTTTGGAATTTATAAACCAATCTTCTAAGAAAGGTATTATCACGTCTCGTCTGCACACCATTTTCTGTTTGATTATCGGTTCTATGAATTTTTCCGTCTCAGTTACCGGAATCGTAGCTTGTAGCTCTTCTTATTGATCGATCCGACCTGATCATTATTTGGGCTTAAGGCTGATCGATCTCTGTACCGATTTTTTTGGTCTTCTGTCAATATCATTCATCTTTATCGTTTCCGCTTGTAATTTGTTCTTCAAGCATTGCTAATCTCCGGAAATTGAAAATGTCGAGATTGAGTCCTCTTTGGGTCATTGTTTATTAAAGTAGTCGGTCTTCATAATGATTTATCTATGGTCATGTGAAGAAGAATGCTTAATTCGATTTCGAATGATTAGCTTGAAAATTGGATTCACCGATGAAGAAATAGGGTGGAGAAAACATGAAACTAGTTGTGATAAGCTGGGTTGCTTGTTTAAGCTTAGAATGATAAAATCGTTTCAGTTTTCATTATATGCTTGTTTTTCTCCTGAAACTTATGCTACATTTGAACATTGATTGATATTCTTGATAGACAATGACTATGAACCGTTGTTCTGCAGGCTTGGCTAAACAATTGGCCTTTCTTCAGACTAAATAATGTATTGCTCTTCTTCGTTGCATTCAAATGCAAACAAAGAAAACATATCTACTTCAGATGTTCAGGAAGCTTTTGTACGAGTAACGAGATCACGAGCTAAAAAAGCCGTGGGAGGAGTATTAATACCTCCAACAAAACCCTCTTTTAAACAGGTAATGAAACCTGTTATTATAGGAAGTAATAAATGAATTGAAGCAGATGATGCCAAAATATATAATCTTCCTGCCTATGGTTCATCAGCAAAAGAGACGTGCAGTACTTAAGGATGTGAGTAATACCTCTGCAGATAATATTTATTCAGAACTCATAAAGGGAGGCAACATCAAGGTAAAGATTTCAGATTATATGTTTTCATTTCCTTGGTTAGTGTATATCTTTGTTTATAGCCTTCAAACTTCCCCTTTGGGATTCTTATTATTTGACATCACGTTGCAGGCTAACAGAAAATGTCTAAAAGAGCCTAAAGAAACAACAAAGGAAGGTGCTAGTGTTGCCATGGAAATTCTGGTAGACCGGCATACCGAAGAATCAAAATTAGCAGAAGATTTGTCCAAGTTCAGGATGGCTGAAGCCCAAGACGCCTCTCTTCCAAACTCCAAAGATGAAGAAATTACTGAGCAACGTAAGAACTGCAGTGTTAGTGAATGGAATGATAGAATCCATTTTCTCCTCAACTCCGAGGTCTTAATGATCCCTTGCCAATTTTACTCAAGCATTGGACTCCAAAATGCATAAATTTTAGTAGTTATTCCTTTAAATTATGCTATTAAGGGTTGAAAAAAGTGGTCTATTCCAAAATGTAGGTTTTTAAAACTTACTCAAGGTATGTATCTTTTTCTGGCTTGTGCAGAAGAAGATGGATCTGGTGTGATGGAGTTACTTCAAGTTGTAAATATTGATTCCAACGTCAAAGATCCCCAGTGTTGCAGCTTGTATGCTGCTGATATATACGACAACATACATGTTGCGGAGGTATTGAATTACATGATCCGAAAATTTGGTTTACATATTTCCACAACTTACTCCTTGAAATAATCTTAATATAACAACCTCATATAAACTTGGAGTTATAACCCCTCTTTTCTTGCAGCTTCACGATCGACCCTTGGCTACTTATATGGAGCTTGTGCAGCGAGATATCGATCCAGACATGAGAAAGATTCTGATTGACTGGCTTGTAGAGGTTAGTTTCCTCCAAACTTAGCGCACATATATATATATATATATAAATAAAGGCATCATGTTATCATGTTTCTTAATTGAACAGAATACTGAACATTCCTATATGTAGCTTTCTTTGAGATGTTTGAGTACAAACTGAGAATATTTACCAAGCATTGTGAGTTACATTCTTCACTGTCGTTAATCCTTCAGGTTTCTGAAGACTACAACCTTGTTCCAGATACGCTTTACCTTACAGTGACTCTTATTGACCGGTTTCTGTCCAACACTTACATCGAAAGGCAAAGACTCCAGCTCCTTGGTGTCACTTGCATGCTCATAGCTTCGTAAGTCCCTACTTTTTCCTTTCGCTGTGTGTGTCAATTTCAAGTTACAGTAACTCGATTCTATTGAATAACATTTTTATCACTAGGAGAGCGCGAACATGACACATATGTTTACCTTGTTAAGTAGAGAAACACTAAGGCCTTTTCGTCCGTGCACCTTTTTGTTGAGCCATGTAGAAAATACGAAGAGCTTTGGTCACCACGGGTGGAGGAGTTTTGCTTCATTACAGCCAATACATATACAAGACAAGAAGTAATTAACATTCAAGTTACAGATATCTTGGTGTCTTCAATGTCAAATTCTTGATTAAACTAACAAACTAGAAACTGTGTTTCAGGTGCTGAACATGGAGATTCAAGTTCTAAATATTGTGCACTTTAAACTATCGGTTCCTACCACCAAAACATTTCTGAGGTAAACACTACAGGGCAGAACTATGAGTCATCGCATCTTCCCAATCTACATTAGTTTTAAAATAGCACCATTCACTTTTCATCATACCTCAACCCTATGTTTTTCAGGCGGTTCATTAAAGCAGCTCAAGCTTCTTACAAGGTTTTAGACGATGAACTATTCGCTGTTTTATTCAATTCTCACTATTACGGTAGTATTGAGTCTGATCTTGTACGTTCTCCCTTGCAATTATCATGCAGGTGCCTCTCATTGAACTCGAGTTTTTAGCAAACTATCTGGCCGAACTGACACTCGTGGATTATACTTTCCTAAGGGTCCTGCCATCACTTATTGCTGCTTCAGCTGTTTTCCTAGCCAGATGGACACTCGACCAAACTGACCATCCTTGGGTCAGCTCATGTTTCTTAATTCATGAATACGAGTTTTTTTATGTTTGCCTTTTTTGGCTGATAAACGAATTCTATTGGTTACAGAACCCTACTCTGCAGCACTACACCAGATATGAGGTAGCCGAGCTGAAAAACACAGTTCTGGCGCTGGAGGATTTGCAGCTCAATACCAGTGGCTGTACCCTCGCCGCTACTCGTGAGAAATACAATCAACCAAAGGTACATTACCCTAGAAAAGACCGTTATATCAAACTGGTGGTTGTTGTTGATAAAAAGTGAAAAACAAATTGGTGATTGAACTGGTTCTAATTCTGCATGACTTTGATAGTTTAAGAGCGTGGCAAAGCTGATATCTCCCAAGCGAGTCACATCACTTTTCTCAAGATGACACCAAGCATCGCGTTCTTCTAAGTAAACCACCTGATACTAAAGCAAAGCCAAGTCAGGCGATCAAATTCCTAGTTTCAGACATTGGATGTCATGGCCTTTTTGATCATTGGTCTCCTAGCATCTATAGATCTGCCAATTTTGTCTGTCTGTTATTATGTATGTACTGTGTAGCTATATTGTGTGGCACCTTGATTTGAGGCCATTACTTGCCACACCCTTTTAGCTTTAATAAGTGTTAAGGAATTATACAAGCCCATTGCTTTAGCAACTATTCACCATCCTGCGGGATTTTTTGTACCTAAGAGCTCTTGGAAAACGAATAGAGACAGAAGTAATAAAATATATTCTTCATGTTTCATGGCTGGATTATTATATTGTTTGTTCTCATTTCACAATGGCCTATATTCATATGGGGAAGTTTCCATCTACAATTAACATCTTCCGCGTAACACTTGCTCTCCCATTTCCTCTAAGCCTGATCTTCTTCGTTGAATTACTCTACAGGTATACTTCAATCCATGCGCTTCCATGGCTGTAAGTTCTTCACTATCCTACTAATTCAACTAAATCCTAGAAAAGTTAGAAGATACTAAACCCACTTCAGTTCCGCACTTGAGCTATCACAGTTACAATTCACTACAAACCCCCTAGACTAGTTACTACAGTCCTCCACTAGACTAACACGAAATACTTACCAAGATATTCACACTCAAGTCTGTATCATGAACTATTAGTTTACCCCTCTTACCCTTCGAGAAGAGAAAAAAATTAAGATCTTGACTGCTGAAAATGAGTAGAGTACACAAAATAAACAACTCACAGTACTCAGGATACATGAGTGTCAATAACACGGTGAAGTGTCATTCTCCTATCACGGCATTTGCAGCAAAAAGACAAGACAACAGCTATCCCGAAAGTTCACAACTCACTTCAGCTTAGATTTTGAAGAACTCATTAGAGGTTTAGCAATGGGACGAGCAGGAGCTGCCCTCGTGGCTTTCTTCAAGTCATACTTTATCATAGAGAATGCGCAGATCATCGCAAGCACCATGGTCGGGTACACATAAACAGTTTTGGCTGGGTCAGTATTTACTGGCTTCCCTAAGATTCCTTCTTTAACAAGACCCCAAACTAGTAGCAATGACCCAAACATGCTCATCCTACCGGGCTTTAGCAGACTCACAAGCGCTCCAGCTACAGAAAAGTAGCTCCCTGCAAGAACCTGGGAAAAATATGAATCACTTATGAGACTGTTAGTGTGGGGAGTCAGGACAGATCAATCTTAGTAATCGGTTGCTACATAAAGAAAAACAAAAAAGAGAGGGCTTCTAAAACGAGATGATCAGGATGTGACAAATGAACTTTGTTAAGAAATCACTGGATGGAAAAACCGAACCTCTAGGCGTTGAAGGTCGGTCACTGCAGATGCTTCTGTCACATTGGTGAGATTGTATATATCTAACAAATTTTCCCACTTTGGAAACGTCATGTTCGTGGCAAGACCACTGACAATAGCACCAGGGAATAGGAGAGCCTTAACGACCGTAATAGGAAAGATTTCACTAGAAATCAACTGAGACGATGTCACATGGATCGGGGATGAACACATACCAGATCTACATGGAACCCTGTTTTAAGATTACGATTAAAGTCAGATTAACCAGATAGACAATCAGGGTACGGTCAATAGACTTAAGAATCTAATCTCCCGATCAACTTGAATATCAAAACAATAAGAGCCCCTTTTACAAGGTCAATTTTATTAATTTATCTCCAGATTCAACTCGATTAAGCACATAAAGTAGCTCAAAGTTTCTTAATCTAGCAAGAGATTCAGAAGTAGTTGATGCATACTAAAACAAACTACACAAAATTGCGGGAACTTGAAAATGTATTGGGAATTGAGATATCATCGATATACCCAAGCAAGAGACATATTTAGCGTCGTCCAGATGTACGAATCATATGTGCATCTCTCGTTAGTCAACGAAATTTAGGGTTCAAATAACGCAGGTGAGAGTTTGGTTTTAGTATGAATTTACCTGAAGAGAGGGATCTGGAATATGATCAAGACGAAATACACCCATGGTGCTATTGACGTCCATTTCTTATACCATCCCTTTGATTGAACTGGATTCGCCATTACCAAGTCGGGAAAGAAAGAATCTGGAGAGAGAGAGAGATCAGTTTCTTCCGTAGAGACAGAGTGGACCCGTTGTAACCAGATAATAACGACGACGAACAAAATAAATAGTTTATAAACGACACGCTTTGCTACATTGTAAACAGAAAACAGCATGAGTGTTTAGAACTTTGAAGGGGAAACGACGCCGTTTCAACATATTAAATCTTCTTACTTTCTCGCTCAGCTGAAAACAACAAACAGTTTTTATTTTGATAAAAGCTATGGCGGTTGCTCTATCTTCCTGTAGCGTCGTCGTCTCTCATCGTCATCCTCCGTCGTTTTCTTCGTCTTCAGGTTTATCCGTCAACAAATTTCTATCTTGGAATTGGAACACTATTCCTTGTGGTCTATCTCTTTCGATTCACAGACCTTCTCGATCTGTACTTGTTTTTGCTCGCGGGAAGAACCGAAAAGGATTTGCGACTTCGTCGTCTCCGAAGGGGAGCAAAAAGGTAAGATACAACCACAAAACTCATAATCATTTGCTTGATTTAACTTCGTATGAAATGAGATTAGTCGCAGTTGCTTTCGCCGGTTTTTCTGGAATTTTGATATACTAAGTGAGCTAAAATCAGTTTGAATGGTGGTAGTCGAGAATTAAAGTGACCTCCTTTTGATTTCGTATCAGACTTAGGTTTCCTTATTTTTGACAGAAAAGTTTCAAGGGTGAGGATAATGGAGGTGGTGAGGAGGAGGATGATCCATTTGAGGCACTGTTTAATCTACTGGAAGAAGATTTGAAGAATGATAAATCTTCAATAGATGATGAGGAGATAAGTGAGGAAGACCTAGATGCATTAGCAGAGGAGTTAGCTCAAGCATTGGGTGGCGGTGATGATGTTGATGGCATCGACTTGTTTGGTTCAGCCACGGGTGATGTTGATGTTGTTGATGACGAAGATGATGATGATGATGATGGTGATAGCGAAGAAGATGAAAGACCGACTAAGCTAAAGAATTGGCAGCTTAGAAGATTGGCTTATGCATTGAAAGCTGGGCGTCGTAAAATAAGTGTAAGTTTCAGTTCAGTGTTGAGGTAGATGTTGGGTACCAACTTTAGATCATACTTTAGCATAGTTCCTGGGCTATATAGTCTACTTTGCAGATTTTGTTTCAGAATTGTATAAGAGATGACAAAGAACAAGTAGATTCTCTGATTTTTCAAATGCATTATTGTTAATGGATGGTTTTGTTGTGATCTGCAGATAAAAAATCTGGCAGCTGAGGTTTGTCTTGACAGGGCTTATGTTCTTGAATTGCTTCGTGACCCGCCTCCGAAGCTTCTAATGCTAAGTGCTACATTACCAGATGAAAAACCGCCAGTAGCAGCACCTGAAAACTCCTCACCTGGTCCAGTTCCTGTGGAATCGTCATCAGCGGAAGATGTTGTGGTCGTCGAACCTGAAGAAAAAGTAAAAGATGAAGCAGTCCATGTGATGCAACAGAAATGGTCTTCTCAGAAAAGGGTGAAGAAAGCTCACATTGAAACGCTAGAAAAAGTTTACAGAAGATCAAAACGACCCACTGTAAGGACTTTGACTTATAGATGTGGATAAATTCTATATTAGTTGAATGTTTTATCTTACATAGATGTTATGAACCATTTTTGCATGCTGTGTATAGAATGCCGTGGTTAGCAGCATTGTTCAAGTAACCAATCTTCCAAGGAAGCGAGTACTGAAGTGGTTTGAAGATAAAAGAGCAGAGGACGGAGTTCCAGACAAGCGAGTTCCATATCAAGCTCCTGTGTGATTTACATTGTGGTAGGCAATGGTTTTCGCTCAACGACATAGTCATCAAGAACTTTCTTTTTCGGTAATACGAGGTGTGTTTATATTGGTAGATTCTGTCGACTACATATGTTAGCTAAGAAATTTTAGGATATCTTGGGTTCAGTCCTTACTCCTTAGTTAGTCCTTGCTGAGAAACTGTGCTCTACACAATCTTTTGAACTCGTCCTTTCTTGTTGTAATATATATCATTGAAGAACAGTAAAAAAAAGTGTTGGAACATTTCAGATTTTTCATTAAATTTTATTGGTTTATGGCAAAAAAAATTATTTTAATGCATTACAAAAAAAAATATATATATATATATATTTTCAGAACACTTTTGAAGACATGGGCCATGTGACAGAATGTAAGAACTAAGGCCAAACTTTCTGTCGAGGACAGACGTGGGGTCCACATATTATCTCCCCTATCCATTATTCACCGTAAGATGCTAAACAGATCCAACGGATAATATCTTTCCACGCTCCCATCTTATTTGCCTTTGGATCCTTGTATTTTCTCAAGGCTCTCCTTTCTCCACGATTCATTCTCTATATCCGTCAGATTCTTCTGTAATCTAACGGCTGTGACCACACTAATCTATTCCTTCCCAAAATGACTTGCAATTAGATTCTCTCTTCTGTAAATCCCAAGTCCCGCTCTTTTCCTCATTTTCTTCTTCACCAGCTTCATTCCCAAAGACTACAATCTTTTTCACTCTCTCGATCTTCAAAAGTAAGAAAAATGCAGGAACAAGCTACTAGCTCTTTAGCTGCAAGCTCTTTACCATCAAGCAGTGAGAGATCATCAAGCTCTGCTCCACATTTGGAGATCAAAGAAGGTAATAAATTACAATAAAGTTCTTAATTTTCTTTTTCTTTCTCCCACCGATTGATCTCATTAATTTACAGCCTCATGCATTGGGTATTAAGTAAATCCCCATCTAATTTTCTGTACTACCATTGGTTTTCTCAATTGGGTCAATAGATTTTTAGTCTCCCCGAAAAAATTCTCGAGATCGAGAAGATCTGTAGTTTCAGTTATATCTTTAAAGTTTCAAACTTTTTGCTTAAAGTCTCTTTTTATTCGATAGGAATGGAAAGCGATGAAGAGATACGACGAGTGCCGGAGTTCGGAGGAGAAGCTGCCGGAAAAGAAACTTCCGTTAGAGAATCTGGATTGGCAACCGGTCAGGAACGGACACAGACGACTGTCGGAGAAAGTCAAAGGAAGCGAGGGAGGACACCGGCGGAGAAAGAGACCAAGCGGCTAAAGAGGTGTTTGTTTTCTCTTCGTGCAAATTGACATCTTTACCCTTTACAGTGGTAATATTGGTAAGTAAAGGTTGCGTGCTGAGGGCTGTTTCGTAATTTTATTGTGTAAAGGTTGCTGAGGAATAGAGTTTCAGCTCAGCAAGCAAGAGAGAGGAAAAAAGCTTACTTGAGTGAATTGGAAAACAGAGTGAAAGACTTGGAGAACAAAAACTCTGAACTTGAAGAGAGACTTTCTACTTTGCAGAACGAGAATCAGATGCTTAGACATGTAAGTTTTTTCTATCTGATTGTTGATCATCTAATCTGCAATGTGAATGATTTAACATTTGTTTTTATAATGTATCATATTGCTTGATAAAATGCAAGCCTAGGATTTGAGAATGCAAAGTTAGAATCTTGGTGTATGTGTGGTAATAATGGTTTATAATCTTATTGTTCACATGTTTTGAGTTGGTTTTATGGTGCAGATTCTGAAGAACACAACAGGAAACAAGAGAGGAGGTGGTGGTTCTAACGCTGATGCAAGCCTTTGATCTCCTACTTCTTGTTTATTTTATTTTTGTGGATAAAATTTTACAGGGAATTGTACTAATAAATTATTATATTATATGGTATTTGAGAACTAAAATCTCAAAATTGTAGACTGAGTTCTGTTGTAGTCTTTAGATTTTCTTACTACGAAGCTACTTTTGTTTTTAACACTTACAATTTACAAAGCTAATTGAATATAAAAGGTTGTGCTTTTTTTGTTACTGCTTCCTTCTAGGCGTACGATTTTGATTAACCGCTCCTATCTGTTTTCTTACGAGATCAAAAGGGTTTGTTGTGGCTTGTTTGTGCTTTCTGATTATTTATTGTTTTTGTTTAGCTTTTCTTAGATCTCATTTTTGATGAAAACATTAATTAATGAAGCTTCTTCTCTTGCTAGTTGCTCTTGTAGGTCCCCTTCTTGAGGAAATGTCCAGGAATTAGGTATATGTGATTTTGCTAGTAGTTTCAACATTCATTGGGGCTAACGTTTTGTGTTCAATGATTGCGAGACTTCTTTTGTTTTTTCCTCCCCATAGCTCCTTTTATAGCTCTGCGATAGTTGACAAGAATAACTAATTATGAATAAACTTTTAGATAATGATCCTCTTTCCATAATACTTAGCAATAGACCCTCTCCAACAATCATCGGTTGGTACAAGATCTAGTATTTGGCCATTGGGATTGGTCCATGAACGGTTCAGCGTTTCTTTTTCCACGACACATACTAAGCTTTCTGTCATTGTTTGATTGTGACCCACCATGTAATGAATTGAGAGAGAGCAAATCAACAGAAGCTTTTTTTTTAGTTGACAAAAGAGATTGCATTAATAGTTGATAGTATAATTCTGTGCAATGTGTCGGAACACAAGAAAAATGAGAAAGTTCTCATTGGCTCAAAAATACAAATTCTAATACAAGATGAGTAGTTACTCAAAAAGACAGGAGAGTAAGAGGCAAATCTCTTTCTCTACTCTTCACTCAGTATTAGCTTATAGCTCCATCAAGGTATCATCATCCTCTGGAAGTAAAACCGTAGACAAGATTTAGAATAAAGCATTTAGTCCATAAATTAATTTTCTAAAAAGTGAAACAAAAATCATTACCTTTATCCTTTCCATCATCGCTACTTAATTCAGATTCATTATCATTCTCAACATAGAAATGCTCTTCTACATCTTCTTCATCGTCACTTTCATCAATCTCTTGATCATGACCTGTTGTTTGAGTTTGATTTCCTGCAGCTTTATTGATCTGCCATAAAAGAAGGGTTTAACAAAACTAAATTGCGATATATGCTTGTATCCTCCTTGAGAATTGAATAGAAAATGAACGGAATGTAACCTGGGCTGTAACAAGTTGTAAGCGCCCAGATAACTGTAGTAACTGTTGAAGAGCCGTTCCTCGGGACTTGGTAATCTGAAAGTACAGTGTAACATAGTTAAACCAAGAAAATATTACAGAACTAACAAAATCCTTGGCTCTACTTTTATCTCTCACCTTATGCAGTGTATTAAGAAGCTGTTTGCTTTTTGGTTCTTGATATATGATGTAATGACTATGATTCACCATTATGCTGTATATCCATGGTAGAAGATGCCTCCCACCACATGCCCTGTTGAAATAAATGCAACTGGGTAAGACCAGAGAATCAAACGTGGTCTGGATTGTTATCGTAGCTGAACATTAAACAAAATGATTTGCTAGTTTGGAGAAAAACATCTAACGTTGACTTATTATCCAATGGTATAAGCATCAATAATAAGCATAGATGAAACAACTGACGAACAGGAAATGAGGCGATCAGAGAACCAACCTTGTCTGCCACATAGCAACCAGAGTTTCTAGAGTCTTGAATGCAGAGGAGGGTTCCATTGATAAAACAGCAGACTTTAACTGCCAAAACCAAAATTAATATATGACTACTGCGATTGGAAGATTCAAAGAAAATCTCTAAAGAAATGCATCAGTAAGATGTAACACATGCCAAAAAACCAACTATCCTGAAAGGAAATATAGTAATATACCTTCTTTGGTGGTAGATAAGCCTGAAGATCAATTCCATCAATTATTGTCGTATAGGAAAGATTTTTTTGTTCATCAGTACTTCCAAGTATCCCTAACGATCTCAACCTATCCTCCATGCTAAATGTTTCAACATGATCTGAAATTTTGACATAAAAAATAATGAACAAAAGGCCACAGCAGTTCTTGTATCCCACGCATCTGCATATACTTCAAAACAATCAAGTGATCTGTAGCAGTAATGAAAACGGTGAGACTTCAGCATCGTGATGTAAAACTCACCAGCTTGACTTTGGTCAACCATATCAGTATCCTTATCAGATGAGGGTAGTTGTACACTCTTTTTCTCGTGCATATCAGCAACTCTGGCGATTGGCAGCAATGCATCTTCCGCATGTGCACGGTCTAATGTTGTAACTATAAAATCATAAAATCTTAGTCAACCATTGTTATAGACAGGTAAGGGTAAGAACTGGAAACCGCAATCCACAAGGCACTATCAAGGATTCAACATATCTAAAGATATATCCTGTAGTTCCATTAATGATAAAAATCAGTTCCACATAATAAAGAAGTTTATGGAGTCTACTTAAACATGGTGTTAATTTTGTTAAACAGCTGAAATGAATAAAGCAGTCGATTTGATTTTAGCAATACTTTAACAAAAAAAGACATACGGCCTAAACAATTTGTTGGAAGTATGATGATGTAGTAAAGGGTATAGCCCATAGAAGATACCTTTATTCTGCAAGCCTTGCCCCTTCCTGGACTTTGAAACCGACTGAGTGATGGGGAGAAGGATCCCATCCTTAGAGGCATTCAGCACCAAGTCGGTGCCAAATTGCAACACCATCTTCTGGAATGATGGTTTCACCAGCAATCCAGATGCAATAAATGCATTCACAGAACCAGGCTTCAATATGCCTTGTAACTTGGCAGCAAAGATCACAGGCAATGAGCCTTTGTGATGTTTGACTGAAGAATCTTCAGTTGCTAATGCGACTTTTGTAGGCTTTGCATTGCATAACTCCTCAATATTTGATCCATACCAAAAATAACATACACCTACTTCTGAAATTGCTAAAACGTATAACCCTTTTTCATTTGTTTTACTCCAACTATCCACAAAGACAGGAGGGTGCTCCAAGGCAAGAACGCAGCTAGCTGACTGCTTCTTGGCACCATCTGTTTTCCATACTGCAATATATTTTTCACCGACTGCAGATGAGAGGATGAACTTCCCGTCCTCGGTAAAAGCCACACAACGCACACCTCCCTACATAACAGTAAAAACTGTCAACATCCTTCTAATGTGTGCTTTACCAAAAAAAAAAAAAGCCCTTCTAATGTGTGACATAGATG
>WJSH01001817.1:201767-237267 GCA_009757365.2 Lepidium campestre
TAATGCTGACAAATTATACAGGTACTCACAGGATGACCAGTAAACTTCTGTATCTTCTTGAGATCTGAGCAGTTAAAAGTCTTCAACTGAGCAGATGCAGTGGCTAATATTTTTCCATCTACAATTGGGAGGGAAAAAGCAACTCGTCAGCAAGTATACATGTTACAGTTTAAGCATCCCACATTACGTCAATGTGACTTTTTTTCTATTTAGATCAAGCGGAAGGACTACGTCTCTGTAGACACACCTGGTGAAACACATAAAGAAGAAACTGGTTTCGTTGAAGCTTTGAACTTTCTGATCAGATTTCCACTATGGGGATCAATTTGACAAACCATCCCATCTGCCCCACCGCTGTATATGCAAGAGGCCTTTGCTGAAGATGAAACAGCATTGACACCACTGCACAAGACAGGAAACACATATTGATCAATGTCCAAAACATAATTGCAAAGAGAAAAAAGATATCTAGCAGATAACAAAAACAAAAACAGAATGCTAATTCTACAAAATACAAATAGATCAGTTTGACAGTTCCTTTCAAAGTTGGTCGAGTTATCTACTCACCCGGGATGACAGTCACTTATTCTCCATTTCAGCTGACCAGAAGCCACATCAAGTGCTAAAACATCTCCTCCACCTGTTCCTAATACCAATACAGAAGTTCCAAGTTTTCTCTTCTTCTGCAAATAACAAGAATAGAGCTTATTTGTAGGCAAAAACTATGATTTAACAAACTACATCACCACGAAACTAGAATAAAATAAATTATGCCCTGTTTACCTTTTTCTCCAGAGACAACCATTTCATGCACGTATAATCGACCGAGAGGTGACCTTTCCCAACTTTGGTATAAATGTTTGTCTCCTCTGTAGATGCAATATCAGCAAACTCTGTCTGGATCTGACCCTTGACAGTATCCCAAATCTATACAACATCGAAAGAAAATACATTTATTGATAAAGCAAAAGATTTTCCCTTTCAATAGAAAATTCCTACAAATTGAACAGGAACAAGAATTATGAGCCAAATTGCAGTCAGCACAAGTAAGATTAAACAACCCTGGTACACAATTGTATGAATTATAATCCATCACCAAGTATATAACTACCAATAAAACTAACACAGGTTTACAACAAGATATCCATCTGAAAAAAATACAGGCATAAGAGAAGAAAACTGAGGATACCTTGATACGGCCATCTCCGGTGCTAAGAGCGAGATAATCTAGGGCAGGACTGAAAGAAGTCAATACATCCCTAATGTTCACCAAATTCATCTTTCCCTGAAATTGTTTCAAGCAAACAATTAAATACACGCCCACAACGAAAATTCAAGCTAAGGTCTAAGAATTTAATGGATTTAAGTGTGTTCTAGTCAACGTAAAAAAAAATATTCACAGGTGTATTAAAATTTCCGTTGAAGAAATGCTGCAAATTACCAAACTAATCAATCGAAAACAATCTAAATTAAGTTAAGTGGTTAACAAAAACAAGCAACTAACTAGTTCAAGAAGAGGATGTCAAAGAGATTCAGTTTCTGCAGGAGTGAATGTGTAGACGGTGAGGGAAGAGAAGGAGCGACAGAGAGTGAGGCTTCGCGAAGAAGAAGAAGGAAATTAGGGTTTTTGAGAGGTTTTTCTGATTTTTTTTTTTGGGGTTCAAAACGGCGAACGGGTTTAGGCAAAAAAAATAATGCGCCAAATAGGATGAGAGTTGAGTTCGGATTCCTCCCCGGTACGGAGCTGACTGAGCCTGAGCTCCATCGATATTGTTCTAACATAATTAAATTATGGGCCGTTATTAACGTAGCCCAATAGTGTTATTGGGCTTATTCAGTAATATCCAACCAACTTTATTTTCTTGATTTGTTCATTACAAAAAAGAATTCACGCCTCTTGTTTAAGTGATATGCGGTTCGATTTCTTAGAAGTAAAGCTTATCGTGACGTTTGTGATCAAGCAGGCTTGAAGAATTATCGACCTTGCTCAAGCAACACAACTGTATAATAAAATATAATGATTGAATCTAACTTTCAAGTTTATTTGTGAAGAGTATAAATTACCTTAACAAACAGTCAAACATAGTCATAGAATCAAATGTTCATCAATGGAGCTTTTAAAGGGCTTCACTAACGTAACTAGAGTTGTTTGACGATGATTTGATCGAATAATCAAACACAAAGCTGTAAATCTTCCAAGTTCCAACTGCTGCATCAACATTTACAGCATAGTCTTCTCTTAGATATTTGCAAAAGTAATACTTTTCTTCAGGTCTTATATATTGAAATAAGAACTCGGAAAAATCCATAAACAGAGGTTTGGTGACACCAATGTAATCATAAATAACATGAAGAAAACAATATAAAAAGGAGGGAAAGACGAAAGTGATAAGAGATTCTGACTTTACTACCTATGAGCAAATCAATGGATCAAGAGCAACCTCAGATTTCATAAGAACTACCATCCCAAGATTATCCAAATCATAATTTATCTTCCATGCTCTTATTCAACCAATTGTGTGTTTCTGCTCAAGTTCCATTTTCTTGTTTCTGAGTCAAGAACTCTTCATTTAGTTATCAGACTCATTCTTCTTACCTTCTCCATCTCCTTCCCTCTCTTCAAGCAACCGACCACGCTCTTCATCAGCTTGTTGAATCTTCTTCTGAGCCTCATTAGCCTTCAAGGCCTGTAATTTAGCATGATTGTAATACGCAACTCCCAAGAAGGCGATCCCGTAACCGAAAAGGTTGATAGGAGTCACAGTGTCCTTGATCACAGACCATGAGAATGCAATCAAGAGCCAATCTTTAACCACACCAGCAACATTCATGGTCAAAGCAGAGGTCTTTCCAACTAGAAGGAACACAGCGAGATTCAGAGCGAATGCACAGATCGAATTAGCTCCGAAAATGGCGTAATCGAAGTGGAAGCTAGATGTATCTCTAAGAACAGGGAATTCAACGTAGATCCATGGAATAAACAAGAAAGCTAAGCAGCAAGGGGCAACGTAGTAGAGCGAAGTAATGGGATTCAAAGTGATTCCTTTAGAAGTAAGTAAGATCTGAATCAATACCAAACGAGTTGCTTCGAAAGCAACCGCACCAAGCTGAAGAATTACACCCCAAACATCAAATCTAGCTTCTCCATAAGCAGCAATAGCTACACCAAACGAGATCGAGAGCATGTTCATCATAATATCAGATTTGAATCCTTCCTTTTTGAAAAGAACACCAATTGAGTAAACAGCAACAGGCATCAGAGCTTTGAGCATCTGAATGAAGGAGACGGATAGGTAAATGTACGCCGAGTTTGAAAGCCAGAGTGAGAGAGCGTACAAGGCACCGATCGGAACAACGGATCTCAGATAAGTTTCACGAGACATTGAAACTGGCTCAACGAATTTGAAAACCTTGATGATGAGGAAAGCTAAGGATGAGCAAAAAGACATGTGAATCATGGTGAGTGAGATCGGGAAAGGCCAATTGTACATCTTCTTGTCGAGGATGTATTTGTTGTAGACGATTACAGTGAAGCTGAGGAAGATCCATATCGCAACGTAGCTGTAAGAGAGAACGATCTTCTTAATCACGCTATCGCTAAGTGTGCCGCCTTTCCCCATTACGTCGGATATTGCGTGAGATTCGCTTCTCCGTACGGTGGTTCTGCGGCGGAGACGACGGTGGTGAAGCTGAGAAAGAGAGAAAGATTGTTACTTTGTAAAGTTGGGTGAGATCCCTAATAACAAAGTCTTCGGGGTTTTATTCTCACAAAGAAGTGCCTCAGTTGTGTCTTCCATGTCTCTGTTTTTATATTAATGTAACGTTCTCAATTATTATTAATTTTTATTAATAAACGATAATAATGTGAATGGGGAAAATATTAATAAATACAAACGAATTGTCACGATATTTATTGAGATTACGTTTTTGAAAAATTACCAAAACAATCTTTTTCCATGATATTATGATTATCTATGTATAATTACCAAATGATAGAAGATATCTCAATAATCATAGTTTATGAAAATAATCTATGTATAATAATACAGATTCTTTGGCATTTAGGATTATTGACAAAATTAAATATTAGAAATCTTTTGTCTTTCACCAAAATTAGTTTAGATTTTGTTCTGGAAAAAATCCAGTGTAGATAAAAAGATTTTTATTCTGATAATTATCTGTTACAAAATGATAAAATAGTTTAAATTTTAATTAGTAGGTAGAAAAATCCGTAACAGATATATGGTTAAATAAGCGGAGATCTGTAACTAAACATGTCATGATCATTTGTAATTATCCCAAGATTTGTGTCTTGGTTTAGTCAATAAATGGGCCCAGTGATGGGAAGTAAAGCCCAATAGCGTCATCGTCCAGGAGACGCCAAGGAAACGCGCGTCGAGCGTTCAGGAGTGATAGACACATGCGTCTCATCAAAGTCACGCGGCCTGTGAATGTGATTCAATGCTTTTGTCGCTTCGACGTGTTTTTCCCGCTAGGTCTAATTTTTATTGCTTCTTTTTTCTTTTGTCTTTTTATTAACATCCACAGATATAAAAATGGAAAGAAAATTAAGACACTCTACTTGTCATTTGTAACCAAGAAGATATCAAACAAATGTTGTCTTCTTGTATGGGTTGGTACTCGGTTTTCAAAGACTTATTTCATTCATCTATTATTGATATTCGAAAATTGTTATAAATAATGTTATTAGTTGAGAATAATCCTATAAGAAAAATAATAATTCTAATGTGAAAACCGTAATTCATTTCAACTTTGAAGATTTTCTTTTGCGAGTTGGGACTTAGAAGACCATTTTTTGTTGTCATTATCATATATATTACTAGCTTGCTTGAGGTTCTTCAACATTAGTATTGAAAAATATATACATCGAGTTGAATAAATCCACTTTAACCTAAGTGATGTTAAATTATTACCAACAGCAATGGTCCATTATCAATTGTTTTTAACTCACACCATCTCCACCATCGAGCCACCAAAAAATGATTTGATGAACGGTTCATTTAGGGTTTATGACATATAATGATATCATTACATAGACATAATAGAGATGACCTCCATTTTTGCACGAACAATTAGTCAATATTCAATGCGTAATTTAGGTTTTAATTGTATTATTCTCCTCTCAATATAATGATTTTATCATAATGTAATATTATTGTATAGTTGATAAATCCCTTTCGTTTGGACTACTTCCGTAAACTATAGTTGAATAAGATATGTACAAGTGGTTACCTAACAAATTGTATGATTTGATGTGAGACTTCGTTTTGTTGACCAACAACTTTCATCAAGTCTTTTAATATTCTAATAATTTACCCCTCAATTCTAATAAATTTATAGAAAATTAACAAGAGATTGGCACTTTATATTATTCTTGTTTAGAGATTCTTTGAATTAACTCTTTGTGTACTTTTCATATGCAATAAGAAATTGTTGTGTGCCATTTGACAAATGCATAATCATTAGTCTTATTACTTAGCATGATTTGTTTTTCGATTACTATAATAACATATGAAAATTGTTCAAATAATATTAATATAGCAATCATTTTCCAGAAGATATCTTTCTTTTTTCGTATCTTCCTCGGTGATGGAAGCGTTCAATTGTTGACCTGGGTGATTACGATTATATACATTTAATCGTATCGAAACATCAACAAGCGTCTGTAGTCCAACGGTTAGGATAATTGCCTTCCAAGCAATAGACCCGGGTTCGACTCCCGGCAGACGCAAACTTAATATTTTTACTTTTCCCTGAATGTTTGTTCATCCACTTTTAGCTTCCACATGAGCGTAAACTCTTAAAAAATCTGTAAACACACATGTATGTTTCCATTGAAGTTACGATTTGATCATTTTTGTTAACTTTAAAAAAAAGACCTAAATCTTTGATGATTTGCAGAAAACCAAAAAGCACTAAGATGATTCTCGAGTACTCGATCTAACCGTCTATCATAATTATGATGGCCATTTCATTGATGTTTTGAAGATGTTAATGCTGACATTTTCTGTTGTGAGCAATTGTTGTTTCCGGTCTCTTTGTATTTCTCTTTCTGCACAGTACTGACAGAAATGGTTTCAAGTGATGAAGGTACATTGTCTTTATTATTCTCATTATATTTACGAGTCCAAAGGTCCCAAATTCTTTTGTGTTTTAACCGAAATTCACTAAAACTAACCTCGTTAATAATGGATGTGGTTGACCATTGCTATTCCCACTTGCGCAGAGAATGTCAATTTCAATTTCCTGTTGATCTAGAATGAGATTCCAAAACCATCATGTATTAATAACTTACAATGTTTGGACACTTGAACGTGATTTAGTGAGCTGGTTTATATATATACTCAAAAAACCAAGTCAAACCAATCTTAAACTATTGCAGCTTGCGGCAGTCTCTTTCTCTGTCCCCTATCTTGATGCTTCTTAAGTTACAAATGATTATCCATATGATCATATGTGTATCATCTTAATAGTAATATTATAACTTGTTTGAAAGACCACGTCGTTGCCATATATATGGATAACATGTCATTCGATATCATCTCTGTTTTACTAATCATTTCTATATTTGTCTACTTGCAAATTTCAACAGTTGTTTAATTCATTAAGTTAGCCGAATGGTTCTCTTCTTTAAAGCTATATATCATTTATTGGCCTCTCCTCTTGTAATTACGAAATATTAGCTATGTCGTTTGTCTATCATGTCGTTCCTCATTCTCTTCCTTTATGGCTTTTGATTTTCTTCGTCTTCTTAGTCTTATCGGGGGAATCTCAAAAGGAAGTTAAAGTCGGGATTGTTCTTGATACTAATTTGACATTAGCAGATATGAGTTTGCGAGCTATTAACATGTCTCTGTCGGAACTCTATAACACTCATAATGGCTTCAAGACAAGGATTGTCCTCCACGTCCGAGATTCCAAACAAACTGTTGTTGCTGCTGCTGCTTCAGGTACTCAATCTTGTATATGCGTTGTGAACATTAATGTAGTAAAATTAAATTGAATAGTCATCGACCATGTATATCTTGTACAGTATGAGTTATGAAAATAATTATTTTTAGAAAAACTAACGTTGCCGGTAGATCGGGCACAATGTAGCGGACCAACCGCATTGAAAGTCGTACATTTAACACATGAATAACCCCAATGATGGACGAATGACTAGTTCGTCCTATTATAGTCAACTATGTTTAGTCTTTTGATTTGATAGAACTAATTAGGACCCTCTTGTCTTTAGCTAGGACTGTGTTGTCTAAATTGGCAAATTGAAGATCGTTCTTCCAACTAATTTATTTGTGAGGATGCATGAGAGAGTGACATCTAAGTATGTTTTAAGAAATGACTTAACTTTGCAGCTTTATACTTGATAAAGAAGAGGGAAGTGGTGGCCATTATAGGGCCAGGGGATTCAATGCAAGCTCCATTTTTAATCAACCTTGGAAATCAATCTCAAGTACCCATAATTTCATTCTCTGCAACAAGCCCTCTTCTTGATTCCCTCCGCAGTCCATATTTCATCAGAGCCACACACGATGACTCATCTCAAGTTCATGCCATTAGCGCCATTATAGAGTCATTTAGATGGAGAGAAGTTGTGCCTATATATGTAGACAATGAGTTTGGAGAAGGTATTCTTCCTTACTTAGTCGATGCTTTTCAAGAGATCAATGTTCGTATCCGATACCGAAGTGCCATATCATTATATTCCTCTGATGATCAAATCAAGAAAGAGCTTTACAAACTAATGACCATGCCCACTAGGGTTTTTATCGTGCACATGTTGCCTGATCTTGGGTCAAGGCTTTTTGTGATTGCGAAAGAGATTGGTATGATGAATAAAGGTTATGTATGGATCGTTACAAATGGTATAGCTGATCTCATGAATTTAATGGAAGAATCAAGCTTGGAGGACATGCATGGTGTCTTGGGTGTCAAGACATATTTCTCGAGATCTAAACAGCTAATGTATCTTAAAGCTCGTTGGCGAAAAAGATTTGGAGGAGAAGAGCTAAACCATTTTGGATTCTGGGCTTATGATGCTGCTACAGCACTTGCAGTATCAATAGAGAAAATCAATAACGTAAACATGGGTTTCAATAAGACCAAAGCAAAAACTACAAGAAAAGATATAGGTACTGATCTTGATGATCTCGGCGTCGCTCTCTCTGGTCCTAAGCTTCTTCAAGTGTTGTCAACAGTCAGTTTCAAAGGTGTTGCTGGGAGATTTCAGCTAAAACATAGGAAGCTAGAGGCTAAGATTTTCAAGATAATCAATATAGAGGAAAGCGGGGAAAGAACAGTAGGATTTTGGAAATCAAATGTAGGATTAATGAAGAGACTAAGAGTGAATCAAACAGGCTTTAAGACACAACACAGCTTCCATGGTCTTAGACCGATAATATGGCCTGGGGACACTACTTTTGTCCCCAGAGGCTGGGATTTCCCAACTAACGCAAAGAAGCTGCGAATAGTAGTTCCAAAGAAGGATGGCTTCAATAATTTTGTGAAGGTAACAACGGATACAAACACTAATGCTCTTATGATCACTGGATTTTGCATAGATGTTTTCGACACCGTTATGAGACAAATGCCATATGCTGTTCCTTATGAGTACTTCCCCTTTGTAACTCCTGATGGAAAATCACGTGGAAGTTACGACGAAATGGTTTATAGTGTGTTTCTTGGGGTAAGTTACATTGATCTTTAAACCTTTGAGGAAACCCAAACTATGTATTGAGCTTGAATGTTTTATAATGATGTTAACTAACAGGAGTTCGATGGAGCTGTTGGAGACACAACAATCTTGGCTAATAGGTCAATATATGCTGATTTTGCGTTGCCATACTCGGAGACTGGCGTTGTATTTGTGGTGCCGGTTAAGGATGAGAAAGAGAAACGAGAATGGGTCTTCTTAAAGCCTTTGAAAAAGAAGCTCTGGTTTCTTACTGGTGCTCTTTTTCTTTACATTGGATTCATGGTTTGGTTTTATGAGTATCAACAAAATGAAGACAATTTCAGGAGCCAGAAGATAATTGATCAAGTGTCTAGTGTGTTCTACTTCTCATTTTCAACATTGTTTTTCGCACACAGTGAGTTCTTCTTGAACACACAACATCAGATTCTAATCTTTGGAAAAGAAGTAATACAAACATTTTGAATGTTTTTATCTATAGGGAAGCCATCAGCGAGCATTTCCACAAGGGCTCTTGTTGTGGTTTGGTGCTTTGTGCTGTTAATATTGACTCAGAGCTACACGGCGACATTGACATCGATGTTGACAATTCAAGAGCTTAGACCAACAGTGAGAAACGTGGATGATTTGAGGAAGACTGGAGTGAGCATTGGATATCAAAAGGGTTCGTTTACATTCGAAAGGCTGAAACAAATAGGTTTCCATGAATCAAGGTTAAGGATTTACAATTCTCCTGAAGAAATGCGTGAGCTTTTTCTTAACAAGAGCAGCAACGGTGGTATTGATGCTGCCTTCGACGAAGTCGCTTATATCAAGCTTTTCATGGCTAAATATTGCTCAGAGTATTCTATTATTGAGCCTAACTATAAAGCTGATGGCTTTGGCTTTGTAAGTTGACCTTATTACTCGATATTTTTACAGTTCAAAACCATCAGTTTGTTCTTAACTTATGACTCTCCAAGTGTTTATTTGGCAGGCCTTTCCATTAGGATCTCCGTTGGTGTCGGATGTTTCAAGACAGATATTGAACATAACAGAAGGAGAAACCATGAAAGAAATGGAGAACAAGTGGTTCATTGGAGAAAAACGTTGCCCAGACTCTACCACATCGGATACGCCAATCCAGCTTGATCACCACAGCTTTAAAGCTCTATTCCTAATCGTCCTTGTTTTCTCTTGGTTCCTAGTCATACCCGCGTTGCTTAGTAGAAGATTTGAAGAGAGAGAACGTCCCCAAAATGATAATGAGATCAGAAGAGTTGATGAAGTTCACGAGCCACCCGTAATAGCAGAAGGCCGAGCTGGTGGGCCAGAAGGTCAAGTCAATGCTCCAGAAGGCCAAGTTCGGGAAGATGATGTTGGAGATCAAAATAATCTAAATCGTATTGTGGGAGTCGACCAGAATTTGGTTCACCGTAGGATGCTCACCGCTTTAAAGACCCGAACAGCTTCCCTGCCGTTATCCTCCCAAACAGCTTCCCTGCCGTTATCCTCCCGAACAGTTTCCCTGCCGTTGAGGATTAAGCCTCATAGGCTCTGATTATATTCTTTTTGAATGTTTAGTTTCATTTCAAACGGAAAGTCGTACTAATCATTGTTACCTGATGTCTGATAAAAAATTCCAAGCAACAGATGTCTGACGCCTGAGTAAGTCAAGATGCCAAAGGCTAACGTCAAGACAAAGAAAATCCTGAGAATTTTAAACATAATAATATGTTGTACAAAAAACAGGACAGATCTCGACTGTGCGATTTAAAGAGTAACTCGATTCCCTCTTTTTTAAAGGTTACAAACGGTCTAGAAATATGGAAAAAAAAAAAAAAGTGTTCTCATCGAAAAGACTAAAAATCACAAATCGAGTGAAAGATATGTGAACCCCCATGACCCCGTCCAACACATGAGATCTGCAGAGGTCCTTCATGAGAGATGATAGCTACTTTAAGACGGCACTGAGAAATGAATAAGAAGAAGAAACAACACCAATGTCAATATCTGGTTAAACCAAGACTTTGCCATTAAATTGATACAAAGATCGAAGCTTACTGTAAGTAGAAGTATCAATCTGCTCGGGAAGTTCCTTTATATCAACCTCAAACCTCTCTTGTACCTGGAAACATTTGAAATTGTCATTTTACTAAAAACCGAACTCAATATCAAGTGGACTTTCGATAGGATTGTGAAGAAGATCAAACTCCAAACCTGATTAAGAACCTCTGAATCTGAAGCTGACGCAACAAATGTAATTGCTAGACCCTTTGTTCCAAACCTACCAGCTCTTCCCACCTATGCCATAAGCATTTGTGTAAAAGTAACGTTATAAGGGCCCAACTTGTTAGAATCGATAATCAAAATAAAATATTTCAAGACTACATAAGTGACAATGGTTTTACCCTGTGGAGATAGGTATCAGCAGAATCCGGCATGTCATAGTTGATAACAATGTTGACACGCTCAATGTCAATGCCTCTCCCTACCAAATCTGTTGCCACGAGTATTCTCTTATGCCCTTCCTTAAAACTTTTGTAGCGAGTCAACCTACATAGCATGTCATAGAATTTCACATGTAGAAGGCATTAAAAGCAAGTAATGTCGTCCATAGAGAGGTGAATTCATGTACAAACCTCTCTTCTTGAGACATGCCGGAGTGGATGCATATAGAGGGGAAATTGCATTCTACCAGCAACTTGTTAAGCTCCGCAGCTCTGCTCACGCTCTTCACAAATATTACAACTTGATTAAAGTCCAGCGCATCAAGAAGGTCATTCAACTTGCGGTTTTTCTCCATCTCGTTCAGTTTGATGTAGTGCTGTCACAGTTAAGACAGAAAGAGAGTTAATAAGCATCAAGAATCAACTAAAACAAATAATAACAGACGACCTCAATAATAAGAAGTCCTCACACTAGTTAAAAAAGTACCTGGACAAGCCCATGAAGAGTCAACTTGGCTTCGTCATCAACATATATTTCCATTGGCTGAAAGGAACATATATCAGAGTAAATGGTATTAGCAACCTTCCTTAGGCAAGGATTTCCACTACAAAAATGACGACGGATGAAGAACCCCTGAACTGAGATCCTCTTTCCACAGGTTCGCCTCGTCAAAGATATGAGTTTTGCTATGAAACGTCAATATTTCCCACAACATTAAGACCCATAAAATGGAGCACCATGAAACCTTTGGATATCACAATACCCCGACCCAAAACCCACCCAGCACTGTTATAATTGCAACGATATTATAAAAAAAGGAATAAGGCAGTGAAGGTAAAAGATCCCGTTGTGCGAAGGACAATGAGCCACACAAAAGCTAAGTGGCATCTTCAAAGTCTCACAGTTCACAACCCCGATAAATTACCCAAAACATTATTTGATTGAGACCCATCCAGGAATCAGTCGCCGCTTTTCCAGGACAGAAGATAACGCTAGGACCTCCCATAGAAGGCTAGAAATAATTCAAAACTAGAAGACTTGCAAAGCGAGAGATAATTGGCCATGGGATATTACATCTTGCATAAATTTCTTGCAGACTGGGCGTATCTCTTTGCTCAGAGTTGCTGAGAACATCATAACTTGTTTGTCATGAGGAGTCATTTTGAAAATCTCTTGTACATCTCTCCGCATATCTAATGAAGAAAAGTACAAATGTTAACACATATAGTTAAAAGGAGATAGGTTGCATAGCTTCAACATAAAAAAGACAGAAATTAGCATACCAAGTGATTCAAGCATTTTATCACACTCATCAAGAATAAAATGCCTCACATTCTTCAAAGAAAGATCTTTGTCCCTGGCAAGTGCAAGCACCCGACCAGGTGTACCAACAACAATGTGAGGACATTCATTCTTCAGCAAGTCTTTGTGAATTTTAATGTTGACTCCACCATAGAACACTGAAACCTTTG
The DNA here is from genome assembly GCA_009757365.2 of Lepidium campestre. Lineage (NCBI taxonomy): Eukaryota > Viridiplantae > Streptophyta > Magnoliopsida > Brassicales > Brassicaceae > Lepidium > Lepidium campestre. Next base: position 214,383 of record WJSH01001817.1, read on the forward strand.
TATCAGGTAGATAGGTACTGAATCGCACAAACTCATTGCAGATCTGAGAGTAAATTCAGCATCAAGGTATACAAAGCATGAGAGAACTTGCAGACATATAATAAAAAGCCAATAACTTGATTAAGCAAAACAGTCATACCTGGTAAGCTAACTCTCTTGTATGGCACAAGACAAGTGCAGAAACCTGGCCAGGAGATGGCTCGATTTGTTGCAGGGTAGACAGCACAAACACAGCAGTCTTCCCCATACCAGATTTTGCTTGGCAAATAACATCCATGCCCAAGATAGCTTGAGGGATACATTCATGTTGCACTGGTGGAGAAGCAAAGAAAATTGCATCGAAGGAACCCTTTATAAGTAGAATATAACCTCCATTTCTTTATAATTGGTAGCTTTACCACATGCAAAGCTCACTCCAAATCAATAGATTGAAAAAGCGTTATTACCTGGAAAAAGTAATCAGTGAGATGTTGATGGACAAAGAAAATAAAACCAATTATAACAAGAAATAAAAAGAATCTGATTTCATTATCAACACAGCACAAACACAATTTTATTTAAATTTAGTTACTTGATAAGAAAAAAGACCAAGATAAAGCATATAATATCGTAAACCAACATATCTTCCAAGAACTAGACAACGTACATAAAATTAGCTGTCACAGGGCAATTAAAAACAGCTTATACCGTAACATTTGTGTACTGGAATGGTGCAAGGCAAAGGTCAAAGGTAGAATGAGTATTAAATAGTAATTACCTTCAGATGGATGTTCAAATCCTGAATCAACAATAGCTCGGAGAAGCTCCGGCTTTAAAAGGAAGTCTCTGAATCCGGAACTGTGTATTCCCACGTAACCTCTGGCACAAAGCGAAAAGACAAGACGCACATGAGTCTCATATTGGTTTCCGTGAATTATAGCAATTAAGAAGTTGAAAATTTTGTTATTCTCAAAGTTAAGAGACGAATCATCAGACCCTTACTGTTAGCAAGCAGTAACCTAAACAAAGACCCCAAATTTAAACACCAACTGTCTCATGAAACAGATCGACGATATGAAAAAATAAAAAACTCACTTTTTCACGGCTTCGCCATTAACTTTACTTCCAGAATCTAAAACTTTCTCGTCCTCTTCTTCATAGTCCAAAAGCTCCTCCTCGTAAGCTTCGTTGTCTCTAGCGTCTCCCATAGTTTCAAAAATTATACAAGCTGCAGAGAAATTTCAGGTAAGATTCCAAATCTAAAACATAAACCTGAGATTCAGTGAAGAAGCATCTTCAAACGTAAACCATGGATGTTCTATGCAATTAAAAATTAAAACCCTTATAGAGTAAGCTCGATTAAATTCTGCAATAAGATGTGATGAATTTGGAGTGAGAAATTTACCTGAGAGAAAAGCAGAGTAGGTTGGATCTCGAAATCCCTAATTGAAGAAAATTTAATATCAACGCCGCGTTTGCATTTGTAGATATACATTTATATATTTATACGGATAATAGATAGGGTTGAGAAAATAGGCTTCACTATAATGGGCCTATTGTTCGTATAAATGGGCCTTTTAAAATCCAAATCCAACAATCTTTTATATAATTACCCAAATCCACAATCTTTTACATTTCTTATACATATTATTTTCTTTTACAATTTTCTTACATGTATAATCGATAAATACACCAACACCATCACACTGTAAACATTTTGAAAATATAAAAATTCGGAAGTTAATTTTTACTTTTATTTATTTTAAAACACTCTTTAATTTTTCTTGAGTCTTGGAACAAGTCAAAGTCAATTCCAATTCAGCAACTCCTCAATCATCTCCATAGCTAATTGATCCTCATCACTAATAGCCTCTTCTTCTTCGACGTTTTGTTTCTTCACTGTAGTCAACCCCAAATCAACCGCATTTTCTTTAACAATGTTCCCAAATTCAAGACGCATGACCCAATTCGGACTCATTTTCGACCCGGCCCGTTTCTGCCAAACTCCTATATGGGAACTGTCGGTATCGAGACGGAGACACGTCAGTGACGGCGTTAAGTCTTTACAGTTCTTCCTTAACTTAGCGTTCAAAAGCTCAGATAAAGACTTTGGTGACATTAACGGAGAGTTAACGTCGTTAACATGATCAGAACCTTCCTCTGATTTAACAACAGGAAAATTAGTCTTAGCGTTTTGGCCGTTCATTAAAAGAGCTGCTTGGTCGTAAGCTCTCGCAGCTGCTTCTGCTGTTTCGAATGTTCCAAGCCACACTCTTCTCTTCCTGTTGAGTTTCTCACATTCACATCAGTCATAAAGTAAACAATTGAGATCATATAGATAGAGAGTTAGAGACTATACTTACAATAGAGGATGACGAATCTCAGAGACCCAAGAACCCCATTGTCGTTGACGGACACCTCGGAACTTCCTTGAAACCATTTTATATTTACTTTATTCTTTGTTTTTAATATTTGCTAATGTTAAACTTAGGGTTCTTAGTTTCTCTTTTATAAAGCAGACACCGAACTCAAGACTTACATGTGATGTTACTACATTTTGTCTACAACTAAGTATACATATATATATATATATACAACTTTCATTTGAATTTTTTTCATTATTTGTAAATTGACTTTTCTTTGATGATGTAATAAATTTGTTCTACAATGCACAATGCTAATTAAGATAGTTGAGCCCACAAGGTGTCTCTCAAGGCTCCGTGAGGGCCGTAACATCAACAGATATCTACCCATTCTTTATTTATGGATTCAACTTCTTTACTTTATCAGAATGATTCTAGTGAAGACACGACTTGTACTTTTGTTTCTAACAATCTTTTATAATTTTTGTTTCACTGTTTTCCCCTACCCATATAATCCCTAAATCAGAGCCGGCTTAATATTTTGATGGGCCCTAGAGCAACAAGTTTAACGTAAAAAAATATTAAACCTTGTATAAGCTAAAAACAATTTTAGACTTTTTTTTATAAGTTTCCTCTAAAAAATTTATGGGCTCTTTTTAAAAATATTTTTGATAATATGTAAACCGAAAAAAAAAAAATTGAACTAGGGGCTCGGGGCGGTCGCACCGCTTGCCTCCCTATTTGAGCCGACACTGCCCTAAGTTTTAATACCAACAAAAAAAACTGAGAATATATTAGGTTCCAATAAACTATTTCCTGATAATTAAAAATAATTTTTTTATCGAAGGTAATCCAGATAAACCCAACTAAACTGAAAATTTTTCAGACACTTACATATGTAAGACTTATAACTTTCATTTGAATTTTATTTGTAAATTGATAGGAATTTCAAACAAGTTTACATTAAGCTATCCCATAAGGTAGAAGCATTGATCCAAATTTTGAGCAGAAATCAAACCCAAATATTTATAAGTTTATGTCATGAGATCTAAATTGTCATTTATCTATCTTGCCTTATCTATCTTGCCACCACCACTGAGTTAAAGAAATATCTTTTTATTTATTGTCCTTTCCTTACGAAAATAAACATATTGCCTTCCAAAATGCTATACACAAAAGTACCACTAAACAATAGCTATATATCAGTTTTTCTTTTCACCAAACTGCAGGCTTATAACCGAATTTTGTACTTCAAACTTTGAATGTGCATAAACGTAACATAGCTGCAAAGTCACGTCGTAGGTTCAGCTCAAATCCCAGCTGGTACAATACTTATCGTCCAGTTCGTTTTAATTTAAATCTCGAATCTAAAACCTATGTATCTAAAAAAACAAAAACTAATGAATGTGGTGCGTCTGAGTGGTGGAATGCCATATACAATTCAACGTTTCATTTAAGGGTAAACCTAAAATAGGGCAAGAACTCTTCAAAGTTTTAACAACATTTGTGATAATGTTTCATTTTAAGTAATGTGGCCCTATGTGATTGTCGACGTCAATTGTGTTATATCGATCTCATTAATATCTTTTAACATTTTCATAAATGGTATTCACCGATACAACATGTAGCTTGTCCAATCAGTTCTTTTCTTGTTACCATCCAATTGTCAATCTGCAATTTGTTACGTGGAGACAAAGTTAGCAATTACATAGCTTTCTCCTCATAAAACATGTAATAAATTTATGTACTTACACTTCGAACACAATTCTTTGTTTCAATATGGACACAATTCCAATGATCAAGGTTACAAATTAGTGCTCTGCGGTGAAAACAAAAACTAGCGATTGAAACTATCACATTCGTTGACAATTACTGCGACGAATTATAGTTTAATATCTTTTCAGTTCAAATGAACTACTATCTAAATATATATATATATATTGTGAAAACAATTAGATCAATAAGCCGCGGTTTATACCATAAAACTCACTCATCTATCAACTGTAATGGGAAGAAATCGAAAACTATGATGACAAAATCATTAGCTAGATCATCATAATCACCACACAACTCAGATGTGCTGATTGCTACTGCAATTGAAGAGGCCAATCTCTGATTTCAGTCCAAGTTAGAGAACATCACTGCGGACAGAGGCTATCATAGCCGATCAGATCTTAGCTCCAGGTGGTTAAAACCCTGCAGTCCATTGGTTAAGTGTAATATTGGTGTCAAATGGCTTCAATCAAACTGCCTAGGTGGTGTGGCATGGATTGTACGTGACCACAATGGTATAGTTTTATTTCATGCGAGAGATGCTATAACGCCTACACATAATCGCTTGCTTGCAGAGTTTAAGTGTCTTCTGTGGGTTATGCAAAGTGTCAGGGATTTACATATTGAGGCGGTTGAATTCTGTTTTGAGAATGTTACCTTAGAGAAAGCCATCAAGCACCATTTGGATTGGTCGTTGTATCATTCTTACCTGGAAAGGATCACAACATTGCAGGAACAATTTTGGTTCTGTGATTTTATCACTACCAGTCCAAGTGCCAATACGGTGGCTCGACGTATTGCCGCTAGTGTGATCAACCTTGGCCTCTTTAACTCGTATGTTGCTCGAGGAGCTCCTTTATGGCTACTCGATGCTATTGAAAATGATTTGAGAGCATAAGTCCAATGTTTATTTTTGGGTTTTGTTTTTCTGAGCCATTAGCTGGCTTTGTAAGAATTTTTGGTTACTTCGTGGTCATTTTAGACCCCTTAATATTATTCAGATGGAAAAAAAAAAATCATCATAATCGCCAAATAAAGAATAACTCGACAACCACTATCTACATATGTTTTTATTTTTTGGGCTAACAACCACTATCTATATTTTTTTTTCTTTATCAAGCAACAACCACTATCTATATATAATCACTTTTTTGTACGTTGCAAGAAAATTGTCTATATATGTGATTGTTGAGGAAATATGCATGATCTCAATTTTAAACGTGTTCAATGAACAGTTTCTTAGTCAATATGTAACATAGTTTAAACCCTGTTTTAGTACACATTTTTAGAATAATAAATATAGATATATTTCTTAAGAGCTTGGAAAATACATATAATACATTCGTAATATATATATCTATATTTAGTTCATGTTAGTAACCAATGATAACATATACATTATTACATTGGCATGTGCTTACATAGTTTTTTTTTTTTGGGCAGAAGACTTTTCCATTGAGCTTCACCGTATGGACAAAGCTAAAAATATCACAATTTCCATTTATGTGGTTATTTAACACCTTAGCTAACATTTATGGTTTCTTTTGCTTTTTCTTTTTTCTTTCAGCTAAAATGAAAAAAAAATTGTAGGTTTTTATAAAAAGAGAAACAGAGAGATCCGATTCAAAGAATATCATTCGTTAAATTAGCAAGGATGGTGGATCCGAAACTCTAATAACTCACAACTCTTTAATTAATCCACTTTTTTCCTTTAATTATCGGACCAAACCATTAAATGGTAACTGGTCCTAACCATTTAACCGTAATTAATCTTCATCTAACCTAAATTAAGATGTACAGTTGTACACCCACCAAACTAGATAAAGTTTTTTTTTGTACGTTTCGAAACCTTAAGATTAATTATTTAGTACTGGTTTACATTTTTTAGATATTATTAAAGAATATAGGTTGGAAAACTCAAGAGTCAAGACTGATGTGGTGTTATTAATATTACAATTGATAATCATGAATAGGTCGTTGCTCCATTGTCCTAATTTATATTGTTAGACTCTTAATTTAATTTGATTTCGACTAAAAATAATAATCAGTTGGTTAAAAGGTCATGTTCATTTTTCTTTCCCTGGAAAATATTATATAATTTGGTAGGAAAAAGAAAAGGATTTTCAATAAGAAATTAATTTGCCACCTTCAAAACCCATGAAGCAAGAACTAACTTGTCACCATATTGTCTGGTTGTCAGACTAAAGTACAACCTCTCATATTCGAGATCATTTATTTTGAGTGTTCATGTTGTTATCTGAATATTCAGATCTCCTTTTTAGCTACTCTTACAATTCCATCATGCTCTATTGGGCTTTTGACTCATGTTTATCAGGCTTTCGTCGCTTAGCCCCTATTCAATTATTATGTATATGTGTGAACATTAGGTTATTCAGTTTTGTTGGATTTGGTTGATGTTTTTTAAGTTTTGATTTTTGGGTTTTTTTTTAAATATGTATAGTTTGGTTCCGTTCTGATTATTAATTTTCCTAACTTTACAATTGCTTATACATTTATTGTATGATATATTTTATTATTATTATTTGTAGTTCGTACAAATATGTATATACAACCATAAAAGTTTGTGCAAAAGAAATCCAGAATCTAAACTTTTTTTTAGAAAAAAGTCAGAATATTTTTTGGAGTATACGTAACATAAAATAGGCGTATAGTTCAAGTTTATAAAAACATATAGTCAATAATTATTACAATCGTGATAAATCAATGGGACCAGAAGATCGGAGCGAGTAACTTGTAAATTATGAACACGCTCATAAAGTTAATGATTTTTGATAATTTGATTATAAAAATGAAAAGTTAGATTTTGGGGTTTTTCCTCGAAGTTGTAACTTTATTTTAAATCTATTTCTGAACTACGATTTTTCTTTACGTTGTTGATAAGCTTTGTGGTGGGTTTCTCGGTACGAGGTTCATCTACTCTTTGCATACACTTGCTTTTTGTTTTCTTTTTGGCAAACTAGATACATACTAATATTTGCTTTTCTACTTTAAATCTTATATATAATTCATATTCGCTAACTATAATCAGTAGAAGAACAATATAAATTACACTATACGTATCTTAGTATCTAGAACACGACCGAGATCATTATATATCAACTTTATGTTGTTTAAGCTTTCAAGATGATACAGTCAAAAGTATTTAGTGGAATAAACAATTTAAGGTTTTAGTTCACTCCAAATCCTTGACATTTAGTGAAAAAAAAAATTGTATTCCAATAATATATTTATGAGAGATCTAAATCTTAGTTTAAAATTTTTGCAACTTTTATTTATGATCCCAACTTCAAAAGCATATTATAGATTCATGTTTGTAAGGTTTAGTTATGGTGAATATAAAGATTTGGTTAGTGGTTGAAAATTCTATTGTACCAAAGATTATTTGGACTGATTTGCTTGTTTGATAGTTGTGTAGTGATATACCTGGATTGTTTCTTTATAATCTCCAAAGTCATACACTCCAAAGCAATATAAATACTTATAGTGATCGAATATTTTGTTTCTCTTATTATTCAAATAGATGTTAGCTTTACAAATACTTGAACTATCAAAAAGTGCCACTTATGTCTATGATGGTTTGTAATCTATTTGGTGAGATAAGTGATGTTTTGAGGTCGAGAAATTTCAAAGCAGGATCAAGATAAGGTTTAGAGAACTTGTATTAAACACATGCTTCACAAGATTTATACTTCTTGAACTGTGTATTTGACACATACCAACAAAATATCTTCGATTAACATATCTATTCACGTTTTTTGTATGACATATTAATATTATAGCATCCAAATTTAAAATCTAAGTTGTTCATTATTATCCATACTGCTCTAAATTATGATCTTTACCTATTTGAAAATGGGAGATCTTAAAACTTATTCAAAACTAGACTGTACCACACAAAATAAACCTAGTTATAGTTGGAATGTACAACTCAAATTTGGACTTATGTTGACTATTTACTGATTATACATATTTATTTTGGTTTGGTGATCTGCTCCTATGCACTTCTACTTACGCTTGGAATTCACACAAAACTAATCAGTACATTACTACATAAATGTTACAAACGAAATCTACTAAAAACCAGTACTTGTACAAACACATTGTTAGTGCAATGTAGGAGACAACAAACAAAAAAACTAGCACCTACGAAGAGAGATTTAAGGACTAAAATCCCCAAAAAATCTATAGCCTACGAGTATAAAATATGTTTTTGTGATATAAAATGAGATAATGAAAGAGGTAAAAGTAGATGGGGATGGAGGAGACAAGACAGAAAACATGGAATGTGAACTAGTTATAGGAGAATGGGTACTTCTTTTTATAGAAGAAAATTGGTTTTATTGCCAGAGAGAGTATCGAATCTCTCTCTCCTTTATAGGTCGAGACTCTCTATAGAGAGAGAAAGACTCTTCTCAGAAGAAAAGAGCTAAAAGCCAAAGATTCTCTCGAAGATCCATAAGATTTTCTTTTCTCCTTTGGATCTTCTTCACTCTCTTTAATACACTTGTGATTTTCTGCTCTTCTTCTTAAATCCTCTGTGCCTCGACCCAGTTCGCGCGTGTGTTACACACTCCATTGCCTCTATCTCACTGTCTTTCTCTAATAAATATAATATTAAATGCTCTCTTCTCTCACCCACTTTCTCTATAACTGGCGGTGAACAGAGTAACAGAGCGAGAGACAGAAAGAGAAAGAATCTCTTCTCATTTCATTCATTTCCTCGTTTCCTCCTTCTGCGAGGGAACTTTTGATTTTTTTCCCTATTTTTCAAATCTTCCATTAACTCTTCACGAGAGAGAGAGAAAGATTAGTAGTATACAAGTGAAGAAACGCTCATTGACTCTCATAGAATTGAATTTCAAAACTAGAGAGAGACAGACAGAGATAGAGAGAAAGAGAAACCATGTTTGCAGCAGAGAATGGTTTGAAAGGAGATCCAAGGCTTGAAGCTATATCAGCAGCCATTAGAGTTGTTCCTAATTTCCCAAAGAAAGGTCTTTGCTTTCTCTGTTTTTTTCTCTGTTTTTGCCAATTTTCTAAAGATATTTGTTTCTCTTTGGCAGGGATTATGTTTCAGGATATAACAACGTTGTTAATGGATCACAAAGCGTTTAAACATACAATTGATATCTTCGTTGATCGTTACAAAGACATGCAAATCTCTGTCGTTGCTGGTAAAACTCACTCCTCTGTTTATTCTTTTCTTCCTTATCCTTTCTTTTTCTTTACTACAGTGTTTCGTCATCAAGTTTGTTAAGTAACGCCAAAATTCAATGTCTTTCCAAATGGGTTTACATCATAAAGCTAAAAAATCTTGTCTTTTTCTTCTTAAAGAAATCTAATTTGTCTTTACATGCAAACACATATGTTATAATACAGGAGTAGAAGCAAGAGGTTTCATGTTTGGTCCTTCAATTGCTTTAGCTATTGGCGCAAAGTTTATCCCTTTGCGTAAACCAGGAAAATTACCAGGTTACTTACTTTCACAGTTTCACTCTCAAGTTTAATTTGTTGATGATAAATTGAATATATTTTTAGGATTTTGAACAAATGGCAATATTGTAATATATATAGGGAAAGTGATATCGGAATCTTATGAACTAGAGTATGGACATGACCGTTTGGAGATGCATGTTGACGCCGTTGAGCCACGAGAACGTGTTATTATCATCGACGATCTTGTCGCTACCGGCGGCACTCTCTCCGCCGCCATTAGCCTTATGGGTTCTAATCTTTTTCCTGTTGAAAATAATGAAGTTTTTTTTGTTGATTTGGTATATAATGTGACATGTTTTTTCATTTGTTGACGTTTTACAGAGAGTCAAGGAGCTGAAGTAGTGGAGTGTGCTTGTGTTATTGGTTTGCCTGAAGTCAAGGTGAGTCAAAATCTTCTTACTTGTTCAAAAAGTTATCTTTCTTTTGGTTCAGGATTGAAATTTGTTCATTAAGTTAAAATTTTGAATGTGTGTGTTTTAGGGGCAACACAAGCTGAAAGGGAAGCCACTTTATGTGCTGGTGGAGCCTAGTGGATTAGAAGATGAGTTGTGTTAGGACAATACCCGGTTAATTCCGGTTCAATTTTCTTCTTTCTTGCAGAGTTTCATCTTCTTTGTTACAGTTTTGAAATTCAAGAATTTCAACTTCTTGTACTCGTTTTTTTTCTCTCTCTCTCTCTCATTTATTTCTGTAGATTTTGAATTTCGCATGTCTGTTATGAATGTGAGGATTACAAAATGTGTACTTTCCAGTTTCCACGGAAGTGGTTGGTAGCAAACCGGGATAATGAAAATGTCTTTTACATTGCCGATTTGGTAAACCGGATTTTGTTTGGTTGATGATACAGAGAAGAATGGTAAAAATACGTTACAAGTTAATGCGTGAAATCTGAAAAGTACTAGTAGTAGGTTTACTGAATTTAATGCGGTTATTACTGCTTTTTGAGCACTACGAATAAAAGTTGGTTGATATTCTACGACAAAACTATTCATTACTGCAATATTGGCCCACACGAAAATATTTTTGCTACCAGGTTTTTAGCAGAAAGAATACCAAAATAAAATATTTTAAAGTGATTAATTTAAAAAAACTGATTAATTTGGTTTTTTTTTTTTTGAAAAAAATCAGTGAATATAGGAGAAAACACCTAGGGACTAAAAAAAGAGCCTCAAAAGCTAATATAATGGGCCTTGTGAGATAGTGAATATTATTGGGCTATAAAGCCCAGGAGATTAAATTAAGGCCGATCCAGATATTTTGTTGTGTTTTGATATTGTTTTGATGATATTTTCAAAATTCAACTTTTCACTGTAAAGCGGGCTTCTCTGACATAATTCGGTGTAGGGTTTCTCACAATTATTGCAAGATTTTCATTCGGTGTGTGGTGATGCTTTGATTTGATTTCAAGTCGGTGTTGGTCAATTTTCGGTTTGATTAGTTTTGGGGGTTTTTCAAGCGATTTTCGTTCGTTGGTCTTCTTCAAGATCTGAAGGTTTCTGGGAATCTGAAATCGTATCGGAGTGAGCTGGAAGAAGGTGCCAAAGTAGATGGCGATCTTATATGCGTTGGTGGCTCGTGGAACGGTGGTCTTATCAGAGTTTAGCGCAACGTCGACCAACGCTAGCTCAATTGCGAAGCAGATTTTGGAGAAGTTGCCCGGAAACGATAGCGATAGCCACGTGTCCTACTCTCAGGATCGCTACATCTTTCACGTCAAGCGAACCGATGGTCTTACCGTTCTCTGTATGGCTGATGAAACTGCCGGAAGTAAGCTGCTGCTGCTTCTCCTCTAATTTAATTTTTGTACTTCGATTTCTGCTGAATTCTTATCTCATGATCAATTTTGATTCTTAACTGGTCTCTGTTAGGGGAAATTTCAATTCTGTGGATTTAAAAGCTACATGTTTTGGCGTGTTTCTGATTCTAATAGATGTCTTGAAATGATCTTTCTTAGTGTATGAGTTGATTGGTTCTATAGTTTCAACAGAAAGATGTTTGATAATCTGATATTACTGATGTTATCTCTGGAAGCACTTTGGTGATGTTAGGAATGTCATATGACTTTGCTTGTTGCTTTTCATGGTTGTCTAATTCTAACATGTTATATTTGCACAGGGAATATTCCGTTTGCGTTTCTGGAAGATATTCATCAGAGATTTGTGAGAACTTACGGCCGTGCGATTCATTCTGCTCAAGCTTATTCCATGAATGATGAATTTTCAAGAGTTGTGAGTCAGCAGATGGAATACTATTCGAACGATCCAAATGCAGATAGAATGAGCAGAATCAAAGGTGAAATGAGTCAGGTAAATGCCTACACAAATCATCTCTTTTTGCGGTCTAAAGAATCTGTGGTTATAGCTAGCTAATACTTATGCGGTGGTTGTATGTACTTTCAGGTTCGAAACGTGATGATTGAGAATATTGATAAAGTCTTGGATAGAGGAGAGCGTTTGGAGTTGCTGGTTGATAAAACTGAAAATATGCAAGGCAACACTTTTCGTTTTAGAAAGCAAGCTCGCCGTTACAGAACCATAATGTGGTGGAGAAATGTCAAGCTTACGTAAGTTTTTTTCTGAACCAAAAATCATTTCCAAGAAACGTACTATATACCTAATAAACTTGACGAGACACATATCAGCAGTTTCTTTCTCTAATTCCATTGCATGGTTTGATGTGGGATTGATCATGTCATTTGTTTGGAAAATAGATCTTATGATCTTACAACTCTTGGTAGAATTCTTGTTCTTGGTTCTTCTTCTCATGAGTTTGAATTTCTGCAGGATTGCTCTGATACTTATACTTGCATTGGTTGTATACATCGCAATGGCCTTTGTTTGCCATGGACCGAGTCTTCCTTCATGTTTCAAGTGAGAGAATACACCCTCTTATCTTCACCTTTCTCTTCTCAGGTATATTTTATCAGACTTTGATTTTGAAATCCGAAATATCTGTTGTGTGTAAAATGTGTTGTTTATGTGCTCTTTCAATTCAATCCTCATTTGTATAAGTGTGATACTTCACTGTTAATAATCATCCATTGTCTGTATACAACTTTTATGCTGTGACTTTAAAGAGCCTCTATTATAGTGTTATCAGCGACGAAAAGGCGTGTTCTCTCTATCCAATGTATGAAAGTAAACTAAACATTCTCCTGACAAGATGTCCTTAAATACAGATTGACCCTGAAACTTCTCCACTTTAGATCTGAGAAACACAAATCTCTTATCAAGACACGTCTGCTTCATCTCCAATGATCCCAGTTTACCTGTTGTCTTCATCAATCTCTCTCGAAAGTCATTCATCTCTTTCTCCTTCTCTGCAAGTTTCTTCAAACTTACCACCATTTCTTGCCTCGCAAGCAATAAACTGTGCTCACACACCTCTTTCTCCATGATCACAGTCTCGCGTCTGTTAATGTACCTTGTGGCTTCAAGAACCTCTTCAAGAACGGACCGGAGCCAACTTACTTGGATCTTTGCCGTCTCTATGTCCTTAACAATAGCTAGAATCTCATTGGCTCGTGTTTCAGACAGTCGCCGCAAAGGCGTTGACTGGAGCTCCATAACAACCTCGGCTAGAGTCTCGAGGTGGTATGTTCGTGTGGAAAGAGACTGGAGCTTGGACTTTGATGTGATATCTCCATACTTGTGGAATATGCTTTGAAGAGTAGAGGAGAGACGAGCTTTGACCTTATATTCTCCGACAGATACAACGTCAGACAAATCATAGGTATTGATCATAAGAGACTTGTTTAAAGGAGGGAAAAGAAGCTCGGGAAAGAGTAAAACAGAATCTTGGTCATCATCATTGATAATAGAGTATGCTCTGTTCCAATGAGGAACCAAGTGTAGAGACATCTCTTAGCATAAACTCATCTCTGCGTTTTACTTAAGAAATTCACTGAGAAAAAGAGGAAAGCTTTTGTATTTTTTGTTTCTCACAACAATCTGAACTTCTGGTCTTGTTTCTCCTCTTTTTAAAGTCGTTTATTTCAAAGGTTCGCATAGATTTTTAAGTATTTTGTTAACAATATTTTATTGATTTTGTTTTTAGAGTTTGCAACGATTCTGACTTTGACTTAATGAAATCATAGATGTGATCGCGTTCTTGACTTTGTCAATACTTCTATATTTGGTTATTGTTTTTTCTCAAACCGGAGGAACGAAAAAGGAAAGTGTCAAAGTCAAGACCAGAACGAAGAACCTAGATGGGCCTTCTTTTGGGCTCTATAACTATTACAAGTAGGCCTCCTTTTAAGCTAAAACACAAAGCCCATGGTTTTTCATAATACGCGTTACTGTAGTTATATAAATCACGCGCAGCAATCGCGCGTAGAGCGCGTGTAGACAAATTCCATGGTACGAAAAACACTGTTTTTAACCGAAATCATTTAATTTAAAAGCGTTAGGCGCGTGGAACCATATTACTTGGCTTTTCTTGACCCACATTTACTTCACATAAAAAAAAAACTGTTCATGATCCGAATAAATTTATTCCAAATCAAATTTACATTACCTTAAACTAAATATTTTTTGTTCTATACCGATTTCTTAATCAACTATCCAAGTAAATTCAAATCAACCAAGTTTAAAATATTGGAATATAGTTTCTTTTTATTTATTTTCTGGGATTCGTCTATAATTAATGTTCATTAATATTTTAAATAGTTATTTGAAATTATTCAATCTGAACTGAAATATTTTTTATTTATTAATGTCTCAAAATGGATGAGTAAAATAATAAAAGTAAAAAAAAAAAGAATAAATGAGAATGTAGTAGCTATGGCCCTATGGGCTTTTAGAAAGAATTGAATAACAATACTAGATCTTGAAATTATGGGCCATATACTGGATTTTATAAAAGTATAAGTCTAAATAAAGAGCCCATAATAGTCTATATAATACGTGTTACCACTCGCACCAGTAATATAAAACCACGCTCATCAACTACGCGTTGAGCGCGTGTGGAGAATTTCCGTTTTTGACTGGAAACATTTATTTTAAGAAAGTTAAACAGCTAATAACACCTCCATAAAATGTTTTAATATAAGTTTCTTAACATTAAAAAAAAAAGTTGGAGAGAGAAGAAGGTTGGGGTTCTTGTTTAAGAACCCAATTTTCTGAAACAAGAACCTCCACTTTACATGTGTTAATATTTGAGTTAACAATTAAAAAAAAAAAATTTTAATAAAAAAACAAATTTTTATAAAATTAATTATATTTTACTAGTTTAGAACTTCAACTCAAAAAAACTATCCACCCACCAAAATCACTGTTTTTGACTGAAAAAGTTAGGCGCGGGAAACATTATTGCTCGGTTTTTCTTGACCCACATTTATTTCACATAACAAAAGATAAATTATAGAGATAATTATGAAAAGAGTACTGAAAATTATTGAACTTATTAAAATAGGCACTCAAAGGCATCTTTATATAATTTGTATGTTTTTATGTGGTAAAATTTCTGTTTTACCCTGAAAATCTTTTCCTGTTGTCTTCATCTTCCACCTCGAACTTCTTTGCTTTTGTCAAAACCACCATCAGCTCCTCCACATCTGTCAATGATGCCGTCAATACCGCCACCAATTCCTTCACCTTTGCTGTAACCACCGCTAGCTCCTCCGCCTTTGCCGAAACCACCACCGATTCCTCCATCTTTGCCGATATCACCGTCAATTCCTCCACCGTTGCCTATTTCACTACCAATGCCACCGCCTTTGTCAACACCGCCACCAGCTCCACCACCTTTACCTAAGCCACCACCAGCTCCACCGCGAACTCCGCAACCCTTTCTTATACCTCCACCGTTCCCTCCACCTTTTCCAGACCCACGACCAACTCCTCCACAAAATCGGCGTCTTTTATTTAAAGGGTATTATCGTCCAAAACGAAACTCAATATGCTTGTTTTAATCTAAAAAAGAAATCGAGAAGGGGACATTGTTATATGCTCAGAAGATTCTGTATAATATGTATGTGTTTAGTATCTAAAATGCTATATTCAACAATATATTAGTCATAGTGACAGAGGAATTCGAACATTAAGCCTCCGTAACCAAATGGAATGCATGATCATATGCAACATATCATATGGCTTCGATGGTCTGTTTATCACAAAGTGTTTTCGAACCTCACGTCCTCTTCTTTGCATTTTCAAGTAATCTTCTTCCGATATCGCTTCAAGAATCTTCTTTATATCAGGAATCTTCGATATTGGAATGTGAACCGAGAATGTCTTCCAATTCAACACGTCGCTGAAGGGAAGAACGTAAGAATCAGCGATGATTACCGGAACGCAACCAGAGTAAAGCGACTCCACGAGTCTTGGACTTGCTACTTCCCAACCACTTGGACACAGACAAAACTTTGCTCGATCCATCATTTTGCTATAGTTCATAGTTTTTGGCAGATTCTCGTAGACAAGAACATCTTTGTCTTTTTCTTTCCAGTGTTGGAAAAGTATTTTCCGAACTTCTCCATGAGAACCACCTGCGAAGAATGCTAAGAGTTTGCGGTTTTGAGGCGGTTCTCCGATGTGTACATACCCTAATTTGCTGTGTGGAATGTTGATTTCCGGTAATGAAACGTCTCTCATGGGGATGAATCCCTCGGAGGCATTGGCATTGCAAAGAGCTCTGATAAAATATCTGTATAGTTCTGGATCCTTAGCCGAAACATCAGGTGCCTTGAACAGCAAGGGATTCACAAGAAAAAGTTAGGGCTAGGTTTTTAACGGTTTACTTGCGTAACAAGAAACTAATCATGAACAAAAGAGACTCACCCAATCATGACAAGAGAGAAAGAAATGGTCAGCTCCGCCACTACGATTCCAATAAGGGTAACTATTAGAGATGACAGAGATGTAGTCTTTAACAATGTTTTGGAGACGGTCACGAGCATAAGTAGTGTAAGGTCTATAGACAAAACGTATAATATTGACGATCCCAACGGGGATGAAAAACACGGTGGCTTCCTCCGGTGAAGCCGCCAAAAAACGGCTGTTTCCGTTCTCAATCTCGTCCATAAATTGGCCTTCAATGCCGTATATGTCATTGAGAGGACCCTTATGAAACAAAGGCACTTCTCCTTCTCTGTATGTCCATATCTTGAATCTCTTCTCCATCTCTCTGTGGCTCCTGTTTATTGTTATGTGCAAATCAAAAACATTACATATGCATAAGATGGAGATTTTAAAACTTTAGGATAAAAGTAGGAACAAAGTGAATGATATGTTTGCAAACGTCAAGTCGAGAGAAATGGACAGAGAGAAACTAAAACTCTTGTTTCCTCAAAATGTAATGAATTGTATGTTTCCAAAATTGGGAACTTACATAGAAAATGACGTTGACAAATATTTCTATTAATAAACTCAAAGTAAGTACGGATCTTTATGAGTATCAAACTAAAACAATGTTGTTAAAGCATATACAAATTTGTATATTTTCATAATAACATTTACTTAATTAAAAAAATTAAAAAAAAAAGCAAAAAAAGAGGAGAAAGAAAAGGTCTTAACTGATGAAAAGTAAAAGCGTTGAGATAGATAGATCCATCTGATACGAATTTCGAATCTGAATGATTCCTCTCACGACGGAGATTCTCTTCTCCGGCTTTCCTTATGGCGGCTCTCGCCATAGCTAATCCTTCTTCCATTCTCTCCGCCGCTTCATCTACTTCTTCTACCACCGCAACTTCTAACGTCGACTGTTCCAATTTTAAACCAAACATTATTTAACTAAAAATTAAATATCAACACCTCGTTGGTAATTACCTAAACCTAGCTAAAACAATATAAAAACAAATAAATAACGTAGAAATATTTGAATCGTAATCAAGAACAAGAAACTAAACTTGTATATATACGAAGAAATGAACAATAAATAACAAGAAAAAGAAGAATTAGTGTACATTGTTGGAAGTGATATTGAGACAAGAAGAGGAAGAACGAAAGGGAAGGATTCTGAAGGAAGAAGAAAGAGGTTGTGGAGAAGAGGAGAGACGACAAGAAGGATCTTCATAAATGACTGAGGAGAGAAATCGAGCATGGTGATTAATGGAGTAGAAGAAGAGGATGATGACGAGTGATGGATACACCAGAAACGGCGTCGTACAAGTCAGATCCGCCATTAATTTAATTAATTACGATCTTCTTTCTTTTGTCTTCTTCTTTCTATGGATGTGATTTTTGATTAGGTTTGCTTTGGAATTTACAGAAACAAAAAAGAAAAAGAATTAGTCAGGAAGAAAAATATGATAATGAAGAAGTTTAGGATTTGTTTATTTCTTTTAATGTTTAAAGAGGTTTATTACTTATAAGTATGTTTTGTTACTCTTTGACCGTCGCATCCGGTTTCGGTTCTTTTGGGCTTAACAAATATTAGAAAAACATGACTCTCTTAAGGTTTCTTTTGGTACGGTTTAGGTTGAAGTTGGTTTTGATTTCGTTTTTCTTTTTCTTTCTCAATATTGTAAATAAAATGATTTACCAATTGAAACAATAAAAGATTTTTATTTATGACTATCTGTTATTGTTTGTCACATAATCCCGTAATCATATCGGAAATGATTTGAAAAATATATGGTGATACAAAGATTTTTAAAATACATCACCACAATACTATTATCTTATCCGTATACTGTACTTTGTTTTCCGTTTTCGTTATCAATTCACCAAGAATATATTGGTACAAGGAAAACTTCTCTTTATTTGGTAAAAGAAAAAAGAAAAAAAAAAGCCTCAAGACTTGAGGATACTGATACCAAGTTTCTGTAGAGCAGCCTTAAGGGCGTCAGGGCCACAATCTTCAGCTTCGGTGATGTCAGGACTGTTCAGTGGAGTCACATCCTCCATTGGGTAGCTTCTATTGCCGTGTAGGTCACGCGAGTCACTGGCTATGCCTTTTAGTATCACTGTTTTGTGAATTCCTCCAAGTAAGCCTTCGTAATCTGTGTCACCTGAATCTCCCACGAACACCACCATGTTCGATAAGTCAATGCTCCATCGAACTAATAAATACCTGAAACAGAGGAAGAAGACACGTTTTTGTATTTGTATTTGTGTGTTCACTGAGAGCTCAAACCTTATGCAAGTGAAACACTTAATGATGTGTATGGTCAAAACTAACCTAAGGGCCTGAGATCGCGAAGCAAGAACTGGAATTACATTCAGCCTAGCTCCGTTTTGGCAGTAGACTACGTTGCAACGTAATGCTTGAATTCTCATCAACTTCCTCAGCTCCTTCATTGGAGGAATCTGCAGAGATTGAATGAATGACGAGATATTAGAAGGTAAAAAAAAAGAAGTAAATGTTTCAAGACAAGCAGAGTCTAAGGGTGTGTACTTACGGAAGCGGGATCTTGCACTTTGAATGATAAGCAATAGTTGGTTGAAGAAGACTCATCTTCAGATAGAATCTCTCCTTGTTTTGGTTTCTTCTTCTCTTGCACAGAACTGATCCAGCGGATCAAAGTCTTCCTCAAGTTCTCTCCACCCCAGCGGAATTCTATATGAGAATGGTAATCTGCATCGAGTGTATAAGGAAGCGCGGTGTTATCCTCAGAAGCAGAGGACGTGAAGTAGAGTTCACTCCCACTGTTGCAGATAACAGCATCAAGGTCTTGTGGTTTCAACCCTCCTGAAAGCAATGCTGTGTGAGTCTCAGATATAGTCATCGAGGTTGATAGTATGAATCCTATTGAACCGCCTCTTCCTGCAGCATCAATAACTGTTTTGACCACTGAGATAAGATCCGAGGTTGCACCACAGTCCACGGAGATGACAAAAATATGTTTTCGTCTTTTCAGAGTCGGCATCTTGGAATCAACTTTCTCTGCTGATGTGCTCTTCTGTGCCAAGGTTGAAACAGCTTTCTCTATCTGAGCTTTTCGCTCAGCCGCGCTGTCTTCAGCGTCTAAGTTAGAATCTACACCATTGTTACTTTCACCCTTTTCGCCAAAGGAAAGTTTTAGATTCAATGAGATGTCATGTATATCTCGAAGGGAGTCACTGGGTGAATCAGTGTCTGAGTTCTCAAATTCAACTCTCTGCCATTTAGGATGTCTTTGCTTGCACGAAGCTATCCGAGCCAAATATGTTTTACAATGTTCTGGCCATGAAAACAGGTGGATGTTTTTAAGACCGTTTTGTCTGCATCTTGTCCAAAGCTGTTTGTCTGAAACAAGTTTCAGGAGAGCATCAGCTATAGCTTGCTGATCATGAGGGTCAACTAAAAGACCATTGTCAAGAACCTGCGGATCAGTAACAAACATTAGATATAGCTTGACCTGCATTAATTGCGCAGTGATATAAAGTGCATATTTTCTTTTGAAATCAAACCCGAAGAATATCGACAGGTCCTCCATTTCTTGTTGCAACAGTGGGCAGCCCATGAGCTCCTGCCTGTTAAGATACAGCGCATGTTAATTACTAAGAAACCCTGCAATAAATAGAGCACTGGAGAAAAAATGATTTATACCTCGATTAGAGTCAATCCAAATGGTTCGATGAAAGCTGGATTTATAAATACTCCCTGAAAATAGGGTTGAGAAAAGATGGTTAAGCACGCAAACTGATTCACAGAAACAACAACAAGCCACATGCTAATATCCTATGCATTATAATATGGAAACAATTATTGACAACTGAATGATAACTGCAGGATAATTTTCGGTGCCATTTAAATGGACGAGATCCCAAAAGTCAATATGATCGACCATTACCTTTGTTTTGGCTGATAAACGGTAAATTTCCGGCACATCAGATTGTTGGTGATGCTTAGGCATTGCCACCTGACCATATAGGTCGTACTTGTCGATTAGCTTCAGAATTGAGAGCAGCACTGAGGAATTAGTGGTGGACAACTCATCAATATCATTTCGGTTTCCCATTATCAATGTCTGCAATCGTAGAGAGTGAAAGAAGGAATGAAAAAAGTGAAACAACTTCCACAGAATTAGATGGAAACCATTATTGTGAAAAGAATAACTACAGGACGTACAAGGTTAGCAAGTTCCCGCAATGGACGGCATTCTCCAAAGGCTTTGACTAGAGTGACTAAGTTCTTTTTAGGGTCTGGCCGAGCAAGTGCTAGTATCATAGGCTTGCGCGGGTTCGAAAAGAAACGCATAATCTGCCCAAGTGAAAGAGTTTGCAGTAAATATAATGGTACCACTACAACAAATATAGAAAATGTAAAATCTTTGATTAAAAGGAAAAAGAATAGGCTATGATTTTAAGATATGATAACCTCCGACCAAATTGGTGGATCAGGAGATTGTGGATTTTCATCGTCTCCATCAGAATCCACATCATGTGGTACAATGTGATGAAATTCCATACCAGGAGGAATTACCTAGAATAACAAGACAAGGCTACTCATGAGTCAAGATTAAAAAAAGAAAAGAAAAAACTCCCAGTTTTAGTCCCAGAGGAACAGAGAGGACAGGATGATACTTACAACCATTCGAGGCATAAATCTGCCTAGACAGCTCACATCCCTTTTCATCCTTGCTCTTAGTTTACGCTCCAAAACCGGATCAAAACCATCATATAGGCGCCATTGTTCTTCTATCTCTTGCCTTGTACTAGTTATGATTATTTCAGAAGCATCAAGACATAGTTCCTCTGCCTCTATCCGTCGCATAATCTTGTAGTTAGAATTAATTTCTTCTTTTGGACGCCCTTGTTTCAGGAGCTGCTCAAGCTTATCACGACCAAGAGAATGCCCAGTAAAAACCATTGGTACATTCAAAGCCCCAGATAGAAGAGCAGCAGAATCACCAGCATCTGCATAGTGCCCGTGAATAGAAACTGGCCACACTTGTTGTCCCCCACCAATTTGTTCACCAAGAACCTTGGAAATCTGCATAATATGGCTAAGTGCCCTATCAACAAATTCAGGGATATGAGGCCAGAGGAGCTCTTTTTCTACATATTTATCTTTTGGACCAAAAGGTATACGGATTATATAAGCGCCACTACTCTCTCCATGCTCCTGCTCCGTGTTATCTATGTCTAGAGGATTTAGCATTTCTGTCGGTTCAGAGTAGCTGTAATCCACATCTGGCGCAGATACCTGTCTGGTTAACAAGTCGACACGATAGACTCCTGGCATTGAGCCCAATGCCCTTGCAAGTTCCACAACATACTTCACCTGAGTGCAGAAGTCGTTTTATACTGTGTGAATCGATCAATTTCAAAAGTCAAATACAAGCAAAAAGCTTGTAGGTAGAAAGATTACCTGGCCACCAGTATCAGAATCCCGACCAAGCTCCATGTTTTCACCACGTATCAAGCCGTGAAGACTGGAAGAATACTCAACAATTATGTACCAGAATGTGAAACGAATTTAGCCCAACTACAGAAACAAAGTTCTCAGGTATGGACTATACCTTATTAACACGATGTAAAGCTTTTTCTCTTTGTGTTGAGCAAACCAATTCTCAAAGACATCAACAGAACTGATCCGAGACATTCTTCCTTTGGTGCTGCTATCACTATGAGTGGGGATTTCACCAGGCATATCTGCTTTCTCTCCCTCAGAGAAATCTTCGGACATATCAGCAGTTACTTCCTTTCTTGCTTTTTCACGCAAAAGCTGCTGTTTAGCAACACGCTTGGCATTCTTCCCTTCAACCTAAGTAAACGATTTAAACCACTAATCATTAAGTCCAATCAGATTGAAAAATCAAATTATCCATAATCTTCTTCTTAACACAAGACTCAGAAACAAAACATAAACCATCAGAATTTAATAGTCAAGGGTTAGCTAGAAAGAAAGAAATGACGAACCCGCTTCTTCTGGCGAGCCAAATTCCAGATCCTCCAGCACAAATTCTCCAACCTCGTGTTCCGCTCTTGCGGACTCCTCGTTGCGGCAGCCTTTAGGAGGAAGAAAATTCAACAAAGATCAGTCGACAAATTAAAAAAGAAAGAGAAATCCGAAGCGAAGGGCGAATACCTGAACCCAGGAACGGTGAAGATCAGTCTCATCGAAGCCTGTGATGACCTCCTCGACGAAATAACGAGTGGGACTGAAATGACCACGCTCTCTCAACAAAAGCGAAGATTTAGGATTGCCGCCGATTCCAGGTTCAGCAGCGAGGATCGCCTCCAGATAACTATTCACCCAGTCATTTCCCACCATTTTTGTTCGCTCCCAATGATCCGGAGAGAATAAGACCAAATGAACTGATCTCTCAGCAACAAGTGGTGAATCAGGAATCAAATCTAAAAAAAAAAAAAAAACACTAG
>WJSH01001817.1:246652-257260 GCA_009757365.2 Lepidium campestre
CTATGAGTTGAACCAAATCTATGGACCAAAACAAAATATATAAATAAATCAAAATACTTAAACAAATCAAATAATATAACAAGATGATGGTTGCACATATTCTTCCAGGTAACGAAGACGTGTATCCCATCTTCATTTCACTTTTTTTCTTTTTATAAAATTAAAGATCCTCTATTTCACTGTTTCTTCAATTTGTTTTTTAGTTACAAATTCATTTATTTATATGTCTCTTATAAAATTGACAAAAAAAATAAGTCGGCGATGATGTCACTGTGACTTTGAAATATATGAAAGTTTTTTTTTGAGAAATTGGCATGAATGACCATAACTTTTTCAAAAATTAAGTATATGATCATCAAACAGTAAAATAAGTAATATTCGATGTATTTATATAGTATTGTCAATCTTGCCATTCTCTTTTCTCACATCCAAGAAAAAAAAATTGCAAAAGTAAGGACATTTTCGTCAATTTTGAGCTAAGATGGTTAGATAATATGTTTTTTTTCCTCATAATTAGATAGTTAATTTTCAGTCAATACCCATGTATTGACCAAATTCACCCTTCTATTTTTGTTCTCAATTACCATTAATTTACAATAACATCTTATGAAAAATATTTTAAAATTAAAAGTTTCTACGATCCGCTAATAGAATATGGGGTTAATTAGCCAAATGCCAATAGATAACATTAAAATTGGCAATTTACCAATGATAATACGTTTATTTGAAATCTAACTTGACTTTCTATTTTAACTTTACTAATCTTATCCAAAATAGTGTTTAAGCAAAACATTATTGTAGGTAATGTTTTGATAATATTATAGTTAACACTATAATATTTTGTTTGTACACATAAAAAGTATGATATATATAAATAACTGCGAGAATTATAAATAACTGCGATAATTACAATCAATAATAGGGAGTTTTGAAGAATTTACAAAGATGACTATAAATATATGGGTCGACAGTTTATTTTCACCTCAAACTATCGATATAACCGTAGATGCACCTAAACTTACGACCTCAATTTAATTGCACACAGAGTTTAACGATGAGGCTTAATTTCACCCTTAATTAGACTATCTTTATCTAATTGCACACAAACTATCTAATTGCACAAATCGCTAATAATTTCACCCTTAATAGCTAGTAATTTTACCCTTAATTGCACTCATCTATACAAATTAAACATAGTTGAAGAAGACCATATCTTAATCATGATATAAACGGGTCATAAATTAGTTTAGATTGAGTTAATTTTTTGGCTTAAGATCCTAATTAGGGATGAAATTACCAGCAATTTGTGCAATTACACTTAATATTAATAGTTTGTGTACAATTAGATAAAGATAATCTAATTAAATGTGAAATTAAGTCTCATCGTTAAACTTTGTGTACAATTAAACTGAAGTCGTAAGTTTAAGTGCATCTATAGTTATATCGATAGTTTGAGATGAAAATAAATCGTCGACCCTAAATATATTGCAACAAATTTGAAGATAAACATACAACATAACTAAAAACGTGATAATAATATTGTTAGCAAACCTTATAAAAACAAAAATAAGAAATATGACACAAACACATGCTATATAATAAAGTTAAAATAAGAATTATCAGACAATAGTAACCTAATATTTTTCTTTTTGTTACTTTGCCAATTTTTAACTTATATTTTGTTATATAATCAAATTTCCCTAAAATACACATGAAGAAAAAGGTTTTGCAAAAATATGGAATATACCATTGATGGTTGTAGTAGTAACATATGTTAAAAATCAAAATGAATATATTATACTTAAACTACATTAAAGTAATCAATTATGAAAAACAAGTATATCCCCTGAAAATTATTAGAATATAATAAAATCTTTTATATTAGGAAGACTTATATTTCCATATTTCCATATTCACCTATTCCTTGTTTCTTCTTTCAAATATTCCAATTTTTACATGTTCATGAATCAAATGATTCCCAATTTAATTTTCATGTATTTCTTTCCTTTTACTCTTTTCTAATCTTGATTTTTTTTAATTTCCTTCCTTTGTAAATTTTGTCCTTAATCTCTTTTCTATATGTGATTTCAGATTTTTTCCATTTTTATTAAATGTCCAGAGAGTGATTAAGACCTTTTTCCATTTTTATTAAATGTCCAGAAGAGTGACTAAAATTATGTTTTTGTAATTTAATACTCTATTTTCTGCTGTCTTTTTGGTTATTTCTCAGTTCCATCCGAAATTTCATGTTGAGTCGTTTAGTAATTCAAAGCTCCATCGACAAATGCAACCTGCAAATTTAAAAATCAAATCAAATTGATAATTACGAGAAAGTGTAACGTAAATTATAGTGAAAAAGAAACAGACGACGAGAATAAAATAAAAATACATAAAAAACGAAAGGACATACCTGATACGACGTAACACAACGCATACCTGGAAAATTAACGGAACGATCACCGGCAAAAACGACGACGGTTAACGGCAATCGACGACGGTCAACGGAAGAAACAATCGTTGACATACGACGGAACAAGCGAAAACGGAAAATCTGACAAACGCTGCATACATACACAGAGACCATGGATGTCAGAAGACGAGATCCAGAATCCAAAACCGTTTAATGAAATTTTTGGATTCAGTTCTGTTCACCACAATATTTTGATTTTCGATTTTAGTTCTAAAACTTTGTAGAGTCCGACATTCATTTTTTTTCTGAGCATAAAAAAACAGTAAAATGAGTTATGTACAATGCATCTCGCATCTTCACCCAACAACAAAAAAATTTATGATGGTGTGTTTTCTTTCTTTTGGATCCTTCGTTTTACAAAATCTTGATTTCGAGAATGGTTATGATGACTTCTCAGCCACAAACGCCACAGATCCCGACGAACAATCTTCAGACCGCTGGATCCTATGGTGGGTTTTTTTAGAAGAGAAGAAGCACAAGCAAACCTGAAATCTGAAAATCTGATCTAAAACCAGATCAATTACCATCAGCTTTCGACATATTCGAGAGCCTACTCGGACGAGGCTGATACGCAGATCTTCTTTTCAAATGATGAGATGAAGGTCGAATCAACGTCGTTAAAGCTCTCCTCACCCATTCTCCTTCAACACCACCGATTCTCACCAACGAATTCGTCATAGCCGATCGACGCATATTCAATCCATTCGTTGGATACGAAGCTGTACCTTGACCGTGAGGATTCGCCACGTTCTTGTGTAGACTACATCTGAAAGATCCAGGATGTGTAGTTGGAGAACACATACACCTTCGCCTTGTTTCGGAGATCTTGTGACTGCTCGGTGGCTGTTTCTTCGAAACCGAGATAGATCGGTTAGTTGGTGAAATAGATCTGCTATCAAGCGAATACCGAAACGACTGAGCCATCGGTTGAGCTGTGTAGAGATTCACACGAGTAGGAGACGCAGATCGGTGATGACTGTTGTGGTTGTTATCGTAACGGTTGTTGCTAAAGAAAGCTGATGACGGAGACGAGAAGCTAGAACTCGTTGATGAAGCAAAAGCTGAGGAAGACGACGACGGTACGGCTCTTGAGTAAGCACCACAAAATCGACCCGACGGTGATTGAGAACGAAGCACCGGAGCGTTTGACTTTGTTCGAGAAGATGTAGTCACCATTTTTTTGTTTTTATGAAAGTCAAATTGAGAAAGAAAAAAAAAAAAGGAAGAAGAAGAAGATTTGAAGAGAAGAGCTCTTAAGAAGGTGCCTAAGGGAGGTTGGTTCGGCAAACCTAGCGAGTCTCAGGAACCAAATTTATAACAAAAGCTAGTTGAATGGCATAAATTGTAAATAGTATGAAAGATTTTGACCAATTTCGAAATTTAGGTAATTGAATGTCGGGTTAGTCAAACTTAACCATGGTTAGCGAATAAAATGGGTTATTTTATTCAAGTTGGGGCGGTTTTGCCGTTTCAAAAAGAATCGGGTTCTGATCCAACGGCTGAGATGACAAATCAGAAGAAATGCTTTTGTGGGCAGTTAGAAAAGCTGCCACGTGTGATGACTATGAAAGATGTCAGCGAGAGTAACCCGGAAATTATGCGACATTTACGTAATATGCCATTGCCCGTTGTTTTGCCTAGAAGCCGGATTTTCATTTCCAATGGTTTCTTTTGTCCTCATTACACATTCCAATGGTTTTATAACGGTTTCTATCGATTTTAGGTAAATTAATTTTTAAGAATCCTCCGATTTTGGGACAGCATCTAGAAGATTTAACAACATTTAGCTAATTAGTTTTCCTAAATCCTAAATAATTATTATTGTTTTCGATGTTAACTACTAATCAAGTAAAATCACATATGTCAGACCAATAAAAAGTCTCAGAATAATATTAACATAAACTTAATAAATAACTGAAATATTGTGTAGTAAAAAATGTAAGATATAAGTATATAGCTAAACACTGGTTTGGTTTTGAGTAGTCAGTCTATCGACATCAGGATTAGTTGCTACTATCCGAACATCAGTATATCAACCATATAAAGTATATAAAACACTTATTACATAAAGCTAAAGAGAGAACATAACATAACCACCAATAGATCGAAAAATGAAACCGAACAAAGCATATTAAAATGTGTTTGTCATTACATGATCGGAATACTAAATATTCATGTAGAAACGGACCAAAAGGGGGATGGTTAAAAAATGTAATAATGACAAACCAAGATTGAACACATTTCAACAACTTTTCACCTCAAAGCTACTGGTGAGAGTTAGCCAAAATCTTGAAGGAGCTTCAAAGCAATGTAACAACTACAAAGAACCTATCATTGGGTGGAGGAGAACCAACAAATGTGTTTGATATTATTGAACCCAGAGGTCTTTATGAATTGATGGCACTACTGACTCCATCACTATTCCGCCGTATTTACAACATATATGTTTCTCTTCAACCACAAATATTAATTGTAGACAGATCTTTTCCCCCAATAAACTTATGTAGGCTTGTAGAAGATCTCTTAAAAAATAAGCTATATGTAGACGAACCTTTTAATCTATTGTACAAATACAAACTCTATTTCTTAGTATCATATATCAAACATCTAAAATAGTATAATCACTTGATAATAAAAGTAAAGATTAATATAAATTATATTAATAAAGTGGGTACGACGAATGTAACGGTAAACTTAGACAAATCTAGGAAATAAAGAATAATAAAAAAGAGTAGATCACAATAATGCGAGGCACATGGAGGTCGTGTTGGGTGAGTTAGGGACAAAACAGTTTTTAATGTATTGGTCGGGTCATACAATGTGCTAAAGCAATAGGGGCTAATAACAACACCTCCTCCTCCATATTACTACGACACGTGTGGTTTCAGCTTCACACGTGTCCAAGCTTCTCCAACCATCGCAGATTCATAACAACTTAACAGACAAAAATGTTTAACTGGTCATTTAATGTCTGTCACTTGATGAGAGTGGTCATGGTCATGGTCATGGTCATGGTCTGATCAGGGTCATTTAACAATCCACTGTTTTTTCATCTCAATTCACCTTTTTTACAGCTTTCTTAGAATAAAATAGTATTTGCTCCAATTCAAGTCTTTTACTCTAGTGACCAATTTTGTCATATATTAATTTAGAGGAAACGAATTTATGGTGACTAGTTGTGTCTAGATCCTACAACAATAAATTAGCATTTGTTTTTCTTTTGAGGATATGGGCGAGTATGAAACGTGTTAAAGTCGTGTTTTAATGGAAAATTATGCTCGATGTCACATGTACTAGTACTATATATATATATATATATAAATAAAAGCTTTGAGATAGTGAAAACCGATGAATAATCTGATACCTGTGGCTTGATGCCAATGGTAAAAGACTTTAATGAATATTTAAATTGAAGCAAAGTTTGAGAATCCAATCACAAAGAATATAATATGCTTATTTTACTCCAAGATATTTTGATTATTCATATTATTAATGTGGTGGTAGCAATGATGTTGTACTACTTACCAATATTATAATGTTTAGATTTCAATAATCATGATATTATTCTGATTTTCCATTTTCTCTTTGTAGATTTGGTTCCTCAATTACCATCCAACCTACTAGACACATCTTAATATTTTATTCTCATCTAATAATCGACATTTTTTGTTTTTTTTCTTAAGAACCTGTTCACTATTATCAATCATCTCATTATATGGTTAAGTTTCAGTTATTATCTCAATATTTTAGTCATACCAATATTGAGTCGTTTCTCCCAAAAGAAGTGATTGTAATTTCTTAGTTACCTTTAAACAAATGAATGGAAAAATGTTGAATGATATAAAGAACTAGGAACAATCTCATTCCACAAATTCGTACAAAATAATAGAGGAATATTTTTCTTAAAATTTGTTGATTTTCCGAATTTTAGTGGAATTAATGGAGCCATTGCTTCTTCTTCTTTTTTTTTTCATTCAAATAAGTAAACTTAGATGATTGCTTTTTTAAAAAATTCATTTTTGCATCTGTAAATGTACTACAATTTATGCATTGTAAATAACATTATTTTGTATAAAAAATGTTAAAACCCTAGAGGCTGTTAAACCATAAACCCAACCACCTACCTAAACTCCATATAAAAGATTAGTGGAAACTGAGATTTAAAGATTCATAAATTCAATGATTTAAATGAATAAAATAATTATAATTGTCCCACAGTTTACAAATAAAACACTGTGCCTCTCTAATGTCTATTGTTTTACCCATTAAGATATTTTGTTCTTCTTATAGTTGTTGTTACAAAATTAATAATTAAAACATTAATTAATGACTAATGAACGTAAAGTATGGAATTAGAGATCTGATCAATGGACTTTCTCAACTCGATCCCTCGCCATTAGAAGACTAAGAAACAATATTAATGTACAAATGTGATTTATTAATTTGCGTCAAAGTTTTATAATATTCACTAAATAAACTTTGTTGATAACATGCATGTTGTAGGGCGGAGTTTAAATCGACGACGAAGAAGTCACCAAAATTTATTTTAATTATGAAAAGCAATAGTCTAGAGATTTGCACACAGTACCTTGATTAGTACATAATTTTTCGGTAAATGAGTTTTAAAAATTGGGTATGGGCTCAGGACCTAAAGTCTTTTCTGACCACTCTTATAAACGGGCCAGAATGGGCCATGCACAATTTTAATACTATTTCTCAAGAAAGTACAAACTAGAAGAAAACAAAAACTCAGGGTTTAAAACGCAAAAGTAAAAACTATTAAGGTTATATTTGTTATTTCCCAAAACATTATAAGAATGCACAAAGTTCGTTATAAACTCTCTTCGTAGAAGAAGATGAAAGAGCGGGAAAAAATTAGTTAAGAGAAAACAAAGAAAGGTGAGTTTCAGAGGAAGCTTTGAGGATCGTGGAGGAGACTCTAGGGTTCAAGAATCGAACAAAATTCTGCGTCCATCTTTCTAATTACTTCTCATTCTCAAGTTCTGAGTCTTCCACATTTGGTATCTTTCTTCTTCATGCTTGCTTACTTAAGCTCTGCATTTTCTAGGGTTTAAGTTAGTGTCAGTTTCTCTGTTTCTTGATTAATTTTCGCAGTTAGTAGCAAGAAGATTTGGGTATTTTGTAGATTGCGTAGTGATCAGTCTCCAAATGAACAAGACATGGAGATTAAAGTCGATAAAATTTAGTCTTTGGCTACTTTGGTTTCTCTTATTGGATCTTTCTTTTTGTACTCAGGTTTTAAGCTTTAACAAAGAAATGGGAGACTCAGACGATTTGACGGGATTTATTGCGATAAATATACAGATATTGCATTCTGTAGTGGAAGATTCTGACGATATGAGTGATTTAATTACGATAAATATACAGATATTTCATTCTGTAACTCACACAGTAAGAGTAAAGAAAACTGTAAGATGGATTTTTTAGATTGTTTTTGATAATCCAAATAATATCCAATGGCTTCATTTTTGTTCTGCTATTCTCTTTAATTTGCAGATCTTTGTATTTGAATTGAAGCAAGAAATTCTTAAATTGAATCGTTGGCTGGAACAACCACTCCGTTTGATATTCCGTGGGCGAGCTTTGAAGGATGGTTTTCGCTTATCAGATTATCGTATCCTGTTCTTTCTTTCTATTGCATCTTATACTTCCATGTTTTCTATAATTTCGTCAAACGGCTTTTCTTAAAATTGAGTTAATCTTAGATGTTGAAGAAGGCCAAACTCTGTATTTGGTTGGAAGACAAGAAATTCAACGATTCTCTAGTAATGCAGGTCTATATCGTAATTCAAATCTTGGTCCAGTTCCAGTGAGTTCTCTTGCTCTCTTTCGTATCTTCTTTTATGTTTATAGAATGTCTTTATGTTTAATATTGTAGTATAAAGGCTTTTTAACTGTCTTCAGATAACACTCTTTACAATATTAGAACTCATGACAATTGTGTATATTGATCACTGCAGGTGATTCCAGATTCTATCACAACCTTATTATCTGGAAGGTTGAATCGTTTAAGACAATTGTTTGCTGCATATGGTTAGACATGGTTTTTCTAAAATATATTCCTTTGTTGAAATCAAATCTTGTGACATTTTGTATTCTGAATTTGCTAGGACAATCTGAACAATCTGAGCGTTCTATGGACAATCTGATCAAAAGAGCATCTCGGTGGATGGCGTTGGTGCATACGACAAGGCAGATGTTGATTGATGAAGTCGCTGAATACTTAACAGTGAGTTATCTTTTAAGTTTCTTCTTCTTCTTTGAATCCTTTTTTAACACTTACTGTTATTCTTCTTGATTTCGAATGTATCTCCTCTCTGCAGAATATCTCAAAGCTGCTTGTGTATCTATCAACCCAAGTATGGGAGCAAGAGAGTATGGCTGAATTAGGAAGCTCCTTGTGTGATTTAGGAAGAGCAATTCTTGCATTTGGTCATGCCATCTCAAGAACTAGCAGTGGAGAAACACAGGTGTGTATACATCTGATTATTTTGTCTTTCTTCATTACCAATTGATGTCTCATTCATTCATTGATACAATTATTTGACCTTCTTCTTCGTATAGTTACGTTACTATTGGCTGGTAACAGAAATTGAAGAAGGGAGCGTAACTGTTAATTTTATTAGGTATCAACAAGATGCAGACAATACCAACCTTCTTGAACAATACACAGAGGTGAAAAGAAAGAAGAAATCATGGGGGTACTTAATATGTTTATAAATTCAGGATTAGAGATGTGTTGAGTGTGTGTTGGTATCAAATGGCAGGAGGAGATTTTTTATTCAGATGCAGATTCAGATAATATGCAGATCGTGATCTAAAAACAGATATAGAAACAGAGGTACTAGTTTAAAACCTATATTATATCAAAGCTAAGAAAGAGATGGTTGGAGTTTTGTCTCTGAGACGTTGTTTTTGGTTGTGGATGATGCAGAGCCGGTCAGAGTCAGTTTGGTGGTGGCAAAGAAACCATTAGAAGTGCAGAAGAGAAGCTTTTATAATCTCATTTGGAAACGCTATTAGTTAGAATAAAAACACTAATTAGTCTTTCTTTTTGTTTCATAATATACATATAATTGCACCTTCTTCTCTTTCTCCTTCTTACTTTCCAATAAAAATTGATTCTTTTACACTCAATAAGTCAAAAGCAACACACTTTATATATCCTTTCTCAACTTTGAGAAGAAACTTGAATTCTAAGGAAGTTTCTCAAAATCACCTGAGGAATTTTTAATAGTAATAATTAAAAAAAAAACGTATTTTAGAAACCGCGGATTGGGCCCAAACCCACGCATCAACCACGGAATTGTTTCCGACGGCCTTATCTTCTTCTTCTTTATTTGCTATTTATTCCCTCTCCGACTCATTCTTTTTCTCTCGCTTCTTCTTTATTCTTTCCAAGAAACCATTTTCTTTTATCTCTCTGTTTTTACAAATTCTTCAAGAAAATCAACAATGTACAACGAATGCAGCTCTCCATCTTCCGCTAGATCAACGACAAGAGGAACTACAGGTCACAGGATGCGATCTCCGATCTGTTGTTTAGGAGCCAACGCTGTGGTTGAGCCAGAGGCGATGATGACCGGACAGAGAACTCCAAGATCTCCTTACGAATGGCTCAAATCAACGGCACAGGAGCTTGAGTTAAGAGATCGCTGCCGACGCGTTAAGTCACGCATCAAGGTTACGTGTCGCAACAACAATTGTGCTTATAATTGCGTTCATCATCAGAGACATCATACTCAGAGTTATCCTGGAGATTTCACCTATGATCCATTGAGCTATGCGCTTAATTTCGAGGATGATTTGCGATCTGCTGACGAGGACGGTTCTTTTCCCAATTTCACGGCTAGATTGCCTCAATCTCCGGTGACGAAATCTAGATCGGCGACGGTTGATTTGATATCTTTCTGATGTTTGATTTTATTAATTGTAAAATATATCTTTCGTTT
Organism: Lepidium campestre; assembly: GCA_009757365.2. Classification (NCBI taxonomy): domain Eukaryota; kingdom Viridiplantae; phylum Streptophyta; class Magnoliopsida; order Brassicales; family Brassicaceae; genus Lepidium; species Lepidium campestre. The sequence continues at coordinate 257,096 of WJSH01001817.1, forward strand.
CTTCTTCTTTGTGCGACGGTGGAGAATGTAACGGTTTCTCCGTCGTGCTTTATTTGAGAATTGAGAGATGACGTATAAATATGACGTCATTTGTATATTGATTGATTATTAACGTGGAATATTAAAGTGTGCAGAAAAAAAAAAAAAAAAAAAAATTTTAAATAT
>WJSH01001817.1:262644-284881 GCA_009757365.2 Lepidium campestre
AACTAGCATTATTCCGTGTTTAATAAAGCGTAAAATATAATCTCATTTTCGTTTGACCAAACAATATCAATTTATTTCAATACGAGATCATTTTATCTCATCAAATCTATGTTTGTAGCAAAGATTAGCCAAGTTTAGTGGTTTGATAGGTAATGAGTCCACAAAGGATTTGGGAGGAAGCAAGGAGTGAAGGGAGCAATAATGAGGTAATAACTTGGTGCCAAGAAAATGAAAATATCGGAGGAGGGAGGGTTAGTGACGATAACGCAATGCACTAAGTGTGGTCCCTAAAGAAATGGCATGCGATCGGATAAGAGAATACAGCCGTACCATTCAATTTAATTATTATTTGACCTATTTCTTATTCAAATTATACAACGCATATATATCATTATTTTAGAGTTGTGGGGACCTATATTTTCCCAAATTTGACTTCACCTCATATATTTGTTGTCTTATCCATCGTACCACAACTTTAATCCCATCCCATTTTTTATATAAAAGAACTCATGACTTTTGATCAATAATTCTAATATATAACCAAATTTCAAACTATTCTCTGTTCATAAATTATTGGAGTTCGTAAATCTAACATCTTCCAAAACACAAACCTTGTGGTTTTTATGAAACAACATTATGTGATGCAAGATAATTGGTAACCGCGTAAGATCCTTTACTTGGAGACTAGTCGTAACTTAATAAGAGCCACTCATATTTTGATCGAAGTTGAGTTCTCTTGTTCCAATACGGAATACCAATTGGTCGATTGTAATTTACCCTCCAATTTCACAATGATAACAAAAAGTGAAATTAGGGCATAATATATGAAAGTAGGACCAAGTACTAAGAGTTAAAAGAAGAACCTATCCCAATGATGAGTGTTTTATTGATGATTGGTGGTAACAGTTAAATGTTGCGTGCGATACACGCGAGTGAGGATGATGGAGATGTAAAATTGTAAACGACAAAGTTGAATAAACCAGCTAAAAGAGTACTGAGGTAAGTAATCAGCTAAAAAGGACTTAGTAAAGAGATATGTTAAGAGTGTGATAAGGTCTAGGTTTCGTGTGGAATCAGCTAAACACGTGATTGGACAAAGTGAGTCACATTAACGATCACATTCCTTCATTTCATCACAATTTCTTTGTCCCCACTCTCTCTTTTGTCCTATAACCCACGACCTGCCCTCTCCCCCACGGCTCTCAACTAACTACTCTTCTTATTTATTCTACTAAAACTCTTTCAACTTATTAGGACTGGTTATCTATTAGGACCAGTATCTACCTAAAATAAAATAAAATAAAATATTTAATTTACGACCAGTTTGGAAAATCTTGAACTCCAATAATTGAATCTTTGCACTTCGTGATAACTGATTTTACGACCATAGCCAATATTCATTATTCACTTCTATATATATGCAATCCTACATTTTGGTTTGAAATTGGCTTTAATTAGACCTACTTAATTACATTTATTGTCTCCGACCAAGCTAAGAGTAGGGTTGTACACAGAATCTTAATCAGCGACTTGTGCCGTCCTTGTGGAGACAGAAACAAATATCATTTATTTCAATTAACAAAAAAAAAAGACTAATACATTTATTTCGTAAATGACAATTGGGGTTTGTTAACAAAAATTATACTAGTTTACAGGTTTTTTATACTATACATGTAAACATTCATCTAAGAAAATAATAATTATAACGTGAGTTTAGCTAAAAACTTATAATCATTGACTACATTTTAAAATATTTAAAATTTAACAAAATTTAAAATTTATTAAACAGGGATTATACTTTAACCAAAATAAATATTTAAGGAAAGAACAGAAAACAGAGATTTATGTGATGATCTTATTTGTCATCATTGTATTTGATTGTTGGTGACAAGTCAATTATCACCACTTTCAACAACTATACTTCAAAAGACAAAAGACAATAAGGAGTAAAACGAGTTTACTTTTATCTTCTTTGAAAATTAAAATTCTGATAGTTCTTACAACTCGTATAGTATACATTATAAGTCGACAAAAGGAATATTAGGGGTATTAGTATTATTTAAATATGCTATAATGCGAATTATGAATAATAATCAAATATTAAATAAAAAAAGTAAGTCACTAAACTAAAGGAACAAAGTGAAAGATGAAAAGAGCAAACATCCTTTACGTTCCATCATTTTCATCCACAAACCTGACAAAAAGCTTCCTATGTTCTTTCTTCATTATTAATCAAATGTATTTATGTTTTGTTTATTTTTATAACTAATTTTTATGTATCTAAGTTGTCCACATTGTTAGATTTCTTTTAATCTTCATTTATTAATTACAAGTGTGCAACAAACAAAAATAAAAACATCACTATTATAACCATCACCCTCGAGTATTTTCAAAAATCTCGTCAGCTTAAGGATTTTATCAAACTATATATGAAACATCAACTATTTTTAGTTACTTCCTTTAAATCTCCTATGCCGATCACTTCAAAATAGCTTACAAAAATCAGATAAATTCCTCTTTTACATAAAATTTTACAAAAAAAAAACAAAAAAAGTTGGTTTTAATAATCCAAAAAAAAAGAAGAAGATGGTAACGTTAATTGAAAGAAGAGTGATTTGGCCACGCGTGAGAAGAAAGAAAGAGATTGGGTTTCAGCATTGCTGAAAAAGTCTTTGGTTCTTCTTCTTACTTCATTGGTTCTTTGGTTCTTCTCTTACTTCATTGGTTCTCTGGTTTTGGTCAAGACACTGTTGTGTTGTAAACATTATACATATATTAATATAATTGGATCACTGATTTAATAATACATGTCATACGTAACGTAATCTGAGATTATAAATAAGTTACGACATTATATATTTTATTGGACCAAATTATTTAACTACGTTCGAATAAATGACAAGCAACTTTTCGTTTTCATACAAATGTGTCCCCATCTAACTTTTATCTTAAATGAGAGCATAAGCGAATATGTTTAGTTTTCTTTAGCTTTTTATCTTCTTCTCATATACTTTGAATTGTACATTTGTGAGATAGAGACGTGAGGATATGACCGTATTCACATTTTTCTTGAATATTAACAAATAATCTTAATTTTTTTTCAACATTTGAATAGACAATGTCCAATATATAGCATAAAGCTCATTTTTAAAATCATTTCTTTTAATCTACCAAGGTAAAGATCGAATCTCTTATGCCAAAATCGTTTACTGAATCATCCTAACCACCATACTGAAAAAACTCGGCAATAGCCTTTATTGTTTAGGGTTTTTAGTTTATATTTTGTTTTTTTAGTAATAAAATTATATGTCGAATATTTAAATTTGGACAATGACAAAATGATAATATGAATACATATCTTTGTGGAATAGTAGTTTTGGTTGAATAGTAGAGTAATAATGTGTTTGGTAACATAAGAGTAACGTATTTGTCGACGTCTCTTATTAATCCTCAAAGTTAGGCTTTATTTTATTCACTTCAAAAAATAGGACCACAGACAAGAAAAAAAAGAGAAAGAAGAAGAGATTAAATTCTGCAATGGACCACTTCTACACTCATCTACTTTCATCGTCGATGCCTTCTCTGTCTTGTCCATATCTCTCCACATTGTTTGCTTACTTTTAGGTATGCATAATTTGATATCTATTTCAGATTCTTAGGCCAATCTCAAATGGCTTCTACTTATATTTTTATTATTTTCTGGTTTTATTAGTCTTGGAATCCAATGTGGTCTCTAATTGCACTCAAAATATTGTAAGATTATATTTGGGAATCAACATTTAGATTTGGATTTTACTATCTTAAAACCAAATTAATTGCAAGCTCAAACGTTTGAAACTTAAGCATATTATGTTTTTATTGGTTACAATATAATAGTGGAGCTGTTATTAGGTAGACTTAGCTTTTTTTTTGATGAAACGATGGGAGTCTAGCTCCCACAGGTAGACTTAGCTTTAGTCATAACTCTCACACTTTTACTCAATTGACAATACGCACCAAAATTATTTGATTATGACTAATTACTTGTGCTTTTTCTTTAGTTGATTAATAATTAAATTTGAAAAATTACAAAAAGATCTAAGAATTGAACCAATTTAGGAAAGTGTTTTTGGTCAATCCATTTATGATGTATTCTTTACCGGAGTTCAGTTTTAAGAAGTCACATAATTCTATGTAATTTATTTGAGATTTGAGGAATGCTTGAGATATGAATGGGGATATTATCAATTCAATTTTTTTTTGGAGCAAATCTAATCTACATATGGTAAGTCTGATTAAAAGTGAAGTCAATTTACCACATTTGAAGTCATATATGGCTAAAATCATTGAATTGTGATGTGACAAGCTATCCATGGCCCATATTCACCATTTGGGCCGCTCTCTTACCCGCGGCCCACATATGATTCCTTAATAAATTACAGCAGACCAGTAATAAGAAGAGTAATGACGTGCTATTATTCAGATGCAGAAACTCAACTTCCAATTATATCGCAGAAAACTAGTTGACATATATAAGTTGTAAGAAAAAAAAGTAGTACTAAGTGAAGAAAAACAAAAAAAAAAACAGAGAGAGAGAATGATCAATCTATATGAGAATGATGATCTCATACCATTACAATGAGAACCAAATGTTACTTACTACTTCGAGTAGAACCAGAGAGCATCTCTATAAGATCCATTTCTCTTTTGTCGCTAGTTTGGGGCAAAGGAAACTCGTTCTCACCGGAATGCTCAATGTCGTCGGAAGACAGAAAAGAATGCGAAGAAGACGATCCCGTAGCGTTCAACAAACCAGATAAGTAGATATCAGATGCGAGGTGAGAAGTCTTTGCAGGTTCTGTGACCATTGTTCCAAGATGATTGTTGTACACGTTAGGTTTAGGGCTAGGGCTCTTGATCATGAATCCAGATGAAGAAGACTGAATTATCTCATCAGAACCTTGACTCAACTCCATGTTCTCGAGAGAAACTGAGTGATTTTCAAAGATATTCTTCAGGAAAACAAGCTCTTCGTCATAAGGATCATCCAAGATCGACGATTCTCCTTCGGAATTAACATGATCAAGACTCGAAAACAAGCTTGGAGTGATGATGTTCTCGCCATTGCCTTTGTCTTTTTTCTCAATGCTTCTAATATAATCTTGAAGAACACATGGTGATGGAGAGAGATCATCAATATTACTGTTATTATCCACGTTTTTTGAACGCTTGTGTTTGCGTTTTGAGTTCTGACGTCGTTTGGTTGCATTCCAATGGTTCTTGATCGAGTTCTCGGTTCGTCCTTGTATGAGTTTAGCGATCTCTGCCCACTTATTCCCGATTCTGATGTGTGCTTCTACAAGAACTCTCTCTTCCTCTTCGCTCCAACTATTTTTCTGTAAAACAAAATAAACAAATATTCTTATATTACCAAACATTTTTCATTGTTAGAACACAAATCTAAATGAAAACCTTGATATCAGGACGGAGATGATTATGCCATCTTTCACGACATTGTTTGCCTGCTCTTCCCTCAAGCTTCTCCGAGATCTTTGCCCATTTCCTCTCTCCATGATAGTTCACTAATTTTATCAACTTCCTATACATATACAAACACAAATTTGTAAGTATATAAATGAGAGATTCAAAGCGTCTACACCAAAGTTATACATATGTATATATACCTATCTTCTTCAGCTGTCCATTGCCCTTTGATGAGATACTTGTATGGTCGTTTCTTAGTTATTTCCTTGCAAGTTGCACCATTAACAACCAAGTTTTTCTCTTTCCGCAGACCAAACATCATGTTCTCTTTGTCGCCGTTTCTAATCTCAGTGGTCCTTGTCGTCATCAAGATTGGTCTATCTACATAAGGCTCTTGTTTCTTGAAGCACAAGGTATCGTTCTTATGGCCATTTAAGAATCTTTCGACTGCTGTCAACGGTGGTGCAGCACCGTGGATGAGGCTTTGATGTTCCATGGAATTGGGAGGAGAGCTGAGAGCACAAAGGAGGGATAAAATTAAGCTGTTAATAAGGAATTTGGGAGTTTAATGAAAGGCAAAATAAAATGCACACTAATTACCAATTAAATCCTATTAATTATATTGACTTTTTAGTAAAAAAGGAAAAAATACCCTCCGTTATAGTATCCTTCTAATTACCGAAATTTTTTTGTTTAGAAAAATATATCAACTATAGATATATATATAAAGTATTAATTGGTAATTTCCAGCAATTTTGTGTCTTTTTTTTCCTGTTGAAGTGGCGGAAATAATAGGTGAGTAATCTCAAAAGTATTATTATAATGAATATTTATTTACAAAGTGTAACTGACAAATGGTAAATGAGAAGACCATCAATCATAAATGTATTTATGTAATAAATTAGTTAGTTGACTATATTAATATTGGAAGGATAAAATTAAGGAGAAGTCTATTATAGTATAATTAAATTATAATTTAAAAAAAAAATCTTTTTACAAAATTAACTGAAATTTAAGAAAATAATTTTTGTTTAATATCAAAGATAGATTTCATATATTTAATATGCAAAAAATTACAGATTTATTAATTTTATTGAAACAAGACATAGAGGTTGTTTATTTAGTGATGCAATCCATATATGAATAATTGGAAACAATTTGGGGATAGCAAAAAAAAACTGTTTATACAAAACGCCAAGTGACCACATAAACTCAATTTCGACTAGAAGAACCTCTACGCGCCTAATTCTTGAAAAAAAAAATATTTTAGCCAAAAACAGGGATTTCACATTTCTGATACACGCTCTCAACGCGCCAGTGATGCGCGTGGTGAAGTTATATTTCACGTAAAGACTGACTTATTTTAACGGGCTCAATTATTTCTTTAATGGGCTTAATTAAATTTATATAAGGCTCATAAAAATTGATACTTGTTTTTAAGACTTGATCGAAATCCCGTTAACATTTAGGCCCACAACGCTTAATACCACAGATAGATTTCTTGAATCTGTAAGCGGCCTACTCTAGCAACCACTGAATTTGGCTCAGGAATTGATTTCGACTTTCGAGAGTATTATAATTGTCATCACTATAAACTGATTCTACAGAGCAGAGTACAAAAAAATTTAGTTTGAGAAGAATGGTCTCAGAACTGAGGCTATAAGATTTGGATAAAAAAGCATACATCATTATATGCATAATAGTGTCGTAAGATGCTTTCGGATGGATAAAAGACCCATGCACACACGAACATTTTGATACTTAAACCAAAACTTAAAATTGATATTCGTGAATTCAACAAACAGTGGAATGCAACAAAAACAGATTTGGCTGGAAAAGAAAGGATCACAATGCGCCTCCAGCAACACGGACATGGAAAGGTGGTCCACGACAAAAGATGGGTTCGTTTGGAGATGCGGTTCGTGCTCGTGCTCTGAGTACATTGTTAGCATCTTCAATTACAGCCGCTGCTACCATCGTGTACTCTCCAGGAACAAGGAAGTAGAGTGAGAAACAGTGTCTTGCTTCTTGCAGCGGTGCAACTTCCATTGAGATTCCACAGAGTGCACCTGAAAAAACAAGTCACAGACGATGTCTAAAGCCACCTTCTACGTATAACATTTATCATGTGCTACACACAGCTATTAAAGCCGTAAAAATCTATGTTACACAAAATTTTATTACTTATAACGACAAGGATATTACCAGCCCAGAGGACAGTGGCATCAGCTCCTTCAGCGCAGTTCTGTCCAGCTACGTCTCTGCAAGTAACACTTAAATTCAACTTGATTGCTTCGCTTGTGTTATTCCGGACCAGAACCTCCATAGGCGTGACTTCGTGTGACAGAACAGTTCCCTTTGACAATGGGGACTCAGCTTTTCTCTCAGAATCCTTCTCCAAACCGTTTCTGATCAGTCTGAAACCAAATGTTAGCGGATCTGGGAGCAAAACATCCATCACGGTCGTCTGCAGAGCTGTCTGAATTGCATCCTTGATGTCCAGTTCTCCTGAGCTATTCCTTCCTGATTGCCACCGAACTTTTATCTTAGAAATGAGATTCTTGATTAATGCGTTTATCTCAGCTTTCGTATTCTTCTCTGAGAAGCTCGGATTTCTACTACTTGAAGGGCTACCAGGTGGAGGGTCTTTTGTGAAGAATGAACCGTCAAGAACCGGTAGCTTAAAATGCTCCAACGGAATCAGTACCCTAGCAGAATAGTCCCGGTCAATTCTTGTTTTCGGGTACTCGTACTCAGGAGAATCTTGCACCGGGGAAGAATCATCTTCCTTGGCAGGATTTTCCAGCTGGACGAAGACACTGATTTCAAAAACAACATCTGTTGGGTTAGATAACTCAAGTTCAAGAAACCGTAGTCCCCAGCTTCCCCTAAAGGGGTTAATCTTGACAAGCCTGTCTGTAGTGCCTTCTCTTTCAATGTCTTCATCTTGAAGGTTGTCACTCACATGCGCAGGGATTTCCATGGAAAGCAAACGAGCTTTCACAAAAGACAAACCTTGCAAAACACATATTGGTAAGGGAACAACAAGACGTCTGCCCGGTGGCACCACAGATTCTTTTTCCTGGGAATCTCCACTATTAGACAATGGCCCTGCAAAAGATATGAACACAAAATTGCTTTTAATAATCAGTCATCGTGCGGCTATAGGTTGATGAAGAAATGAATACCTGCATAGTGAATAAGCAATGAAGGGCTGGTTCCATCTTTAGGTCTTCCTGTGTTACCTGCAGCATTCCTGCCACTGCTAATAGCATTGTCAGAATCTGTTGGTCCCACGTGCCAAGCTTTTAAAGTCACAGGCAGAGTCACTTGTGCCCCGGGTTTTAAGGGAAGAGCAGACTGTAAAGCTTCGTCTGCTATCGAGATAACAGCATCTTGATTCTTTCCAGAGAGTGAGACATGTGCTTGTTCTATTGGCACTGTGCCAGCATTTGCAAAATTTATACGCACCTCACGAATTTCACCTTCATACAGAATAATTGCACCATCACCACCGACAACATTAGCCACAAGAAAGGGCAATGGTTGTATAACTGAAATGTTAGGAACAAATACGTGTCGTAGCTTTGCAGATCCACAAGATCTAAAAGGGTCAGAAAACACAAGTCCTTGTGCTGCCCCAAGAAGCAGATTGTCAACATCCCTGAAAACATGCTCAGTGATCACACCAAAGCTGTGAACTGTGCAGCCTGGAATTGTCACTGGTCCTGCTGCTGTTGGAATACCAGATAATGTGATCACCTTTGCGGAGTTAGGAGGAATGTCGACACTGACAGGAAAGGCATCAAAGTTTCCTGAGTGAGCTGAGAGGTAAATACTATCAACCCTTAAATCAAAGCAACACGGATTTGCTAACTCCACTAAGACCTGAACTGGTTCACCCACCACCCACATCAATTCCTGCTTGTTACTATCGTTGGCATCTCCTTTGCTGAAAGGAGTATAGATAAATGGCCCAGAAGGGGCAGATCCTACCCACCAATCTTCCCTTGCTGGATTGCGTTTTACGATGTCCACTTGGGAAGAATGAAGTGGGAAAGAGAACAGCCTGAAATTAAAGAAAAATGTTTAAATGAACCGTAAAATAATATTCACAAAGCGTACATTGTCTTGCCAGAGTCAGCTACCTAGCAAACATGAACAATAACTTGAAATACAAAAACATGTTGGGCATATATGTAGCCAAGAGGTGAATGAAAAGTGATTATTTGACATGATCAGGTCAGCTGTATCATGACAGTGACAGGCACAAGGCAAAACATCCCTGAAAGCAGAAGGTTTGACCGCTGATAAACATACCTTACAAATGGCAAGGCAGGGTCAGCACAGCGAGTCCCTGAAGGCAATCTATCTGCTGAATTTGCCAGGGAATTAGCAAGTCCATTTTGACCTGAAGGTGTAATTAGAGGATAATGCCACCTCAGAAGCCTTGCTGCAGCGCTCCATGCAGCAAGGGGATCTCCAGCGCGAACAGCTGACAGGAGTATTTCCCTAAGCACAACCATCTGCAAAGTACTCCACTGAGACTCGAACAGGGAGACAATGGACTGATGATGCATTTTCCCAGCATCAGGTTGACGCAGTCCAGTTTCCTTTACAAACAAAGACAAGAGGAAACACAATAGATACAGTATACAAATCAGCAAGAAACACCAAGTTAATTAACAGTGAAGATACCTAAAATCCTACAGCAAACCAAATATATGAAGAACGCTCAATCAACCACAATAGTCTTATGCTTTTAAACTCACATTGTTTACAGAAACTTTTGACACAGATGCTTTACTTTGGATTCTATACGCATCAGTTGTCATAGAGAGAACTTGCATGGCACTGATAGCAGCCAATCGATTGTCTTGCTGCAAATACAATTGGGCAACCTGCCTACAGAAGAAAGCTGCTTTCCTTTGATAACCAAGTGCTCCAAATAGACGTGCTACTTCAACAAATAATATGAGCCTATCACTGGCATCAATCAAAGACTTTGCACCATCAGCAGCATTAGTTAAAAGCTCCACTACTTCCTTAGCTAGCTCTCTCCTGAACAACCCATAAAAACGCCATTGTAAGAAGATTAAGATCAAATAAAACCAAGAGAAAAAATTTGGATTCAACCAGAAGGACAAAATCATGCAAGCTGTCCAAAATCAGAGATCCATCATTTGTACTAACGAAGAACCCATGTAAATTAGCTTTTTCAACACATAATAACCTATCTTATCCTAGATGACATAACCATCAATCACAAAACATGAAGAGATCATCAATCCCCTTCCCCCTTTCAAAACCGTACAGCCATCTTATACCCGGTCACTTAATAGTAACCTATATTCATTGGTAACTATAAGTTGAATTTTGCAGATAGTTTTAGAGAATCAAAGCCACATACACGAGATCCCATGCTTAATTTTTAATTATATAAGCAAAATGGCTACTTAAAAAAAAACACACATAGCAACCTTAACTTTAAGCAGCATACTTAAGGCAAAAAGGAAAATACACCAAGATAATTTAAAGAAATAGAGAGCATACAATGATACCTGCAAAGGAATCTGGCAAGTTTTAGGGTAGCTTCGAGTTCAAAGCTTAGGGGCGAAACTCTGCAAGAAAAAAATTTCAGCTATCTTGCAGTAACAAGATTACTGAAGAAGAGCCTCAAACAGATAACGTGCTAGATTTACCGCTGAGAAATTTCTTGAATAAATGACTTTCTGTAGTGTAAGATAACATTAGTGTATCGATATCTAACTTCCTCTTCTAAAGCCACATCCCGCTGACCCATCCGATCTACCTGATGTTAAGAAAACAGAACACTAAGATGATTGTAAACTAAAAGAAGGAAATACAGATGAAAACAATTTCATATTCAGTGCATTTCGGATAAATAGCACATTTACTGTCCGGTTTTTTGGGATATAATGCTATGAAATATATTAAAAACAATGCACTTAGAGATTTATTTGCATAAAGCCTTACCAGTAAGGCACAAACACTGCCTTCCAAGGCACCCGCATACCAGAAGTAATCTCCTGTCAGTCTAGCCAGTTCTAGAGCAGTAGAATAATGAGCATTGGCATCAACAGGTGAGCCAGCCAATAAGGAATAGTCTCCAATAGTTTTTTGAGCACGTCCCAGCCTACGCTTTTTGGCTTTGATAACCTGCATTAGGCCAAAATAATGAGCCTAGAAGACTATGGTGATAGGTTATAAGCTTCCACAGGAAGAAATGAAACGTAGACCAAATTATAGGACACCTAGACATAAACCTCCTCTGAGTTGAGACTAGCTTGGGAATCCAAAGGCGTCTTCAAAATTGTGCCTGCAGATTCTGCCTTCAGAACCCACTTCTCAAATTCCATTAGTAGCGAAGCTGCAATGTCTTGCATCATTGTTTGTAAATGGAACTCCTGAGTTTGCTTGTCAGATGGAGGAAACAAAATTAAATCTTCACCCTTCTTGTCTCCATCTTCAAGCTGCAAAAGACAGCACATTGATCATATAATTGTCAATCGAACGCATACAAAAGCTAGTAACTAAATCACTAATGCCAAAAAGGGACATCACTATCAACTATAGTGTATCACTTAATAACGAAAGCAAATCAGAAAACAAGCTAGCTAGATCCATCCGCATCTGAGCTAGGAACGCCCAAGCAGATTAGAAGCATCGAATTCCAAAATGAAGTGTAAAACTGATAAACTCACTTGCGAATCGCCTGGGCAGAACGCGAAGCAGCGCCGGACAAGAGCCGAGGAATAGCTCTTACAAGCGACATTAAATTTTTCAGTAACGGAAACGAGATCAGGGGACGAAGGACAATGGCAAAGGCCGATCACGGCGAGAATCTTCCGATTGGACTGGAAATCCTCCCAGGGACTCGGAGGAGAACCGCCAAGCACAAATTTGAACCGGAGAGAGCCGGAGTCCCACGGCTGATTCGTGAACGGAGATTTCTGGTGCTCAGTGTAGAAAGAGCTGATAGCAGAAAGTGCGATCGTGTGATGACGGAGCAACATCGAGTGGTAGTCCCGGAGGAGCGTCGGCGGGATAGTGCCGATCGGGAGAACGGCAATTCGAATGACCGATAAAGTCTCGATGCTGACGTCAGGTTCCATGGCGAGATCAGAGGAGAGGTGGTGCCAGTAAGGATCTTTCGGTAAGCGTGAGTGCACCGGATCTGAGGGAGACGAAAACGAGAAAGTGTGAGAGAGAACGTAGTCTGTTTGGATACAAGTTTTAAAGTATTTGTTAATTAGAATTAGATTCGTTTAAAATTAGCGATTATGTGGAATTGTGGGGCTATGTTATTCATCTAACCAAACAACCTGGTAAAATCGCGATTATTAATACTCACTGTGAACGAAACAAGAGGCGAATTAAAAGGTTTTCGAAAGTTCTTCACTTATATCTCCGCGAAAGCTAACGTAGCTTCGATCAAGTTATGGCATCGTCTACTGTTGTGAGCTCCGAGTTTGAGGAGATGTCGACTGCTACTGCTTCTTTGCCTTCACGTCGTGTACGAGAACTTTTAGCTTTGTGCTTCAGTGTAAGTTTCTCATGTTCTTCTCTCTCGCTTCGTGGTTGTATATTGGAGAGGGGGCCAGGGGGCTGTTTCGCAATTCTTTGTGATCAATGAATGCTAGCTGCTTCGTGATTTTGGGAGTTCGATTGAAAATTGGCCGCTAATCAGGTGCATGGTATCAAGTAACCAAACTTTTGTTTTCTGTATTGGCTGAACCCAATTTTGTTACTTTTCCACCTATTTCTGCGTAAGGTTTTGAACAGTGTCCTTTTCAATGGAATGAGAGGTGTTTGATTTTGAAGTGTCTTCGATTGATTCTGTGATTTTCAGTCACTTGAAGTTGGAGGATTTCAAGACTTGGAGAGCTTGGTGACAGAACTTGTCGACTGTCTGGATTCTTTGACCGAGAACGCAGCTTCGAATGCCAGCAATGAACTGGAAGAAAATGTTTTTCAAGTTCTTGCTGAAATTTTGAAACTTTTATCATCTCCCCAAGTGGATCAGGTACTCTTTCAGTTCTGAAATCAATTTTGACAGCCAAATAGATTTGTTTTTTTGTTAAAACAGCCAAATAGATTTGTTTAGAAGTTTTAATCAAGCTTATGATTTTTTCCCCTATCCATTGTGTTGCAGGATGTTATAGATGCTCTGTCATTTCAGTTGCCAAAAGTAATTTCCAAGTTTGCAAACCTATCAAGCAGATGTTTACAGTTAGTTGAGGAAATCGTGAATAGATTTGTGGAAGCATGCAACCCACGGGACATGCTTTCAATTATTTGTGAGGTATTAGAGCTGGATTTGGATTCGTATCAGGCTAGTTAAGGCAGTAAATATGTTACTTTTAAGTTGTTTTTTCATACTTGGTAATTGTCATTAGAAGATTACAAGTTCTGGTAATGGCTAAATGTTCTGTCAGTTTGATCGCCTTATGACTCTGGATGACCAGGCACTCGATGCTGCAGGATGCTCTCGTTCACCCTCCAGTTGTTCTACTCCACTATTACATGGGCTCTCTAAAGGTATGAATTGAAGAAATTTCGTTTTTAAGATACACATAGACTTCTGTCATTATGGCGCCTGGAATTATAGTAATGTTCTTGCTTATTGCATAATTATAAGTCATTGAATGTCTCATAGCCTTGATTGTACAAAAGTATGATTATCCTATAATAAGATGCTTTTGGATTTTTAACTACTTTTTTAACTGAAGATATTAGTTTAGTTTTCTTGAACTGAAGTGAAGTAAACTTATTCGAATTTTCTGGTTTCAGTATTTATTTTGGTTCAGAGGCGACACTACGAACAACTAAAAGTTGCAGTTCCCATTGTCCTGAGCGTTTTGAAGGACATTTCGTTGGAAAATGATGTCCAAGTTGAAGGTTTATTTGATAAGGCTTTAGGCATTGCTGTTTCAATTCGAGATGTTTCTTCAAAACTGGTCTGTAAAAGTGATAAATTGGCAATTGAGATTCTCTAAATCACTACTCAAACTGCTCATTCTCTAATTTAAATATTCAACTTGCCTATTTTGATCTCTTTTTTTGTTTAACAGAAGAATGAAGAAGAAACAAAAGTCCGTTGTTTGCTTGGTCTCTATGTAATACAAATAACGGTGTGTACTTGATTCCAGCTTTGTTTCTGTTATTATGGAATTTTGTTGACTTTTTTCTTGGATGATTGGTCTGACTTTGCAGGCTGTTATTTCAATTAGCATCAAAGACAAAGTGGCCTCTTGTGTTCCTATGGTGATGAAGTTAGAACCTTTCTTGACATACTGTGGCTTAACACATCTTGGTTTAATCACGGGGAATGACGCTGAAAAATTAATGAGCATGGTTGCTGGAGGTTAATCTCAATACTCAAAAATCACTTCTTCCTGATTACTCAACTCCATCAATCCTTTACACACATCCTCTCTCGTGTGACAAGTTCGTTTGTCTTATGGCTGTAATATGAACAGATGATGATGATTTCATCAGCTCTTTCCCTGACATCAACTTGGGTGCCTCGCTTTTAGTCATCTGGGCGAAGATCTCCCATGAGGTTGCAGAGGCTGCTACTGGGGCTTTAAGATATGATGTAGATGAGCTTCAAAACAATACAGTGAAAAGGTGGCAAGCTTATGGGATGTTGAAATATATACTTTCCTCTGGCGATCTGCTATGGGAATTCAGAAGACACACTATCGAGTTCTTGCTTGACATAACAAAAGGAGTTACTTCATCTCAATGCAATGATGACCAAATAGATTGTTCACACTGCACACCTAGCATCTATGCTGCTTTACAGGCAAATCTTCTTCTCCTTAATCTTTACACCCTTTAGGTTTGCCAGTGTTCTAAGTATCTCATTTCTTTCTTCCAGGCTGTTACATTAGTGATTATGTATGCAGAGGACGCAGATCTGAGGAAAAAGACATTTGAGGCACTGAAGAGGGTAAATAAACTTTGAATTGATCAATTTGCAGAAAACTGATTTGTCAGATGCAGATGAATTTGTTTGTTTAGATCTAAAATCAATATTGAAGTTTTAAACAGATATGTATATCAAACAAAATTAGATGGTTTGGTTTGTGCTGATTATCCTATATACATAGAAGAGATGTTAGCCAGTCCATTTGCCCTGTATTACTTTCAGAACTTTAGTTCCATTTGCCGTGTACATTCAGAACTTTAGTTCTCTTATTTGGCTTGGTTTAAAGTATAAACAGAGATAATGATAGATCTCGTCTTACCATCTATTTCTGTGCTGTTTGACTAGATTCTTTCTGATATCCCAGCTCCTCAGAGGTTTGACATTTTAAGAGCTCTTGTCACAAATTCCCAGTCTCCCTCAATGGTTAGTATATTCATATCCCCTTGAGCTTTATGAATAGTAGAACATACTTCACAGAAATGATGATTACGAAGATTATCTTTGCATGCGAACCATTCATGAACTGCTTTAGTGTCTTGAGTAGTTTGACTGTGCTACTACTTTTTAAAGTACAAGTCCAGCTGCTTTTTCAATTTCTTGGTGGAATAGCAACTGTTTTTTACAAGAGAAAGGTATCTCATTTCAACTAATAATGTTTTGCTAATTTTACCAGACAGCGATCCTTCTGGGTCTAGTTAAAGACAGCATTAGTAAAAGCAGCTTGCAAGCTACAGATTGTGCGACTACTGATACGCATGTGATGGAGCTAGTGGAGTTGGTCTTAAGGCCTCCAGAGGGTGGTCCTCCACTCCTTCCAGACCAGAGTGATGCGGTAATTTGTTCATTCTTATATCGATTTTTCTGTTAAGAATACATATCGGTTCTCTCTTGTGTGCATCATATAAGCCCTTTAGGCAATGCAATAAGAGACATGCATGCAGAGAAAAAGAGAAAAAAGCCCCTTTCTATTCAAATGAAAGTAGCTTGCTTTTTCACTAGTTAACAAATTTAATGATGTTCCATCGTTTTCAAATTTATCGTAAGGAGAACTTTGACAAAGAAAGACCCCAGAGCTTTCACCATTGGAAAGAATAAGAGGGTTGAGTTCGAAATAGAGAGATTATTATCTTGTTTGCTTAATTGAAGTTGTTGTAAGATCTAATATACAACCACATTTGTATGACAAGAAGTCTTATGTGATGTTTGTGCAGGTTCTGGCAGCACTGAACCTCTACAGATTTGCATTGTTATTTGAGTCAAAAGAGAGAAGCAGAGTAGGCAGTGAGGTTTTGTCAAAGAAGAATCTAGAGAAAGCGTATAAGGAATGGCTTCTGCCTCTTCGAACTCTTGTGAGCTGCAGCATTGCCGAGAACCTCAAGGACGAACATGACAGAACTTCACTGGACACTGTATGTCTTCTTAACCCAATTGAATTGGTCCTATATCGATGCATCGAGCTCGTGGAAGAAAGGCTGAAAAATCACTAGTTAAAGCTTGTAGGGAAATATGCAAATGCTCCATCTTGTAATTTGCATAGCAACAAGACACTACAATTCTGCCCATTCTTTAGTGACAAAAATCGCTGTTTGCGGGCCTTTATGTCCTTGCACGTGCGAGGTCATTCGAAGGCAATTCTATAACTTCAAATTCAATCATTTCACCTTTTTACTTTTTTTGTCAAATATAATTTTCAAAGATTCGAGGAAACACATCTTAAGTATTTATGGTATAAGGACAAATATATGCATAATTAGAAAGATTATAGCATAATAAATTAATAATAAATGGTGGGACATATATATAATTTAATGTCTCGAGACAAACCCATTGGTCACCTAACATGTGATTTTAGTTTCCTTTAAATTTTGAATTAATTACATAACAACTAACTATATAATTGTGTCTTAACATTCCATGTTTTGCATTTGTAGTTCATATTGGACCACCAAACCTTATCCATAATTCGACGTTTTACTTCATATTCAAACACAATCCACTACCTAATAAATTGATTATCGTTGTAAATTTTTTGTTAATTTAAGAGTAAGAGACCACACGTAATTCAAAATCCTTATAGTTAGTGCAGTGGTCTCCACGTGGATGGTTTGTGGTTATCCCTAGTCATCTCCTAATTTTAAAAAGTGTAAAAAAAAACATTAATATCAGCTTTTTCAGCTTTTTAGATTCTATAACAAAAGCTTCTCTAATTACTTTAAAATTTGATAAAGAACTTTGAAAGTCAAGTTAAAGGTACACTTTTTCTCAGACTTTAATAATCAACTTTCATTCATAGCATCTATGCACCATGGTTGATGCTAAACTCTAACTAGCTTGGATTAAGATTTGCCAACTCTTTCATATTAATTGCATTCAAACAACAACTCATGTGTTAAAGTGTCAAACTCTGTTCACTAGACTTTAGATTAGCCTAACTCAACTTTTATGTCTCTTAAATTATAATAATATATAGATCCCATTCTGCTGACCAAAAAAAACAAAAAAATAGAGCCCATTCAACAAATGTTCAAATTTCTACATTATTATGATTTTATTTTATTTTGCTTTATACTGAAATTATTTTTGCTATTCGGACAAAATTGCCGATATTCTTTTGGTAACTGCTCCACCTCGAAAATGTTTCGTCTGAATCCTGTTGTCTCTTTCTTTTTACCATTTCTTGCAAAGAGCTCTTCAACAATGGTTAAATAGAAAAGTGAATATTTCTTTATCTCTCTCAAACTTTCAAACACATTCTTCGTCTTTCTTGAATTACTCAAATTTTCTTCTCTCTTCTCCAAAATCATGTCTCTTCTCTAAAACCCAACTCAAAATCTGTTGAATTCTTCCAACTCTTTTTGGTTTTTTTTTTTTTAGTTATAAAAATAAGAAAAAATAAGAAAAAAATGAGGCAATTTGTTGTTACAGCTCTTGTTTTACTACAAGCTTCTGGTCTTCATCAATCCACATGTGTTGTGTTCCTCACTACACATGAATCTCTTTCTCCTCAACCTTCTGCTTTCACCCCAAACTTATCTCCTGGTAAATTATCCTCCAATTTTAGGGTTTAGTCTTTCACTTCCACATTTTTAATCCGGATGAAAATTCAAGAAATTTAGAAGAAGAAACAAATTCTAGTTCCTCTTGTCCTCACCTTTGCATTTAATGATTGAGATATTTTTTTTGTTCGTTATGTCTTTTTGCTTTTTGGTACAAAGTTGAAATTTTTAAACTTCTTCTTCGAAAAGATTTTAGCTTTTGTGGGGACTGAGGGTCACAAGAAATTCTCTCTGTGCTCATCCTTTTCATGTCCTCCATTGTAATAACGCTTATCTTTTTCCGTAAAGTTCGAACTTTTCACTCGCTTTCCGTGTTTTTACTTCTCCGCAAACTTCACATTTTTTCCTTGAATCTGAAGGCTTTGTGCGGTTTTCATGAAACGATGGAGAAAGAAAAACTAATCCTTATGGTTGGTTAATCAGGGTTTGATCAGGGAGAGAAGGAATTGCATAAAGAACATTATAACAACATGAGACTGGTTATTTCACTCGCAGCTGCTTTTTCCTTGGTTGGTATAATGTTAGTTTGCTCTCTGCTTTATTGGGCTTTCCATAGGAGAAGAAACCTCAAGAGCTCAGGTGAATTCTCTTAGTCACATCTGTTGTTCATGTTCTTGTTGGTTTATGACCTTACTTGAAATTCATGATGAATCTGATAGCTAAGAATGTATTACTTGAATGCACATTATATGCTTTGTAGTTGCCGTTCCTTGTATCTGCGTCTGCGTCTCTGCATCAATGAAACCTGGAAACTTACCTTTACCTATATTGTCTGTTTTGAAGGCTGTGGGTGTAGTGGAATCGCATCCTCACGGTTCTTGAACCGGTTTAGTCGCTCAAAAACAATGGATAAGAGATCTACAAAGCAAGGAATCGTGTCATTGATTGATTACGATGTAGTAGAAAAGGCAACTGGTGGTTTCAAGGAGAGTAACATTTTGGGTCAAGGTGGATTTGGATGTGTATATTTGGCTACATTAGAGAACAACATTCCAGCTGCGGTTAAGAAGCTAGACTGTGCCAACGAAGAAGCAGCAAAGGAATTTAAGGTACAATACAGTCATTTTTTATGTGGAACTCTTCCATTTTTGTTGTTGATATTGCTTCGCTTGCTTGTAGCTGTAAAGTTGATCTTTTTGTGGTTCCATATGCATTTTGCAGTGACATTAGCCAGATAATCGAAAATTAATATTTCCTGAGTTTGTTTTATTCACCAACATTTGCAGAGTGAGGTTGAGATATTGAGTAAGCTCCAGCACCCGAATATAATATCCCTCTTGGGTTATAGCACGAATGATACTGCACGATTCATTGTCTATGAGCTGATGCCAGAAGTTTCTCTGGAATCTCACTTGCACGGTACAGAAACAGATATACATATTCTTGCCGAAGTTGTGAACAAAGAACTGAAGCTTTTTGTTCAAGTACTTGTTCTCAGGATCTTCTCGGGGTTCGGCGATCACATGGCCTATGAGAATGAAGATAGCTCTTGATATAGCAAGGTGAGCGTAATTTCCCGTGTTTAAAACTTACAGCATTTCACAATCCAGATGACTAAACATCTATATCTCTTGAATGTATTTCCAATTAGGGGATTAGAATATTTGCATGAAAATTGCCATCCAGCGATCATTCACAGGGACTTGAAATCATCCAACATACTATTAGATTGTAATTTCAATGCTAAGGTAAATAAATCAATGTTTAAAGCCATAATGTTTCAATATCATACTTCTTTGTTTTTCTGTCTCAAACTGTAGCTTTCTATGACAAGTAGATTTCAGATTTTGGTCTTGCTGTTGTTGATGGGCCAAAAAACAAGAACCTTAAACTCTCCGGGACAGTTGGCTATGTTGCACCAGAGTATCTTCTCAACGGTAAACCATTGGTCTCTCAATTCTTAATATAAATAAAGCATCCTGTAAAAAAAAATTGTGATTGCTCTCATGATAAACATGTCTTACTCATTACCATACATGTGTTTGCTTTATAATTGAATAGGCCAATTGACAGAAAAGAGTGACGTGTATGCTTTCGGAGTAGTGTTATTAGAGCTTCTACTTGGGAAGAAACCTGTAGAGAAACTAGCTCCCGGTGAATGCCAATCCATCATCACTTGGGTACATATATAATGTCATCTTTGTTATTCTAAAAAACTCTTTTAAGACTTGGAACCTTGAATTGTGTTATTTTCTCCTTCCCAGGCGATGCCTTATCTCACTGATAGAACCAAGTTACCAAGCGTCATAGATCCTGCAATTAAAGACACGATGGACTTGAAACACCTTTACCAGGTTGGTTTTGCAAATTTTGACAGGGATTGAGTTGATTTTGCAAAGTAGAGAGGTAGTTTTGAGAAAGAGTTCAAGAGTGATGTGAATATGTAAATACATATATGTAGGTAGCGGCAGTGACGGTTTTGTGCGTGCAGCCAGAACCGAGTTATAGACCGTTGATTACAGACGTCTTGCATTCTCTTATACCTTTGGTTCCAATGGAACTTGGTGGAACCTTAAAAACCATCAAATCTGCTTCCATGGATCACTGTTAAACACCTTGGAACCGGTTTTTCAATATCGGATTAAGATGGATTGGTAGGTGGCTTCGATGTGTATGTATATTGGAGTTGGAAGTTTTAACTGGAGCATTACTGTAACGAGTTTTTTTCAACTTATATGCCTTCTTTGTAATCCTTGAATGATTCTTAGGTGCACTATTGAATTCTTTTGTCTTGTAAATAAGAGCGGTCTATTTCAGTTTTCTTTGTAGTTGTCTTTTTGGATCTTGATATTGAAGGAAGAAAACAAAACAAAAACTGAGACTTGATAAATAATCGATACATAGTTAACAGAAGAAAACTGAGCAAATCAGTATTAAAAAGAAGAAATTTAGGTGGAAGCTAAGACATTGGTAGATAAATATGGAGACCTGTAATCTTTCACTTCCAAAAGGCAAGTGGGTAACTGAATATTGCCTCGCAGTAGAAGATCAACTTTTTCAAGTACATGTTCTGGAACTGGAGTGATCACATATAAGATTCCTCTCTGTGTGTCAATACCCCTCACGATTCCTATATTAAATCCAAAACCAATTTCAATAAATTATCATAAACTTAGATTCAATAAGCTTTCCACTAATTGCAATGGATAACGAGAACTTACCAAGACCTACACATGATGGCAAATCTTCAAACACATCAGAGCTAATGCCTAAACTAACAATGGATGCATTCAAACTATAATAAACTTCAGAACTTGGGATCTAGAGAGAGAGAGAGAGAGAGAGAGAGACAAAAAGATTCATTATTGGCATCAAAACGTACAGATTTCAAAATATGATCTTTTTCAATTGTTTTTACCTGACAATGGAGATGGCTGATTGTTAAACTCGATGTGGGAACTTCATAAGGAGTATGGGAAGCGAGTTCATGGGTTAGTTCTTTGACCGTGCTTACTTCTTTTCCTTTAATGCATTGTTTGAAGTAGGCAATTATACGCATATCCCTCATCAACCGAGCATCCTTTTGTATTAAAACGCTGTACAAACAGAATACAAAATCATGTAACTACACGAACAATAAAGCATACCAATGAGAGTGTTTGCTAACTAGCTTTGTACAACAGGACTTACGATCGATTAAATCTGTCTTGGTAAGCAGATTGAATCTCCATCAATTGAGTTTTCTCATCAACATTACGATCTAACCAGAAGAATCCAGCTGGTAGGTTTTTGCTGTAAGCAGAGATGTTGATTTTCACAA
>WJSH01001817.1:290494-302133 GCA_009757365.2 Lepidium campestre
TTGAGTAAATTTTTTAAAATTTCAAATTTTCGTAAATGAGTAATTTCAATATTGGAATCAATGGTTCAACTTCGAGAAATTTGAGTATAATGTGTAAAAAAAAAACGTTTAATATTTTATGGATTATGTTGCTGTCTTGTTGTATTAGTTGGAAAAGATTAGTTGTTAGATGTTGACTAGAGGTGGCTTTGGATAATAGTCCAATTAAGCTTTGGATTTAGTACGATATTTTAAGACTATAATTATAATTAGGTCATTTAAATACTTTATAATGGATTGGTTCCGCTCATTTTGTAACGTTCCCGAAATTTCTGAGTACTCTGTATTTGTCAGATGTAAAGATTTTAAATCAAATAGCAAAAAGTGGGGGACAATGTAAATGTAAAAAAAAAGGGTGTAAAAGGAATAAAATTAAAGTTAAGGGGGAAAAATGTGAAATATGCGTTAGATATAATTGACGTTGGCGTGAGGTGATACTTGAAATAGGGAAAAAGGAGGAGGTACCTTTTGGGAAATATTTCATGTTTTCCGACAAAGTGCCAATGTAACATGTGAACAATGGGTCCCACTGTCTCCTACTCTTCTCTTTTTTTAGGCCCCAATTTTCTCCCTCGTTTTACGAATTTACAATACTAACCATTTTTTCGTTTTCATCATTCCTTCGATTTATAACAACTACAAGTTGCAGAGAATGTAAACTAATTACAACATTGTTACAGATTTTTAGGCGCTTTTATTGTGATACGCATATATTTTTTCCACATTGACACATTTTACGGAATATATTATCTCGAGGTTTTTACTTTATTTTTTGGAATAGTCGACACTATTGGGCCCGTCGCGGCCCAGTCTCATATTTTTGGTCCAGTTTTCATTTGTCTTGCTCCATCTGGCCCAGTTCGCTATTTTTGGAGACGTGTTTCTTTTGGGCTGTGAATTTTCCATGGGCCAAATTACTAAATCTTCAGACTTCATATATAAACTCTCAGTTGTACCTACTATTACATAAAACATGTCAATTAAGGGTAAAACCCAAAATCTTCTTCAGTCCACGACCTTTAAGGAAATTTCATCAATGAATAATTTTCTCTGCTGGAATGATGAAGAGAAACGTATCAGCAAAAACACAAATGCTTACTACAAGTTTTCTTGTAAAAGAATCTTTAACAGCTCACTGTTCAATATCGGTGGAGTTTACATTGATTGTCATGTTCTGTTTGTTCGCATTGTGGTTAACCGTGATCCAATAGAGTTGCGTTTATAGTCCAATAGATCCATTTTGATCCAATAGACTTGCGTTAATTGTTGGACATAATTAAGGTAAAAAGGCCATATAAATTAAATAATGATAAGGTTTTAAAATAAATTAATGGGAGAAATAACAAGGAATATAATTAATACATTTTAAAAAGGAAAAATATAAATTTATACTATTAAAAGAGAACTTTTTAGGACAACAACGTTAGATTTGTAAGAAATTATATTTTTAAATCTTTCATAAAAAATTTAGTTACAAATAAATCAAAAAACTTATTAAGTTTATATTTTAACCTATATCAGATCATATCTTTAATAACCAATCATATTTAATAGAAAATTTAATATATTTTAAATAATTATTTTCTCATATTTTATTATATCATATTTTTATAAAATAAATTTAAAAATTATATCACAAAAATTTATGAAAAATTTTAGATTTTTTTTCTACATATCTTATGCTTTAAATATATGAAACGGACGTATATTTGTCAACATATAAAAATTATGTATATAGATATGTTTATATTATATACAAATATAGGTACCATTACAAATAGAAGTAATAATATGACAATATAAACGACCATATATATATATTATAAAACAATTCATATTACAGTGTATTAGTTTTCTTTATATATACATAGAATATTTATAATATTAATTTATAAGATATATGTTTATTTTATGAGTATATATAAGTCATAAGCAAACACATATTTCAAATAAATATATTTATGAGAATAAATAAATAAGATAATAACAATATTATATAAATAATTTTTATTTAATTTTTATGCTCATATTTTGTTACAAATTTAGATATACTTTGTATATAAAAACAGTAAAATGATATAAAAAATTATAGATGAAAACGAGTAAAAAAAATTGGTATTTCATAAAAAAAAATATGAAATTTAGTGAATATATATATTTTAATTTTATGAGTAATAAACAAACACGGGTTAGCAAATTTTTATAAAACAAAAGAATTAATAAAAGTGTAATAGTAATATAAATTAATTACTCTATAAATATTTTGTGATATTAATACGAGTCATTGATATTCGTTCATTATATATTATTTGATATTACATGTTATTTAATAATGATATAAGTTATTTAATATCACAAATTATTTAATAATTATGATTCGTTTGATAATTACATGTCATCAAATATTCGATAATTATCTTATGATTTTAAATTAAAATATAATTTTTAAAATATTATCCCGTGCTTCAGTACGGGTTAGAATCTAATAAATGAATGAATTTAATGGAAATTGAATTCAAAGTGTTCTGTTAAACTCGGATTCGAACCCGGGACGACTCAGGTGGAGCGACTAACACACCTTTCACGGCCATCTCCTGCGTATCCGCCACTGTAAACCCGACTCACATAACCCGAACCGAATTCAAATCGGGTCAGGATTGAATGATGACTCTCTTCCTAGTCACCAGATGATAGCATTCTCGGAGACGCCGTGAAGCAACGGTCGAGATTCTATCAACAGATCCAGCTTGCTCCTGACGCCACCATGTCGATTCTTCTTTAAATCTTCGGTACAATTAAACTGATCTGACCGGGTTATAAACCGAATCGACTCCTCGAAAACCGATTCTTCACACGGGATAACCAATGGTCCCTGGTTAGAAAAACCGAACTCTTCTTCAGCCTTAACCAAGAGATTCATGAGGATCGGGTGGTTTAGATACGTCGCTCGCACAACGAATCTCCTGTAATTGCTCCCAACGTAAACCGCCACGTGTCCTGACGGCACATCTGACGGTACACAGCGTCTAACAGACGACATCCTCGCCTTACTCCGCCATTGCCGGAGCATCTGCCTCAGCTTCACAATGTGCCGGATATTGCAGCATTTTCCGATACCTCCAGCCATTTTTCCCGATTAATCAAGGTTTAGCGAGCAGAGAAAACAACTCCGGTTAACGTAAGTGTTAGAGAGAAAGAGAGAGGGATGTGAGGTAAAAGGGATTTGAGAGTTCTTGGGAGGGACGACGTTTATATAGTAAACAAAGTAACGCAATGCCCTCAGGTTTCCGAGGAATTTACGAGATTGCCATTTTGGCTCTTAATTTCGGCTCCTTGCGTCGGATGACAGGATTAGTGTGTGATGATGGATTATGGATAGATTCATTAATTATGGAAATTAGTTTTAATTATTTTGTCAGCAGATAAATTAGATACGAATCCTAGAGGAGGAACATAAAAGATCTTGTATGTATTTATCTTCTTGATTCATTGGATGTGTTTGATTATATGATGGATTTGACATGTGAAATTTAGTGGTTGATTGGTTCATATAAAATCCAAGCTAGGCTATAATATAATGAAGCTAGTGCATGGAAAAAAATCAAAAATGATAAAACAGTAGCAGTCGTTGGAGACAAAGAGATGATTAGTATTAAATTAACTGAAATTGTCATGATTAGTAATGGAATAAACCAATAATAGTGGTTAGAAAACGAATTAAGGGTCACGTTGTAATAAAAAGAGAAGTGATTATTTGTTTACGAAGGGGCAATTAGGATCATTTTTGACCAACAACATCATTGGTTTATAGGAATAGCGTTACATTAAAGGCCAAATACAATTAAAATAATAAATATTTTATGATGTTAAAGTACTTCAAGTTAGTGTTGGAAAAAAAAAAGAAGTACTTCTAGTTCGTGTTTGTACAAGCAAAGCGTGGCTACAACCGCCGCTCTAGGGTCAAAGCTTTTCTAATCTTCAAACTAAAACAATACATTAATGTTTCAGAAATATTAATTTTTTTTTTAATCGAAGAGGGGTCGGGTCGAAACCCAAACTTACTTCTCGGGGATTAGACGCGACTCAAATTTAAACACTCGGTAGTCAAATATAAATAATTTAGCAATTTCGCATTTAAGGGTTATTGAAATTTAATATAATATTAAATTAGACATCCGGTGACCAAATATTAATATTGAATTTTAAAAAGTACTAAATTATTTTTAGGATTATGTTTCAGCGCACGGAAGAAATAAAACACACACCACATGTGTAGCTGGAAAATGGGAAGAAAATGTAATTTTAAATTATAAATCTGATTATTAAAACATTAAAATTTTCTGTTGTAAAGATTATATACCAGAGGGCAAATCAATTTAATATAAATTATAAAGATATATTTTAGACAGAGGTTGTGGTCAAGTGGCAGGGGACGGACTTTAAAGAGTTTGCAAGTTCGATTCCCCTGTTATGTGAAACTAACACACAATTTCTGAGTCACCCCTACACGAATATGAGCTCATGCTTTCAACCCATTTAAATACTTAGAGTTGAGGGTTTATCTGTATGCTACACCATCCCATGAGAATAGTCTAAATCCCTCCATAAGCTAACAACTCCTTAGTTTTTTTTTTTAAAGTAAGTATTTTATAAGAAAGGAACAATAATGTAATACGGCGTACCAAAACATTAATTTTTGTAGTTTACGAATGTGTACATGCTCCATGTGCGTTAATGTCTAATCTCCAATTAGATTATTTATATAAGCAACAAGATCCCAAAATATTTCTCGTTTTCTATTTGGAGAAAAATGTAAACCTTGTTCTTATTGTCTCTCGACTAGTTTATATAAATAAAAAACTAAATTGGTTGATCAATGATCCAAACATCGAGCTCCTAATCTTCCTACATATCACATATTCTGCATGTGACGTGATTTGCTTATATAATATATTCAGTTTTAATTTCAGTTTACTTAGATATATACATATGTACCATATTGAAACCAAATATATGTATATTTAAAATAAAAAAATTAACAGTAAAGATTATTAACTATTAAAATACGTGAAGTTGGGTCAATCGTAGTGCATGTTAGGGAAGATCGGGTGCATTCCCCATGGTTTAATTTTCTCATATTATGCATTTCCTCATTAATGCTTCTGCAGCTATAATAATCGTATCATAATGCATTCAACAATTGTAAACTATATATTTTGGTACATGAAAATAACATTAAATCGTCATTTGACTGCATCTTTCTCCCCTCGTGCCTCACATTCATACGCACTACTTGAACACATTTGCATATTCATATATGGAAATAATAATGTTAGTTTTAAACTAAAGTTATGTTTTTATAAAAAGAACTCAATTGTCTCAAGACTCTCACGCCGATCACTATCTTTGTGTTATGCCCTTAATTTGTTGAGCCAATAATTTGCCACAAAGATCGCTAAACGTACTTATTTTCAAAACACGTACGTTACCTAATACAATTATTATCTATTTCTTTTGACGTATTTAGAAATTAGGCGTGATATTTGGCATAAGCAGAAGAGATAAATTAAGTTGATTGATGTTTGGTAGTAAATTTAGCTATTTTTATGTAAAGTCTGACTTGTTAAACCTTTTGTATAGTGAATTCGTTAACTTTCCACTCAAATTCTTTATTGTATATAGAATAAAGGAAATATTTATTTATGAAGAACTCTCCGTTAAATGTGGAGGCATTCGAGTATGGACATGGTCCGTCGAACATGCACTCTTTGGTTTACCCTTTGCTTTTATTTAAGCAACTCTCTTTACACATCTCTAACACAACTCTTAAGGTTTCGTCATAAATTTATGGAATACGATTAAGTCTAAATTACGATTATGTTTTTCTTATAATGGCCTGACAATCTCATATTTACTGATCGGTCGAATCAAGATTAAGCAGTGGTACGCATGTGGTCAGGGGCAATTTGAACAAAACATAAACCCATGAATCTTAAGTTGGATTTCCGACGTAAACTAAGTTGATATTTTTGCTAGATAAAGATAAAATCATTAGAAAAATTCAAACTCAGCGTAATCGTTGGATTAAAACTAAAGATGATTAGAATTGAATCAAGGGTCGACGTTCGATTTCAAAGTACTAATTGCACACAAAATCGATTTCAAAGTAGTAATTGCATATTCGACGGTTTAATTCCACCTTGAAACTTTGATATAACCACAATTGGCTAGTACAGTAAAACAATATTTCCCAACACATGTGCAATTACTACTTTGGAATCGATTTTGCATGTAATTAAAACTTTGGCATATCAATTGAAGTTAAATCAATAAAGGCTCAAATAATTGGTGCAATTGTGGTTATATCAAAGTTTTGAGGTGGAATTAGACTGTCGACCAAAGTTTTAAATGCACACAAAATCGATTTTAAAGTAATATTTGCATATTTGTCAGTTTAATTCTACCTCGAAACTTCGATATATCTACAATTGCATATATTCTTTGAGTCTCTCAATTTTTGGAATCCTCTTGGTTAAAATTGTTTAGTATAGTAAACCAATACTTACTCGACGAATGTGTAATTAATATTTTGGAATCGATTTTGTGTGCAATTAGTACTTTGGTATGTTAATTGAAGGTAAATCGATAGATGGTTAAAATTTAAGTACAAATGTGGTTATATTGAAGTTTCGAGGTATAAGGTAGACCTAATCAAACATAGGCAGCTTTGACAAAGTATAAACAGTTTCCCTTCTAATTGGGCCTGAACCCAAACTATCCATGACTTATTACACAGAAGTCGAAACACACGGTTCGGCCAATTATCCCTAATCAACACGTTTGTTGGTTCGCAAATTGTCGTTTAAAACGGCGAAAAGAAACACAAATGTACACGTCATCGATCCTCACAATAAGTGAACCAATGAGAAGAGAAGTTACGGATCGCCACGTCAGTATTTTCTAACATCGAACCGAATCTTGGCCGTCGAATATGTCTAGATTGGACTCATTCTGTATCTCCTAAAGATTAACCGACATAATATTCACCTATATAAACTTATAATAACCTGATTTTACTATTCAGATTAAGATAACTCGCTTTTGTGATATTTGTCAAATTCTCTCAAGCTTTTTGAAAGGTCGCATCTTTTAGAAGACAATGGCTCGTACAAAGCAAACAGCTAGGAAATCCACCGGAGGAAAAGCTCCCAGGAAACAGCTCGCCACCAAGGTTTGTTTTTTGATCTTTAATTTTAGACCGGAATAGAGGTCTAGGTTTTTTAAATTTCGAGCTGTTATGAACGGATTCGGTTAGAAAGGGATCTAGGGTTTGTTTAATTTGGGTTGGATTTCGAGTTTATGAATGCGTCTCTAACGGAATTCGTAATTCAGGCGGCTAGGAAATCAGCTCCGACCACCGGAGGAGTCAAGAAGCCTCATCGTTACCGTCCCGGAACCGTCGCTCTTCGTGAGATCCGTAAATACCAGAAGAGTACTGAATTGTTGATCCGTAAACTTCCTTTCCAGCGTCTTGTTCGTGAAATCGCCCAGGACTTTAAGGTCAATTATTCTCTTTGATTCGTTTTGTTTCATAAATTTAAACCTTAAGAGATTGATTCAAGACAGATTAGGTTTACATCAATTGACTGATTTGTGAATCGAATTTGCAGACGGATCTGAGATTTCAGAGCCACGCAGTGTTAGCACTTCAGGAGGCTGCTGAAGCTTATCTTGTTGGTTTGTTCGAGGATACCAATCTGTGTGCGATTCACGCTAAAAGGGTCACAATCATGCCGAAGGATATTCAATTGGCTAGACGAATTCGTGGAGAACGTGCTTAAGAATATCTCTTAATTCAATTAGATTTTCGATAATGTATTAGTTTTGGATTCTTTCCTTTTGCTTTTTTTCTTTTCTTTGCTATCAAATACATGTTGAACAGCTCTTTGATGCAAACAATGATAAAATCTTTGCTTTCTTCTTATGTTCCTAATTATTTTTATAAATTATTTTCTTTTGATAAATTTCTGGTTTTTGGGTTGTCCATAACTTTGAAAGAATGCTAACGGTCGGTCTTGAGAAAAGCTATCAAGATGTTTCCATTCTTCGGGTTAACTACATTTTAGGTATTAGTATAATGGGCTTTTTATTGGGCCTTTTTACCAGTCTTTAAGATTACTTTGTCATGTACTATATGTTCCTCGAAAGCTCGAAAGCTCGAAGTGAAGTGAAGCATATTCGTACACATTTGATTTGATGAAACTCTGCTGGGTTCAGTCATTATACCAAAGCCGTATAGGCCCATTAAAAATTCTATCTACGATAGATCGTTACGATAGATCGTAGATGAAATGGGCTGAAGAATGAAATTGTAGTCTTTAAATGGGCCAGGCCCTTAATTTTATGTATCCACTGCAATTTATTAAAACTTGTTGAGTTTAGGAAAGGCCAGACCGAAGAATAAAGTCAGGCCCACGCGCGTAATATAATATTCTAAGTTAATAATACTATCTCACTCGCATGACAAGCGCGTAGAGCGCGTTTTGTCAATTTCCATGGGTTATATATATAACCCACCAAAATAAAAGAAAATTTAATATTTATAGGAGTTTCTTGGAGGTGGATTTTAATGGATTTAGAAATCTTTATAAAATCATGTGTTTTTCAAACATTGATTTTAAAATTTTTATTCAAAATCATGTGTTCTTGATTCTATCATTTAGAAATACTAATTAAAATCACTCATTCTTCAAAGTTAAGAATTTGAATATGGATTTGATTTGAATATTGATTTGGGTGGATTTTAATGGATTTGTTATTGTATTTACAAAGGTTTGAAATCCTTACTCAAAGATATGAATTTTGATTTGATTTGAAAAAAAAAACGTGAGATAAGGGTTTATGAAACATAATCAATACCTTGTAACGATGGTAAAAATCAACAGCAACGTCAACGTCGGCAGTGTGATAATTACATCTATCTGAAAAATTTCAGATAAAAAAAAGAAACAAATAATTGTATATTGACATTCTTTTCATTGATCAAACTGAATTATATTTATAAGAAATAAAAAAAAATAGCGAAAGAGATCGTACGTGGGAATTTCTTGGTGTATATGTCCCACATGCTTGGACCTCTACATCCTTCATCTACAACTTCTTCAACATATTTCATTTACCACATCAAATCATTAACAATTAGAATATCCGATTCATAACTCAATCTCACTTCTTAAAACTCCAAACAATATCATGTGATGATATACAACTCTTTACAATGGAACTCTGGTGGGAAAGATAGCCGAAGTAGACTTAACCACTTGACCAAAGATATTTTCCAAAAAAATTCAATGATGTTTTGACAAGGAACACTAATCGACTACCAGTTCCAGAATGTACCGTCTTTTAATTATAAATATGTCTTTTCAAGAAGATAAGTGACTAAATTATTATTGAAAACTTTAGGAAAATTTTATGTTGTGGACTGTGGATTTGTGAATCGTCGAAATTTTTGGCTCCTTATTGTGGTGTGAGATATCATCTTCAAGAGTTTTCAGGTCAAAATTCTCAACCAGCGGATAAAAAGAGTTGTTTAACCATCGTCATGCATTATTACGAAATGTAGTTGAAAGAATTTTTGGTATTTTCAAATCTCGATTTCTTATTTTTAAGTATGCGCCTCATTTTCTTTATGAGACACAAGCAGAGATTATACTTGCATGTGTTGGTTTACATAATTATCTTCAGAAGTATTGTCAGACGGATTATTTTCCAGAAGAAAACGAAAGTGGAGAAGAAGTTTTTCAAGAAGTTAATGACAATAATAATTAAGTTCGTTTAACCCAAGATCAACAAAGAGAATATGCAAATCAATAGAAATGAACAATAGCATCAAATATGTAGAGGGATTATATTGAGAGACATAGGTAAGAGATATGTTATATTTTTGTTTTTATAATAAAAATTAGTGAGTTTTGATTTTAAAATCTAGTTGATTTGATTTTCAAATATAGTTTGTTTGATTTTGAAATCTAGTTTATTTGATTTTCAAATCCACTTTTTATGATTTTAAAATCTTAGGTTTCTATATGAATTTTCAAATATTATAAGGATTTTTAAATTCATTCAAATCCACAAAGCCCGCGTGAGAGAAATTTCAGTCTGTTTTTGTTTCTTCATCTTCAAAATTCTATTTTTTTTTTGCTCAAATCTTCCATAGAAGCTAGCTGTCCTGTCGTCGCTTCTTGACCTTAATTATGTAACCAAGAGATCGAGAACGAATTTACAGAAAAGTCAATGAGTTATCATCTTCTTTATTGGGTCTAAAAATTTGACACTTCTGCGTTGAATTGACGTTTTGATCTTCAAATGTTGTTTCTGGTGTGTGGAGGTGGTGGAGCTTACAGTTTGATCGTCGACTCTGCGGTTGAACTTTGCTTCACCATTCAGTTTTAGGATATTCTTCAAATTTGTAAGCATTGTGTAATCACAGTTTAATAGAGCAAGAGCTCATTCTTCTCTTACTATTGTTTGAACAGTCAT
This sequence comes from Lepidium campestre, assembly GCA_009757365.2. Classification (NCBI taxonomy): domain Eukaryota; kingdom Viridiplantae; phylum Streptophyta; class Magnoliopsida; order Brassicales; family Brassicaceae; genus Lepidium; species Lepidium campestre. The sequence continues at coordinate 301,076 of WJSH01001817.1, forward strand.
TGATTCCTTAATATTAAATTGGCTGATCCTTGATAAAGCTCAAGCAAGAACAATAAGATGATTGGATTTTGAAGCCATGGATACGAATTCACTAGTATTATCTGAACCTAATCTTGTCTTACTAACATCAAGCGGAGTAGTGACTGCTCCTGTCAGAGCACCTGCATAAACCACGTCGATACAGAGCACTGATCATTAAAATCGTGAGAAGATTCTCAGTTCTCATATTCATTTGACATGTCATCTTAAGATGTACAGAAGTTGGAGTCAATAGACTACAATTATAAGAAGGCTTTTTTCAATTTGTCTTTTGAAGTCTCATGGTCTTGACTCTTGTCTCACCTTTAGTGCATCAAACGCACATGGTTATTTTGTACATTCTATTTATGCATATGCAGGACAAAAACTGACCACTCTTGTCTTGCAAAGGACACAAATTTTGGGGTCTTGCAAAGATTTCATTGGATTCTTGATGTTCCAAGATTTGTTGTTAGCTGCATTATTAGGATAATCTGATGTATTAATTGTGTTTGTTTTTCTAGACTCTTTCCTTCTTGTCATCATCACAGTTAACAATTAGTTCTTTCTTTAATCTGTTTTGTCTTTCTTTTTTCTCTTCTGTAACCACTTTTCAATTAAAGAATGTTATTCTTACTTTTAGGTATCCCAACTGTGACTTTAAAGTAAGTCTTTTTTGGTTTTCCATGACAACAAATCTTCACATAGATCTCAATGTTATCTCTTTTTTCTATACACTGAAAAGTTTCTCTTCACTTTAAAGAACTTCATCAACTCTTTTATGGTGGTTGGGTGTCTTGTAGAAATCCATTGACGTTTAGTTGAAAAACTCTCATACTTGTACAAATTTGGAAATATGTACATCTTCAATTTATGATAGACAATATATACTCATAAGAGTACTAAACCTTAGATAATACTGGTGAAGAGATCAATGACAACGAAAAAACCAATACAGAGAAAACACTGGAGCAAAGACTTGGCTCGAGTAAAACAATTTCAGAGCAAAAACTCAAAAAAAAAAAAAAAAAAAAATCTTA
>WJSH01001817.1:311462-346525 GCA_009757365.2 Lepidium campestre
CTAACCCCTAAACCTTAAATTCTTAACTCTAAACCGTAAACATTAATGCCTAACCACTAACCCCTAAACCCTAACCCCTAACCCCTAAACCTTAAACCCTAACCCCTAAATCTTAAACCGTAAACCGTAAACCGTAAACTCTAACCCCTAAACCTTAAACCCTAACCCCTAAACTCTAGCCCTTAACCCCTAAACCCTAAACTCTAACTCCTAAACCCTAAATCTTAAACTATAAATCTTTAAACCCTTAACCGTAAGCCTTAAATCATAATTTTTTACTATGAAATTTTTGGTTGAATTTTTTGGCCACACTAGATGTCTAAATCAATAAATTAGTTTGGGCTTCAGCCCATACACCTCCTTAATTCACAAAAAAATTGTTGACACATGCTTGTGTACAATTGGCTGAATATCGAAGGGACCAATAGTAAACGTGTGGTCGTCCATTCACGTGACCTGTATTTCCTAATATGTTAAGTCACGTGCCATTTTTAGCATTGGCTCGTTCGATCCCAAATCAGGAGATTTCACAATTCCCATCTCTTGGAACCCTAATAAATTTCAATTTCACTCATCCCTCTTTCTTCTTCACTCTCTCTCCACTCAATCTTTCGGCGGTGTAAGTAGACTTACACCGACACAGATTCCTTTTTCTTCTTTCTTCTTTCTTCTTTGTTGTTGTTCTTCTATCTCTTACCAGAAGATGTCTACTTCTAAGAATCATTCATCTGGCAAAGCCAAACGTTCAACTCTTTCTGGAAAGGATAAGGTTTTCCTACTACAATCGCTTCAACTTTGATTCTTCCGTTTCTACATTCTTCTCTTTTGATTTTTTGTTTTCTCAACCAAATTTTGTCTGAATTATTGATTTTTACTAGATTTCTGTTGCTCGAGAACAAGGTGAAGGCTTGGTGGGTTCAAGGATTAGAGTTTGGTGGCCATTAGACCGCAAGTGAGTAATTCAATCTTAATTAGGGTTTTTTTTTTTTCAATTATTGTGCTAAATCTTACAGATCTCTTGGTTTGCAGATTCTACGAGGGTGTGGTAGATTCATATGCATCTTCTAAGAAGAAACATCGGGTAATTCATATTATGATTGTGGGTTTTTTTGGATATAGATTTATTCCATACTCTTTGGATTGTGAATTGGATTTTCATTAAAGGAACATTGATTTAAACTAGGATATCACTTGAATTCTAGGATCCTTAATTGAGTAATCTCGGTGGTGAATGATTGATTTTCTCATGGGAATTCAATTTTCTTATATAATGTGGATTGTGGCATTCAATGTTTTACTCTACATTACTATCTTCTATTACAATAGGTTTTGTACATTGATGGCGACGTAGAGACCTTGGATATGAAAAAGGAGAGATGGGAGTTCGTCGAAGAAGATGAAGCTGAAGCTGATGAGGTAGAGAGTGTTTGATCATTTATTGTCGACTTGCAGTTGTAGATTACTAGCTTTTAATGGTTCAGCATTACTTTCAGATCTCCCTGCAGGACAACTCTGCTAATGAGAGCTCTGATGCTACCCCAGAGCCGTAAGTTTGCCCCTATCCTTTTGCCTGTTCCAGCTGTTGCAAAGTATATTTTCTTACTAGGTTTTGATTCAGATCCTGTAGTACTGATAATTTATAATCCCTAGTAGTCATAATTTCTGAACATAAGTCTGTTTGATACACTTATGTTCGTGTCTATAGATTGTAACGCTCAAACTTATAATTCAGTGGGAAGTGTTATTCTGAGTGACCTTTGTTATATCTGGCTAAACGCTTTGCAGGCTTGACAGGAAGAAAGCCAAAAGTAATGGTAAGGTTTCTGAAAATGGAAGGAGGGATGATGCTATGCTGAAAAAGAAACAGAAGATAGATTCTTCAGCTAAGAGGTTGGTTATGTTTTACAGTTTACATATGCAAACTTATATAAATGTATGTAGATATTCTCACGTACACGTCCACCAGTGCACAAACGTAGTCACATATTATTGTCTCCTCCTCGTTTCTGGTTTCACATGCTATAGAAAGTATAGTATTATTCTCTTGTTTTGATTCTGAAGGTTTAAAGACCCTATTAATTGTTTACAGCAAGTCCAAAGCCAGGCCTGGTAAGAAACCAGAGGGTGGTGAAGAAGAAAGACCGAGAAGAAAGACTAATGTGAAGAAAGATGAGAAATCAAAAAATGATGAGAAGCAGACCCCAAAGCCTGTTGAGAGGAATGGCAAAATGGGTGATATTGGTGGTAAGATTGTAGCAGCAGCCTCACGCATGAGTGGAAGGTTCCAAAGCAAGGAGAATGGTCTGGGAAAAGAGAAACCAAAGACCTTGAATTTCAGCAAGAAGATGTCTGAATCAAAGAACTCAAAACATAAAAGGCCTTCATCTTCATCAGAGGCTGTCACTGAGAAAGTGAAAAAACAGAAGACTTCCTCGAAAAAGATTGTGAGCAACAACACTGATGAGGAATCTGGTGAGGATGATAAATATGATGCTACATCTGATGATGAGTCCAGGCCCCTGGTTAGCTACTTGAAGAAATCTCCAGAAGCAACTGAAGCGTTGATGGAGAAACTGAAGAAGAAGAAAAAGAAAGAGGCAGAAGAAGAGAGTTCAGGAAATGAAGAGAAAGCAGTAGAAGAGTCTTAGCCAGAGTGGTCGGAAAAACAGAACCCTTAATACAAGATCTCAAGTATAAAAAAAAAAGAAAAAATTAAGTGACAGACTGGAGTGTGGAGGTCTCTCTCCATGTGCAGGTACCTTAGTAGACAGTTAAATCCGTAGGAAGCCATTGTGAAAGGGTGTGGTTTCATTTTAATTTATACAGTGAACTCTTGTTTCAAGAAATATAGGGTTTTAGGCTATTGTGCTTAGCAAATGTGCAGCCATCGGGGTTGAGCTTGAAAAGCTAATCTGTTGAACTATGAATGTGAATGAATGGTTCCATTTAATCTCACTCCTTTGATATTCATTATGTTTTCACTTTTCAAGCAAAGTAGATCATATTCTTACCGTATCACTTAAGAGTTACACATAATGTTTATTAATTAGTGAGCACCAAATCCTGCCACGTCACTTACTCATTCATTGGTACCAATAATAAACATATATCTATGCAAACCTCATTAACAACATCATTATAACTTAATCTAATCATTGGTTACCTAAAATTGACTCAGAAATTTATTTAAAGTAGACAAGAATAGAAGAGCAAGATGATGACGCACGCACTTAAAAAAAGAAAGACAGAAGCAGATAAGACGGCAAAGAGACGGAACTGATCAAAAAGACAAATCCGACGGCTGATAACGTTCTTAAGTCAAATCCTGGCCTTTGATTGAGACACGTCACTCTCTCCGACTAACCAGAACCAAACGTTTCTCATCCGTACTTACTTCTCTTTCTCTCTCAAACTCTCCTTCATTCCTTCTCTGTTTCTCCTTTTCTCTTCTTCTTCTTCTTCTTCTTCAATCGATACTCTTAGCTTTAAATCTATTATCTGGAAAATGTTTTCAGATTTCGTTCATTCATTCTAGGGTTTTAGTTTCTCTATTGTAATCTCTCTTTTTCTTTCTATAGAGAAAGAGGGAGCCGACATATGTTATTGCTTTGCATGCAAGAGAATCGAGATAGATTTAAGATAAAAAGAAAAACTAGTCTTTGTAGTTTTTTCTTCTAGTTTCAGGCTGCAATTCTGAGTTTATTTCCTTTACTTTAGTTTCTAGGTTCAGTTTCTTTTTAAAAAATCCAAAACTAGGAGTTAGAGAAGAAACCCTAATTTGCAGTGACCGTACTTAAATTTAGACTTTCCTAATATGGATTCATCGATGAAGGTCTCTTTAGTTGCTGTTTATTCCGAGATTTGATCTCAAGTACCTTCGATTTGTACTTGTGAATCTTTTTATTTTCCCTGTTTTACCTTTTTTGTTTCATCGGTAACTGGACTAGATTTTCCTGACTACTATACACTTATCTCTTTGTTTTTCTTCAACATATTACATGCTAAATAAATGTATATATATGATGGGAAAAAGAAGTTGACAGAAGAGAGTGAGCACACAGAGGGAAAGTTGTATAAATTTTAGTATATGGTTGCTTTTGCGTGCTCACTCTCTTTCTGTCATAACTTCTCCTTCATCAATCTTCATTCTTTACTCTTTTACTCATTCACTTCTGTTCATATATCTCTTAGCATACCAAATTATGCATACATCTATTTGTCTTATATATCTACAGTTCCGATTCTTTCATTTTGTTTGTTTGATTAAGTGTAGTTTTTCTAAACGTTGTATATTCATTCATGATGATGACTAATAGATTTTGTCTTACAATATCTTTACACATGAATGTGAAGGGTTGTACATATTGATTTTAAGGAATATTTATGATATCTGTTTGATTTCACATAGAATTTAATGTCTAATTAAGATAGTTATATTCTATTATTATTGGAATAAACACAATTTTTTGCAGATTCTACTAGCACACATGAAATGTCCCAACTTCCAGCCATATGTTTCCAAGGTCTTTAATAGCTGTGTGCAATCAAGGGAAGAGGATCAGCCATAGATAAATAGAAGAAATTGGTTGAAAGGTATATGGTTTAATTGGTATGATTGAGTATAACATATCTTGGATTGTTGTGGTGAAGATGGTTATCTTATATCAAAGGCTTGACTAGTAGGAACTTAATAATTAGTGTACAACTAAATTCTATTTGGGTGTTGATTAATATAATAAGTGAAGAGTGGAGTGATCGGATAAGGAAACACTTCAGGCTAGAGTTTCCTTATAATATATAATAAGGACACTAGTTGTAGTAAATTAATGAAGTTGCTTTTTTTTTTTTAATTCTAGCTATGTTTAAAAAAACCTGCAGATGTGAAGCTACACAAGGTCTTGTATATCTTATATCAATCTGGGAAGTATGGGTGTGTTGTATGCATGTGTAGTTGATGAGATATGATGACTTATTATATATATCACAAAACTGTATGTATGTATGTCCTAAAAGGATATGGGCTGGAACTAAAACATTGTCTGTCTTTGTCGTCGTTAGTTATGTCACATTGTGAAAATTAAGATATTTGTGAAAACCCATTAATCATTTGCCCATATTCTCCATCTCACTTGTTTTCTCGGTTTGATATTATTGTTTTACTCATTGTGTGTCAGCTTGTTACCTATTAAGTGTCAAGGTTAGTCTTAATTGGTACTGGAAACTACAAGTTTTGGAGGATTTGATAGTTCGATTTATAGGATTCATTTGTATATTTGTTATTGTATTCCATCTTGTCGCTTTAAACTTGTTAGTTTATACCAATTTCTTTTGTTTATTGATTACTATCCTAAAATATTCTTCTTTATTTTTTTCTTTCTACAGCGTTGGCTGATGGGATTGAATTTAGGAGGCACATGTGCACCCCAAACGACATTGGAAATGCATTGGAATTGAGTTTTTCTGTTGAGCTACTAATTAAATGATTAACATAATTCTTTTGTACTTAATTAGAAACACAAGATTACATATTATATCGAAACCAACAAGTCAACTCTGTTATTAATTTTCAAAAAAAGAGACACAATGGTTTAGAAAACATGGATAGAGCCAACACATGCATGCAGAATAACTCTCCACAGAATGTAGATCCAAAGTTGTACTATAAAATGGTAAAGTGGTCAAAGATAAATATTGAGTCTTGTGGACAAGTAAAAATAGCTGATTTCTTTCTTAAAATGGAAAAATTAAATTTTTGTTATGTAGGAAAAATAAATATTATCATATTTATTCCAAGCAATGTTGTTCGAAATTGTATATATAATTTAAGATGTGAAAAGAAATAAAATAGTTTTGCAACCGATTATATATAGCAAATGGTCGTTCTCTAGTTGCCAGTCACCGATATGTATTTAAATATGTTTTTTATATTACAACATCTGACCAATGTATTAAATTGAATGGTCTTCGTCCAGATACAAAGCAGCATTGTAATAAAATTGTAAACGAACGGCTAAGATGTAGTTAGAGTACATGGATACCCAACACATGCACGCAGAGGATCATGCCGTAGAATGTAGTACCGGCTACGAGAAAATGCGTCAGATTGAAAAAAGAAGAAGCCAAAGAGCAAAGGGCCTTTTCTTCCAATTTGTGTCTGATCGGTGGCTGTCGCTTTCTCCATGGAAAATCTCAGATTTCACGATGGTAACATCTTCAATCTCCTCCACACAAGGTCCAAAGAGCCAAGTCATGTATGTTACTCGTCCCCCTTCTCTTTTTTTTTCTTCTCATCTGCGTCCCATTGGAATTCGGATTTTTTTCTTTCTCATTGTCTAGGGTTTTAGCTACAGTGCTGCAGTTTGATTTATGGAGGTGCTTAGATGTAGTTGAATGCTCTTGAATAAACCTCTTGCCTATTCTTGCTTCAACCTGAAAATGATTTTATTTGATCGACTGTTGTCTGTGTAGGATGTTGATCGAAGAATGCAAATTCACTCTTCCTTGATTCGGAGACTTTCTCAGGAACAGGAAATGGAGGTTGTATCATCATTTTACTTTTATGCACTCATTTATGTTAACTGAAATCCGATAAGATCAATGTCTTTTTCTGCAATTATGTTTACTCTACTTCTTGGTGTATTCTTCTAAGGCTTTGCTTATCTTAAAGATGTTTTGTTGTGGCAGGGACATAATGGCTGTGTTAATGCTCTGGCTTGGAACTCCAATGGTTCACTGTTGATATCTGGATCAGATGATTTAAGGGTATATAAATATCTTTCAGATACCACCTTAATACTCTGTAATATTCCTATTGTTCTTGCACATCTTTATTTTTTTTTTCTCTGTGTAATTTTGATAAATTGGAAATTTGGCTTAGCAAGTCTTTGTGTCATTTAGTTAGCTTCTTGGGTTTGCTTAAGTTGTAGCTAGGAACAAACGTGTATCACTTATTGATCTAAATTGATGCTTACATCCCCAGAAAGTATGTTGTCTACGCAGTGGACCAGTTTCACATCTGTTATTATAGCTAATTTGGTTGAGAGTGTTGAAGAATTCCATTTGAGCATCTAATTTCTCTCGACAGGTGCTATATAGTTGACTTGTCTTGAAAGTTATATCTTCTTTTAATTTGCAGGTTAATATTTGGAGTTACTCCAGTCGGAAGCTTTTGCATTCGGGAGATACAGGGCATACTGCAAACATATTCTGTACAAAGTTTGTCCCTGAAACCTCTGACGAGCTTGTGGTATCTGGTGCTGGAGATGCTGAAGTATATAAAACTACTCAAATCTCTTTTGTGCTTTCATTTGGCTTTAGTATGGTATTTATGACTCATTGTTGATTTTATACTTCTTTTGGGGTGTGTGTGTGTAAATCTCCTATTAATAGGTTAGGCTATTTAATCTATCCCGCTTAAGCAGTAGGGCAGATGATGACAATGCTATTGCACCATCAGCGTTGTACCAATGTCACACGCGAAGAGTGAAAAAGCTAGCTGTAAGACCCTCTTAATTAGTTCTTAGTCTTCCATTTTGAGCTGTTTGTTTATCAGATGTTTTTACCATCATGTAGGTTGAACCTGGTAACCCCAATGTTGTCTGGAGTGCTAGTGAAGATGGGACTTTACGGCAGCATGATTTCCGAGAAACTACCTCTTGTCCTCCTGCGGGATCCGCTCACCAAGAATGTCGCAGTGTTCTCGTAATCTTCAAACTCTGGTTATGTTGTTTTCAGTTTTAATTTCTCTGGCTCTAGTACTTCTAACTTGGCTTTAACTTTCCCGGAAACAATATTTGTGATACTTGTCTATAATCACAGTTCTCCGGCATTATTTCAACTTGCTAATTGTCAGCTGTGAGTTCTAATTTTCAAACAGAGTACCATCGTTTTGTATATACATCTTGTATTTTCCATGCATAAAATATATATTAGACCTTGTGTAGAGGTTTGACTATCTTTTGAGCCCGGTCTAGATACTTTGTAGACGTATAATATGGCTCTTACGAAATTTTTCTTCTGCAAATTAAAGCCTTGTTGATAGCTCTGAATTTTGCAGCTTGATCTGCGCAGTGGTGCCAAAAGAGCACTTGCTGATCCTCCTAAGCAAACTCTCTCCCTGAAGTCTTGTGATATAAGTGCCACAAGACCACACCTACTTCTCGTTGGTGGAAGGTATTTGCCTTCCTGTTTGTGGATCAGAGTTCTCTCCTTTATTCCTTATAACTTCTTGGTCTTTTTTTCCCTCTTTGGCAGTGATGCATTTGCACGTTTGTACGATAGAAGGATGCTCCCACCATTGACGTCATCTCGGAAAAGGATGCCTCCACCTCCATGTGTCAATTATTTCTGCCCCATGCATCTTTCTGAACGTGTTAGTTTAATTTGATTGATATTGTCATATTCTACTAGTTCTGCATCTTTTCAAGCTCACTGTCCTCTACATCTTAAATATTCAGGGGCGAACAAATTTGCACTTAACACATGTTGCTTTTAGTCCTAATGGCGAAGAAGTTTTGCTTAGTTACAGTGGGGAGCATGTCTACCTGATGAATGTAAATAATGGTATTTGCAGTTGAGATGCTTGCTTCCTAAAGCTTAAATTCCGTGAATAGTTAAGCATGCAGCATGAACTTGTGTTTGTTCAGAAAAAGGATTGAAGTTGGAATTGGAACGAAATTTTGCTTTTGATTTGTGTCGATTTTCTTTTTCCTGCATGAAACCCACCATTGGAACATTTGAATAGTTATTGATATTCACTGAGAATTTAGATAGTAATGCTATTATGTGAATCCCTTGAAAAGTAGATTAAGAATGACGAATGTGTTACCCGACCAGATTTTTGCCTACTTTTTGTTATGTAGATATCTCTCTCTTCGAACTGCCAATCTGTACGTCAGTACTTAGTTTAGATATGTTCGTATATGCTAATCTTGTCGAAAGCTCCTTTTCATATTGAAAATCTCAGAATTTCAAACATTATGCTATTTTATTGTAAGCTTAATATCTGTTGATTATTTACTTTGTTTGCTACTTGTAGGCATAGGAACTATGCAATACACACCAGGAGATGTAGCTAACTTGTTTTCTTACAGTAACATCCTCCATGATGTAGAATCTCCTCCTCAGGTTTCCATCACTTCTCAAAATGGCTTTCACAGAAATAGCAATGCTGCAACGGTTCGGACCATCCTTTGTAACTGCTCCATAAAGTTACCTTGTCATTCCATCTTCTTAGTGCATCTGACTACGTTCTTTCCAGGTTAAGAAATGCAACGAATTGGTAGAACTTGCTAAAAGGTCTTTAGAAGAGGGCACAGATGTTTTCTATGCAATCGAGGCAGCCAATGAAGTTCTGGATGCTCATTCTAATGATCTTAATTCGGTGCTAAGGCATGAATGCCTTTGTACTCGTGCCGCATTGTTGCTCAAGGTCTTTTAGAACTGGTGTTCTGTAAATACTTTGAATCCCTACATCACTCCTCTCAGATAGTCTCAACCAGCTGATTCTTTTTGTTTCTTGTTCCAGAGGAAGTGGAAGAATGATGCTCATATGGCTGTAAGAGATTGCCAAAATGCTCGGAGAATTAATATTTCATCTTTTAAAGCTCATTACTACATGTCCGAAGCGTTACAGCAAGTAAATTCGTAGCTCTGATCGTTATATTTTAGTTTACTATCTGACTAGATGGTCCTGCAATAAGCATTATTTTATGCACCCTTCTATTTCATATACATTTGTGCTTTTACGCAGTTGGGAAGATGTAAAGAAGCTCTAGACTTTGCAACCGCTGCACAACATTTGAACCCATCAGATGCCGATATCCTGGCAAAGGTGGAGAGCATTAAAAGGGACCTTCAAGCAGGTTTGTGACCGCTGATGTATGTCTACTCCTGCAGATGAACTGCTTAGTTATTATGCACTTTTCCTTCTGTTTCTGTTTTCCTCTTCGAGCTAGGATAGAGTTCGCGTCTTCCTAATGTTTCTGTGGCTCTTTGATGAATTATAACCATTTTTTCTAGTAAGTGATGAGGAGAGTATATCATATACTTGAGAGAAAATCCTAAGCATGGATTTGTAGAGTCATATTCAAGCCCATTTGGCACCTTTTCTTGAAGCGTGACAAGCTTATCTTTCTTCTTCCAATTGTTTGTTTGTTGTATGATGTGTCTAATGTGTATGAAAGTATCGCGTCTAGAGCACTTCTTTTAGATTTGGGTAATTCATCATCGAGGAGTATCTATGCGTTCTAAAGCTTTTTATATTTCAATATTCTTGTACTTATTTTTTGATTGACAAATTAGCTGGAACTGAGAAAAACGAGGAGACAGAAGCTGGAACTGCTAGAGTACTTTCTTTGAGCGACATACTATATAGATCAGAGGCCAATAGTGACAGTTCACATGATATGTCGAGATCGGAAAGGGAAGAATCTGATTATGACGAGGAATTGGAGTTGGATATACAAACTTCCTTGTCTGATGATGAAGAACGAGATCAAGATTCAGACTCGAATGCTGTGCGTGGCAGTCTTAACCTACGAATACATAGAGTAGGTGATGACAAACCGACAGAAAATACAGTTGATAATGCCTCCTCAGGAACTGCATCGTCGTCTCAAAATGATAAAACGTCTTATCAGGTGAATTTTAAGATTATGGTATACTTTTGTTCTTTCAAAGTAAAACAAGTTTAGTAATACGTTTTTGAGTTAGTACTTGGCTACCTGTCTACACCATTGATTTCTTGGTGATTACAGCCAGAGGGGGCCATTGATATGAAGCATAGATTTGTTGGCCACTGTAACGTTGGAACTGATATTAAGCAGGCCAGTTTTCTTGGTCAGAGAGGTTAGTTTCTTCGGTTAGCAACTTTTTTGTTATCTGATTGCAGTTCCAGCGTAGTAGAAAGAAGCTGTATGTAAAATTTCTAATGTCAATACGGCATTGACTTACTGTGAACATTTTGTTTGATTTCAGGTGAATATATTGCAAGTGGAAGCGATGATGGTAGGTGGTTTATATGGGAGAAACAGACGGGTAGGCTTGTGAAAGTGCTTGTTGGAGATGAAGCAGGTTATTTTTCTTTTCACTTTGTCCATTGCATAAGTCTTTTTTCATTGAATCTCATTACTCATTAGTTAGCTAAATGAATAATCTCTTGTTCTAGTTGTGAACTGCATTCAATGCCATCCATTTGATAGCGTTGTAGCAACGAGTGGAATAGATAACACGATAAAGGTAACAAGTGCACAAAAGCTATCATCCGTTTTTTTTGTTTTTCAATATTAAGATCGCTTGAATTAACTTTTGCAAGTAAAAAATGTGTGAAGATGTGGAGCCCAACAGCTTCAGTCCCATCGATTGTAGCGGGTGGATCAGCTGGACCTGCAACAGCCAATGTAGTGGATATAATGGAGACCAATCAACAGAAGCTAAGCCGCAATCGAGAGAACCCTCTGTAAGTTTTGTGTGATGGTTTTTGGATTAAAATTAGAAAATCCTATGGCGGTTTCAGAGTTCATAAGAGATTTTTTTGGTGATTTGTTGTTGTGCATTGATGATCCAATTATAGGTCTGTGGAGCTTCTGCAAAGGTTTAGGATGCAAGAGTTTGCAGAAGGAAATTTTCACCCATTTGAATGTACTCAGAGCTAAAGGTGGAGGAAATTGTATAGGTAAAAAGCATGGTTGTGAAGGTAATGGTGGGAAAAATAATAATGGCTTTGAATATGAATTATGAATAATAAAGTTCAATTAGGTCAAATGTAGCAAAGGCCTTCTCTCTTGTAAATCTTATGCACAGCTTCCAATGTAGGCTTTGTTTTGTGAGTGTTGTACAGTCCATATTGGCTTCTTTTGACTGTTAAGAGATATATTAACTTTTTTTATTTTATTTTTTTGGGGATAAAATATATTAATCGATGTCAACTTTTATTTTTGATATGAAGGCATGTGATTAGAGTATTATGCAAAAATTAGTTTTAGCATATTAAAATTACAAACTTTTGTGTAAAGTAATGACTATTAAATATCTTTGATCTAGTTCAAAAAATATTCGGTTTTGATTGAATTTATGTACGTAAAAAGGTCCTTATTCTACTCACTAGAAACTTAATAAGTTATAAATTTAATATACGAAAGTTGGGTGGAACCACTGCAGAAGATAAGGGGACAAAAGGCATTAGACCGTTGGAGAGAATTATTGACATAATTTTAAGTATAAACATATATATACTTGTATGTATGATCAAATTTGTATACCTAATTTTGGCCAATTAATTAACGAATTAAGAAAAGAAAAAAAAGATAGAAAGGAAAAGACATTTAGTATAAAATATAATTAAACAAGAAATAAAAAAATTCACCAAAAAGAAAACAAGAAAGTTATTTAGACGTTGGGAAAATGGTTAAAATAAATATAAACTTGATGTAATTTGTCAAATAAAATACAAACTTTTATTTGCCAAATCAAATACAAAGATTGGTAAATCTAGCAAATTTTAAACCTAAATTAGTCAATGTTAATATGAGAGTTAGCTGCTTTTAACGCCGCTAATCTCTGTTTGCTGTAACCGTTAACTTTTTTTTGCCCCAAATCGATTTCGTTTCTTACCTCTTCTTCTCTTCTGCAATATTTTCAGCAAACTGTATCTTTCGTTTCAGTCACAAGTTTGTATGCTAGTAAAAGGGTTGTTGACGTAATGAGGCCCCTGCTTCATCCATCTTCCTGCATCATCACCGCCTGGATTTTTCTCGATATCTCCTCAATCTTGCTTTACATATATAGTCTGATTGGAGACATCTTCTTGATCTTAACGTCGTGTCATGCCTAATTTTGTGTTGATTGATTTTGTTTTCTTTCTTGAATATAGAACGTTGTATATAACTCTGTTTATGAACACATGAATAAGAACATCCAGAAATATTCTGCTTTATCGATCTCTTTCTCTTTTATATTTCTCAAGGATAAAGCTCTCATTATCTGCTCTAGGCAAATGATTTTTGTTTTGTTTTATTTGCTATTATATAATACATAAGCTTGGGGATAAACATAAACGAACAAGTTGTGCTATTGAGTACTTTCTCAATCAGGGTTCTAAACATAGGCTTTACAAGGTTTTGTTATACTTAGGGGAATATGTTTATCAGTTTATGGCTTCAAAATATCATTCACGCTACCAGAGGAACTGTCTTGAACAGCTTGAGATGATGAATATCTATTCAATGAGCTTAGTGGTTGCTAAGCTTCCTTTCTTCTCCGTTCTAGAAACATCCAGCATGGAAGTACCTTTGATTTAGTCTGTCAAATATATAAAACAATATACGATTTAGGGATTCGTAAATTGATTTGGGGCAAAAAATTGTTTAACGTCTATAGAGAGATAAGCAGTGTTAAATGGTTAGTGTCATTTTAACGTTAACTAATTTTGGTTTAAAATTGACTAGGTCAACAAAATTTTGTAATTAATTTGACAAGAGAGTTCTATTTTGTTTGGCAAATTGTGTAAATTAATATTTATTTTTTATTCTGTATTTGTTTCTGGTTGAAGTAAAATCATCTCCGGCGCTCAATGAAAATCATACGCGCATCAATCACGCGTGGAGCGCGTTAGTAGAAAATCCCTGGACTAATAATAACCATTACGGATTTCGACATTTTTCGCAAAATTAATATATTTTGAGACCTCAGAGCGCGTGAAGTCTTTTCAAAATTTATTTTTCTTTTTTCCACGTTACCTTTTTGTGACTGATGCACACAATACATGCAAGCTTATAATTTTTTTATCAAAATATTTATTACATCTCATGCAACGTAATTAACCATGACGGTGGTACGTTATTATATTTTTCAGTATCATTTTATGCTTCGGTAAATCATCATATACACCATACAAATTTTTAAAAAATATCTATTTTATTTATTTATGTACAATTACATAAATTAATTTTAAAGCGATATTTTTTAATATTTAAATTAGAGGTTATATAAGTTTTTGATCGTCAATGCAAAGCGATAGAAGTTTTTAATATATATATTTGTCGGTTTGTACGTAATTGATTTATATAAATCTCTTTAACATTGCGGGTTATAAAATCAGTTATGTGATTTAGTGCAAAAAAAATATTCTCAAAGTATTAATTTAAGTTTTAAAATGCAAAAAATGTAGAAGGAATATTGAGAATCATATATAAAACTGCGTAAAACTAAAAAGAATATTCAACAACAAATACCTGTTGTTTTTTTCTTAAACCATTTGAACAGAAACAAGAAATATTTTTTAAAAAGATGACAATCAATTATTTCAAATTTAATAATTTTGTAGTACATATATACTATTTATAATAAATAAATAAAAATCGCATTGCGTCATGAGTGTATGATTACCAAAGTTGAAAATGAAAGAGTTTTGAGTATAAATAAAGAAGAGAAGAGAAGCGAAGAGAAGAGAAGAGAGATCGCACGTAAGTGAGTTTAGTTTTAATTTTTAAAAAACACATATAAAAGTTGTCATCTTCCTCATTTCCAAATTTCAAAGGTTGAACAATGGATTTGCTCTTCTTCAGGTCTGTGAGTAATCTCTTCTCATGGATTCGAAACACCTCTTTTTCTTGATCCTCCTTTCTTCTTTCCACTATTATTCCCTGAGTTTTGAGATTCTCTAATTAATGGAGGAAGAACGGCGGGTTCTGTTCGGAAAGTACGAGATGGGAAGGCTTTTAGGCAAAGGAACTTTCGCAAAGGTTTATTACGCCAAAGCTATCATCGCCGGCGGCGATTCTTCTGAGAGCGTCGCAATCAAAGTCATCGACAAGGATCAAGTCATCAAGAGACCTGGAATGATTGATCAAATCAAACGTGAGATCTCTATTATGAAGCTTGTTCGTCATCCCAACATCGTTGAATTGAAAGAAGTTATGGCTACAAAGACCAAGATCTTCTTCGTCATGGAGTTCGTTAGAGGCGGCGAGCTTTTCTGTAAGATTGCCAAAGGTAAGCTTCACGAAGACGCCGCTCGTAAATATTTCCATCAACTCATCTCCGCCGTTGATTATTGTCATAGCAGAGGCGTTTCTCATCGCGATCTGAAACCTGAGAATCTTCTTCTTGATGAGAATGGAGATCTTAAAATCTCCGATTTCGGGTTATCGGCGTTGCCTGAACAGATTCTACAAGATGGTTTGCTTCATACGCAGTGCGGAACTCCGGCTTACGTGGCGCCGGAAGTTCTCCGGAAGAAAGGTTATGACGGTGCTAAGGCGGATATCTGGTCGTGCGGCGTCGTTTTGTATGTGCTTCTCGCCGGATGTTTGCCGTTTCAAGACGAGAATCTGATGAACATGTACAGGAAGATATTCAAGGCGGATTTCGAATTCCCGCCTTGGTTTTCGCCTGAATCGAGGAGATTGATTTCGAAACTCCTAGTCGTCGATCCAAATCGGCGGATATCAATTCCAGCGATAATGAGAACGCCATGGGTCCGGAAAAACATCACTCCGCCGTTAGCTATCAAAATCGACGATCCGATCTGTTCTCCGAGCAAAAACAACGAAGAAGAAGACGAAATAGATTGGGAAAATCAAACAGAACCGATTTCGCCGAAATTCTTCAACGCTTTCGAATTCATATCGTCCATGTCTTCCGGATTCGATCTATCAAGCTTATTCGAGAGCAAGAGGAAGGTGCAGTCGGTGTTCACGTCACGGTCATCAGCGACGGAGGTGATGGAGAAGATCGAAACGGTAACGAAGGAGATGAACATGAGAGTGAAGAGAACAAAGGATTTCAAGGTGAAGATGGAAGGGAAAACGGAAGGAAGAAAAGGACGGTTGTCGATGACGGCGGAAGTGTACGAAGTAGCGCCGGAGATATCGGTGGTTGAGTTCTGCAAATCGGCAGGAGATACTTTGGAGTACGATAAGGTATACGAAGAAGAAGTCCGGCCGGCGTTAAACGACATCGTCTGGTCATGGCACGGCGATCAATCATAAATCCGATGAAAACAACTCTGTTTTAAATAACCGGTTCTCGGGTTTTGTAGTTTTAACTCATATTGAACCTAAATTTTTCTTTGGTTTAATAAAATTTTGGTTTTAGTTCAATTTCAGTATCGAATAAATTGCCTTTAAGTTTCCACATATCGTAATTAGATTAATAATAATAATTAAAAATACAAAAATCAAGCTGAGTTATTGTTAGGTCGCTTTCATCGGAATTTATGGTTTGGTTAGGAATAGAGTAGCTAATTTGGTTTATAGGGAATATTCTAAATTTCTGGCTCTTTAGAGGCAGTTATTAACTAAGTTTCTTATAATTAAAAAAAAGAAAAAAATTTAGAAAAATACGAGAGAAAAGGGACGGGGTTCTAAAGGAAGAGACTGAGTTTCTAATTTTTGTCAAATAAGAAACATATTTACACACATGTTCTTATTTGATTCAATAATTTTTTTTTTAAATAAAATTTAAATAAAAAATAAATTCTTACAAAACTAATAATATTTTACTAGATTAGAACCTTAAAATAAAGATCCACCATGGAGGTGGTCTTAGTGAGTTGTTTTTAGATACAAATGAATAAAGTAGTAGAACACGACCACGTGTAGTGTCTGAGAGACCTTCAAAAGATTTACCTTCTGTGACGAAGTCAAATCATTAAAGAATATTAGTGGAGGAGACAAAGTCGGTCGCATCAAACTAATTTCCTCTGGTTTTTATTGAACGACTTTTAATTAATCTTGTCATTCTACAAAAAAGATAGACTCCATCATTCTACAAAAACCCGATCATGTAAGTATTAAATGCGTATAAGTTATACTAAGTGAAAGGAAAAAGACAAGAATTACAGAGAGATCGAGAGAGGAGGTTAATTTCACCAATAAACTTAATCCACTGAATGTCACAATGAAAAAGAATGAAGCTTTAACACTATAAAATATAAAAAAATCCAACCAATAATCCAAAAAAAGCATCAATCATGGGAGTTTCAAGACAAGGATCATGTCACAATCAGAAAGTGACTCCACCATCTTTGGATATATTAAATCAAGAAGAAAGGAGTGTTTGTGTTTGATTTTAGTTTAACTATTTTAAGAGAGGATAAAACAACAATGAGATTATTATGTATTTTTGTGTCAATATGTGTTTGGTCACAGAAATGGAGAATGCGACACTTTGGAACAGTAAAAGAATAATATAAGTTATCTTAACAGTTTACTTACAAATGTTCCACATCCTAAGGAAGAGATAAAGGGTCTCATGTCATGTGGGGTCCTCCCATGTTCTTAAATATCATGTCTAGATGCAATCCACTTGTCTATCATCTTGGATTTATTGAACACTAATTGGGTTACAACAAAAAAACAATGAGAGTCCAAGTCGGCATTGGCTTTCATTGGTTCTCTATCTTGAGGTAATTACAACTTCAACTTCTCCTTTGAAACCGACAGATTAAACAAATGGTTAAACATTTATATTGTAGAGAGTATTTGAAATGAGAAGATAACCAAACACTTCTTCAATATCTCGGTTTGTAAATATTACAAAACTTCAATACAGCTTATTTTGTTTTTGGGTCTTCCTCAGACAACATGTTGCTACAAATCCTCAATTAAAGTTGAAAATTATATAAAATTTTCATCAAATCTTATTGCTAACTGTTTGGTCCGGCTTAGGTAGTAGCAATGTTGAGCTTGTTGACCCAGAAGCCGAGTTGCTCAGCTACACAGTTGGATCCAGTCGACCCATATGAACTGAACTTATTCACTGAATTTTCGACTCCCAAAAACCC
The DNA here is from genome assembly GCA_009757365.2 of Lepidium campestre. NCBI lineage: Eukaryota > Viridiplantae > Streptophyta > Magnoliopsida > Brassicales > Brassicaceae > Lepidium > Lepidium campestre. Next base: position 329,248 of record WJSH01001817.1, read on the forward strand.
AAAAACATCATCTTCAAACACAGGGCTCAGCTTTTTCATTTCTTCAAGACTTAAATTCTGAAGTTCACAGCCTCTTGAGACACAAACACCTACTAGTTTTCCTACTATGTCATGAGAAGACCTAAAAGGCATTCCCTGAGAATAAAAAACAAGACTGTATTACCTTCTGAATATAGTTTTCTAGAATGTGGAAGATTTCGAGAAATAAAATAAGGATCACCTTTTTCACAAGGTAATCGGCTAGAGTAGTAGCATCAAGATGTCCCGCTGGGAGACTTTTCTTAATTCTGTCTTGGTTGAATGTTACATTCTGGGCAAATTCTGCAGATACATCGATCATTCCCATTATTGTCTTGGTACTATCGAACATTGGTTCTTTATCTTCTTGGAAATCTCTGTTGTAAGCAAGGGGAAGTCCCTTGCACAGTGTTAGGAGAGTGACCAAATCGCCTATAACTCTCGCAGATTTTCCTCTGACAAGCTCCATTGGGTCTGGATTCTTCTTCTGTGGCATTATACTACTTCCGGTCGAGACAGAATCGCTTGGAGTCATGAAACCAAACTCCTCAGACGCCCAAAGTACCCATTCTTCTCCAAGCCGTGATAGATGAATGGCTGTGTTGGAATTTGCAAATAAAAACTCCAACACAAAATCTCGGTCCGAAACAGCATCGATGCTAGTTGAAAGAAAGAAAACTTTAAAGATAAGAAACCACAAGACCCAACCAAACAAGCAAGACATGATAATATAAGTCCACGTAACTGATGAGACCAACTCATGTACCAATTTGCAAAATTTTCATCTTGTCGTGGCTAGATGGGAGGAAACAGGATATAGGAGCGTACCTGTTTCTCATTGGTTCGGTAAATCCAAGAGCATTTGCAGTCATAAACCGATCGATAGGTAGACCAGTTCCAGCCAAAGCACAAGCTCCTAGGGGAGAGAAATTTAGTCTAGCTCGACAGTCCACATAACGACCAACATCACGTTCCAGCTACCATACATGATGAACCAAATACCAGTCAAGAAAGTAGAATTCTTAATGAAACACATACATATAAGATGATAGTGTCAGAGAGATCTCAGCACATGTAACAGCCTATGATGGTTTAAGGCACAGAATAATCAAATGCACATAACTAAAGCTTGAGCAATGGCGAAATTCCAAACCTGCTCTACATAAGTTAAGAGGACATGTGGCAGTAATACAGGCTGAGCTCTCTGAAGATGAGTATAACCAGGGACAATCAAAGTCTCATTCTTCAAAGCCAATGCAACCAGTGACGTCTGAAGATTTTTGATTTTGCCAATAATTGCGTCAATAGCGTCACGACACCAAAGCCTAAAGTCAGTAGCTACTTGGTCGTTTCTGCTGCGTGCTGTGTGAAGTTTCTTTGCAGGTTCACCAATCAGATCAGTAAGGGCTGCTTCAATGTTCATGTGCACATCCTCTCGATCAGTCCTCCATTCAAAATTTTCAGCTTCAATCTGTCTCTCGATATCATCAAGACCACTCAAAATGCTTTCTTTGTCGCTCTCAGTTATAAGCCCCTGTAAGGATATAACCACCAACATTTTCGACTTTACAAATTTACATTACATAGAAGACATTAAATCAAAAAGTAAAGCAGGTATTCGTATCTAAAACGAATCATAATATAAGATTAAAGGGCAAAGAAGTTCCCAGCTCCAAAATGCTCATTAGGAACAAACAATCACCTCTGTTATCAAGCTAAGATCACAACTGAGAAACAAGTTAACCAAAAATTCTGTAAATAAAAATCAAACTTTAAAGATAAAGTTCAAACAATGCAGCAAGTAGAAGCAAAGTAAAACCTGGTAAGCGAGCATTGTAGCATGAGCTTTGCTACCCATAATGTCATGCTTGTAGAGAACCTTATCAAAGGAAATTGACTCAGTGAATTTCTCCACCTTCTCAGTGACACTCTCTTCAAACCTGCCTCCCCATAGTTTCGCCTCCTTTGATGCTGCGTCGTCGTCATCGTGGCTTATTGAACGCAACGGCGGCAGACACCGTGACTTGCTTCCTGGAGGGAGAAAAGAGACGGAAAGGTGTGTGGAGGAAGGAGGATTGGTACGCGACGGAGAGAAGAGTAGACTCTGCGAAAAAGAGAGATCAATTGCTCCCATTGAGGAAAGTGGAGGAGAAGCAGAAGGGTTTCAGACGTCCAAATGGGGTTTTTGCGGCGACAACAGTCAGATACTTAAGTGGTATGGTCAAATGGAAATTTAATTTCACTTTAACCGGCCTGGTTTCAAAATTGAACATTATTCTGTTGGGTTTACGGTTTAATACGATTTTGGTTTAGGTTCAAATCATATTCCGCAAACTTACGATACTGTTTGTTTTCTAAAAGATCGGTTTAACTGAATCAAACCACTTTATGTCTGTATATCTGTTTCTAGTTAAAACCTGAAACTATTCGACTGAAAGAATTTAAACATTTAATCAATCACAGCTTCTGAATCACCCTTAACTTAGCACTCCTTGCTCTGCGATTCAGTCTCTCCTCATTCTCTGAAGGCGTTATTGGTCTCTTTGTCAGTATTACTCCTTTCAAACCGATCACAGTCTGTTTGATCCAAGCTTCTTTCTCTTTCAATTCCTTCTCTACTCTTTCTTCGATTTGCTTTTCCGGTTTTACAGTACTTCCCTCGCCTTTGATCTCTTCTCTTTGAAACCCTAAGATGTCGAGGAACGTTTGTTTGACAACCCGATCCTCCAGACTGTGAAAGGAGATTACTGCTAGTCTCCCACCTGGAGACAGAACATCGAATGACGAGTAGAGGGAGTCTTGTAGCGTCTTGAGTTCGTCGTTCACTGCAATCCTTAGGCCTTGAAACACACGTGTTGCTGTTTTTATCCAGCCTTGTCTACCTCCTACAGCATTTCAAATGAAAGTCCAAATAAAGATTAAAAAGGATTTATCATTCTTCATCTGTCTACTGTGAAAACTCTATGTTGTCTAATATTTTCATGATCTTATTTTGGATCACTCATTGATATGAAGTAACTGGAACTCACATCGGGATGCAAATGCAAATCAAGAAACTCAAATAGATTACTAAAGCAACAGTAAGAAAAGGAAACAAGAGAGAATCAAATGATATATTTTATTACCTTTGCTTCCAGGTGGCATACCACCCCGAATGAGTTCCACCAGTTCACCAGTAGTATGTAACCCACCATTAAGTCGAGCCTTAACAATTTTAGTTTGAAGTGAATACCAATTGGTTTCTTCTCCATAATCCCGTAGAACTCTCCCTAGTTCAGATTCTGGCCAAGAATTCACTATATCTTCTGCTGTCAGAGTCGCCTGTCACATGTTAGTGGATAGGTTAGGAGACATTTCAGCAGAAATTCCAAGATATTCAAACCTCAAGATATCACATGTGAGAATCACCCTCACCTGAGGATCCATTCGCATATCAAGAGGTCCCTCTTGAAGAACGCTAAACCCTCTTTCGGGATTGTTTACCTGTCCAATAAAGCAGCTTGTACAAGCGTGGGTGAGTGATGTCAATAATACAAAGAAACACAAACAGTTGCTTGTGTAAAATCAGAAACTTTACCTGCATAGATGACATTCCCAGATCCATAAGAACGCCATCAACACCTACATCTAATAATTCCGGATGCGTATCAGCGAGCACAGATTTGATGTATTTGAAGTTCTTCAACACGATAGAAGCCTTTAAGGTTGGATGCATGAGAGAATCAATATGAAAGTGACCCAGTTTTCGTGCCACAGGATCAACATCCATTCCAATAAAATGCTTCAATTCAGAGTGGCTTTGAATAATCTGAAAGACAAATTTACAAATTTTCCTTATATATCCAACAATATATAGCAAAGAAACATCTAAAAACACTTATCGTAGCATAAGAACTTCTTCATCATGCTCAATAATCCATTTCCAGTGGTAATTCAATCGCTCAAAAGATCCTACTTACGAGCTTATTCGAGTTTAGCTAATTAATCAACAATCTGTTCAAATTTAGAAGAAGGAACTTACAGAAGAAGAATGACCAGCTGCGCCAAGGGTACAATCCACGAAACTTTGTAAGCGAACCGAGGAGAAAACGTCGACAACTTCCCCAAGCATCACAGGCACATGCGAAGACGGAACCTCGCCACCGTCGGCGATTTCATACTCTTTGCTCGAGCGTGTCCTTCTCTTTTCCTTATTGACCACTGCTTCCGCCGTCGCTCTTGCCACCTCAATCTCTTTCCTCCTCTTCGTCTTCTCTTTCTCATTCTTCTTCGTCTCGTTCGAGTTGTTATTTCCCGCAATTACATTGATACTACGCCGAGGAAGGCGTAACAGAACCTTATCCTTGTTGCTCGAGAGAATCGACGCGCATACAAATAGCTGTTTAGCCCTAATAACTCCCGCCATTTCCATTTCTTCTTCTCATGCCTTCTCTTTCGCCACCATTATCGTGGGATTATCAGTAGAAGAAATCGTACTGGTTTGGTCAATCCAAGTTCTCATTCAAGAGTCAAGACAGAAGAAGAATGAGTTTGTTTCTCAATTTGGGCCTTTAACATATCGTCGGGCCCATTAGTATTGAAAACAACATCCTTTTCGCTTTCTAAGCAGCGAAATGCGCGTGGTTTCTTTGCCCTAGAACCGGCAGGAAGTTAACACGAAAACGCTCGTTTCTCGGTGGCGAAGCGGCGGTTGTAATCGACATCAACGCCGGCACTGTGCCGACGACCTCGCTGAACTGTGGTTTTGTCCTGTAACCTGTCAATTTCACCGGAAATTTTTTGCCAAATTTATCGACATGCCGCCTCCAGGTAATTGTTTGTTCGATGGAGACTTTTTAGTTAATTGATGTGTCAATTAGCACATCACCTTGAGAGTGTTTCTCTGTTTCCGAGCTAAAACCAGTAATGTGTAATAAAATTGTAACATTTGATGGGTTCTTTCTGTAGAAATTTCGAAAAGGGTCTTAGACGCGAAGCTTGAAGCTTGCAAATTCGCATTCTTGAAGCTAAGTGCAGTTAAGGTGACGAGAATGAAGAACTATAAGCAGTTGCGTACTATGCTTATGTTGAAAGAAATAGCTCGACGTGGTGCTGATCGAGACTTTCTTAAAGTAACGTTGAAACTAGATTCAGTCTCCATGTTAGTCTGACCTTATTGGTATCTTTCTCTCTTTATTTGCTTATAACTTCTAACACCAAAGTTACATTCTTTGATTCAGGATCCGGAGAATAGTGTAACCCGAATACTGTGTTCGGTTTTAAAGCAAGTGGTAAGTGCACATATATATGCCCTAGAGTAAATGCCAGAGCAGTAAATCTGTAAAACGACTTAAAACTTTGAATTTTGTGCAGGTGAGTCACTCAGACCGTTCTTTGAAGTCTCTTCGTGGATTTCACTATGAGACATTAGATGATCAAGAGAAGCAACAGGTGACGAGGATGATAGCAAGTGTACAAGGAATGGGTAGTAGAAAATATGAACCAGAAACTGTTGATCATCCTGATGACATAACTGAACCAATGGAAATGGAGATTTATTTGGGAAATGGAGATGATTCTGTTGTCGGTGATTTTGGTGACATTGTTTTGGAATCAATCTCATGGCCTTTAGAGTCACACCTAACTCTTGAATGGGTTGAGACTTTGATGGGTTTGTTAAACCAATTCACATGGAAGAACACAGTTTCCGAGTTACCTTTGATATTGCCACATTCTGTGGCTTTTTCGCTGGTGGATTGTGCTTCGCATATTCTAGACAAAGAAGCCAATTGTGTTAAAATCAATTGCTGTAGTGAGAATTCTAGAGTGATTGTGGTAGGGGATCTACACGGTCAATTACATGATCTCCTTAAAATCTTTGAACAATCAGGAAGGCCTTCACAGAACCAATTGTTTGTGTTCAACGGTAATTACATAGGTCGAGGTTCTTGGAGCCTAGAAGTGTTCTTCGTTCTCTTAGCTTGGAAGGTACATACATATTTTAATTACTTGTTTCCATACTTATTAGATTGTTAATGGAACCATAACTTGAAGTATTAGACCTTTCTCATGTTTTTGTCTTTTAGATTTTAAGAAACTTTATCGTGCTGAAGCGTCAGTCTTAAGGCTTACTTTGGATTGTTAATGTTGAAGGCATAATTTGCTTTAGGTAGCAGTAGCTAACATATAGAATATTCCAAGCTAACATATAGAACATGAGTTTGCTAGATGTTAACACTAAAACATTAGATTTAAGGTCCTAGATATGCTTTCTTTCACTCAATCTGCTTTATCGTCTTAATTCATGACACATTGTTCCCATCGGGTCATACTCGTTCCTAACTACAGATTCTGATGCCTGAGAGTGTATTTTTACTTCGAGGAAGCTCTGAAACAAGAGTGTCTGCAGAAGAGCTTGATTTCTTAAAAGAAACATGTGACAGATACGCTGAGCATGGTTCAATGCTATACTCCAAGTGTATCGATTGTTTCAAAATGTTACCTTTAGCATCAGTGATATCTAATAGCGTCTACACAACTCATGGAGGTCTCTTTCAAAGTTCTCGGGTCCATGAAGATAGCATGAATCCGTCTTTGTTATTGGGTTCTTTAGAGGAACTTGACATAATTGAGAGGAGACAAGCTGGTGAGAATGATGATGAGAATATAACTCTTAACCATGTTTTATGGTCATGTCCATGGATGGCTGATGGTCTGAGCGAGAGCAATTACAAGGGCCTTCTTTGGGGATCTGATTGCACCGAAATATTTCTAAAACAGTCAAACTTAAAGGTAAGTGTATAGCTTTGGGTAAAAACTGCTCTCCAAATTGATGTTCCAATTTTTTTATGTAGAAATTAATCTTTTTGGTTTCCATCTTAGATGATTATAAGATCACATGAAGGCCCTGATGCAAGAGCAGATCGAGAAGACATGGGAAACATGCTAAGTGGTTACTCGATAGATCATGAAGTAGAATCTGGAAAGCTTTATACAGTCTTCAGTGCTTCAATGTTCTCACAGGTCCTTTTCCTTAACACTCGTTCAACAAACAGAAAGCAAATGCTACCTGTTCTGTTGCTTATCTAACTGGTTCTTTTGTTATTTCTACTTTCAGGGCTCAAGAAACTATGAAAACGAAGGCGCATATGCTGTTCTGGAGCCTCCTAACTTCACAGAACCTAGATTTGTTTCTTACACAGTTGAAAATGTCCCAAGGGTAAACAATTTGAATGCTTGAGATATCTGAATTTTTAAGCAGTGTCTTACGCTTATTCTTGTGTTTTCATTCATAGTTACAACATCAAGTCATAAATGATGGATCTTCAGCTCAACAACAGCAAATGTGGGAGCATAGAACAGAACACGATTTTGCATCAGTGGGGATTTCAAATCCGCCTTCTTGGACCGTTCCTTTGCCAAATGACCCGAGTCAGATCCTTCAACTTCGAGAGCCTCCTCAAGTCTTTGAAGGTCTTCCTCTTCCCAACACCATGGAGGTAATTTTGATTATTGTATGATAATATTCATGGTTTATGATAATGATCCTTGATAATTGTGTGGTTGTGATGATTGCAGGAGCCTCACAAATCCAACTACGACTACTTGTTTAGACTCATAAGCGCTCTTAAACAGGAGATTCAAACTAGGGTATAAATACACTCTTAAACTCCATTCATTTCTTCATAAGCACGTAATCACTTGTAAAAAGACTGACCTTCAAATTTATGTTCGTTTATGTGCAGGACAATCGCGAGAAAGAATTGGTAAGCCATGAAAACCAAACTTTAAACATATTTAATGTTAAAAAAGTGTTGAAATGATTTAATCAGAGTGTTTTGAACAAACGTAGATGGATCATTTGACGAAGACGAAAGCTACATTAGAGGCCATAAGCCAAATGTCATCTTCACTCTGACCACTCACTAATAAGACCCCAACACAACGATTTTGCTCTTTCTTTCTTTTTTGTCTCCATTTTACTTAGTACTGTAAAAAATCATCTGTAATTTTACATTTACTTTTAACTTTTCTCAATAAATACACCTTTCATCAATCATAACTGCATTGTTGTTTAAATTGAAAAAAAATAAAAAAATTGTGTAATATACAAATCTCTATATATCAAAGCATACGTAACCTCACATTTTGAATTTCACTTTACGTGTTATAAAATATAGGTTAAAATTAACCTATAATTTGGATCAATCAATTTTTTTTTATTAATCTTATTGATCCAAAAAATATTGCATTATCTTCTAAATTTAAATTTAAATATATATGGTTTCTAATCTTAGCCGTTTATTTAAATTTATCTTTTTAAATAATGATCGGATATATTTGAGTTTCGGATTTTCGCTTCTATTGATTTAGGACCCATTAGAATATTTTTATTTTTTGGTTCGGGTCTAGATCGGATTCGAGTTCGGGTATATTCATCTAAACTTTTATAAAAATTCAAAATTAATAAAGATTTAATAAAAAAAAATAACATAGCCAAAATTTAATAAAAAGATCGGGTACCCATTCGGGTTATGTTGGGGTTCATGTTTGGTTTTTACAGGTTCATAGATTTAGGACCCATTCGAGTATTTCATCGGGTTCAGTTCGGTTTTGGTTCCTCTTATTTCGGGTTGGGTTCGGTTTGGGTTTCAGGTATCGAGTTTTTTGTCCAGGCCTAATAAGTAATATTTAGAAAATATTCGTTTAAGAAAAAAATGAAAAGAATATTCGTTTACGGAAAACTAAACATTAAGAATAAGCGGGTACCCGGATTCGAGTTGGATCTTTTTGAGTAGCGGGTTTTTGATTCTTTTTATTTAAGACTCATTCGAGTATTTTTATTTTTTGTGTCGGGTTCGGTTTGGTATAGATCGAGTTCGAGTATTTTTATATAAAAAATCAAAAATAATAAAGATTTAATAGAAAAAACTCTAAAAACGCCAAAATTTAATAGAAATTTATCGATTATAAATACAATTTTTGATTCAGTTTTTCGGGTACATAGATCTAGGATTCATTCTAGTACTTTGCCAGGTTCAATTCCTCTAATTCGAATTTTTAGCTTTTTTGATTTAAAACTTATTCGAGTATTTTTATTTTTGGATCAATATCGTTATACCTGAACATTTAAGCTAAAAAAATTTAACTCTGCGCTATAGCACGGGATAAATCCTAGTTGCTCTATATTTTAAAGGTAATGGATCACTTCAATGGGAATTAATTACAAAAAAGGAAAATTCAAATTGACCATTCTTATTCAAAAAATTTAATAAAAGTACCAAACTTTTCTCGAATTTATTACAGTCTTTTCCCAACGATATTTGGTAAATTCATATTTGCTCTGCAATATTACTGGCCTTTTGAAATTCTTTTACCACTAGTCAACGTTACTCGTTTAAGATTTATTTATACTCATTTGATCTTCATACACTTTTGACCCCAAAATAGTGAATTGAATTTTTATGAAAAGCAAAAAAATACAAAAAATACAAATATAGAAGTGAATTGCCAATTATTTATAGATTTTTATATCATACTTACTAATTAATTAATTACTTACAGATTTTATTATTAAGCAGATGTTATTGATTTATGTATTTAGATAGAGTTATGAAGATTTAAAAGTTATTAAAATTATAGTGTTATTGAATCAAGATTTTTTAAAACTTTACTAAAGTTTGGTGTTATTAGTTTATATATTTTGTAAAAAGTCTTTAAAAATCTTTATAAGTCTAGAGTTATTGGATTCATGATTTTATAAAGTCTATAAAAGTTTTGTGTTATTCAAACATTACTAAAGAGTCATATAGTCATTGAATTAAAATATTGTGTTATTGGTTTGTTGATTATATACATATTCCTTTACAAAATAAAATATTCAAAAGTAATGCATTTTCAGTAGGCATTCTCAAAGTCATTCACTATGATTAAATATATATAATTATTTCCAGAAAAATATAAAAATGAATATGAAAGTAATAAAATAATCATAATAATATAAATAATAATTAATAAAAAAAATCATATGTAATAAAATATGATATAATTTATGAGTTTTGTTATATATAATTTGTAGAATATATGAGTAAATAAAAAATACAGTAGAAAATTATATGTAATATTTTAAATATATTTTGTAACATTTTTTTTATGGATATAAAAATATTCAAAAATTTGTGAAAATCTTCTGACATAACTTATCAAAACTCTCTAAAACTCTATGGGTAATCTTTAAGACTTTGCAAAAATCTGTAAAGCTTTAGAAATTTTCACTATTGATCTAATAACACAACCTACAACGTGGAAAAAGGAGAAGTGACCGCAATAAAAGTTTCCAAAGATTCAAAAGCTTCCCTCCAAACGCAATTTTGTTGATCGAAGTCAAAAGAACACTCTGCCGTCTCGTGATTCTCATTAATACAATTCCTTTCTTTCTTTCTCTCTCTCTCTCTCTCCCTCTCTTAAATTGCGATTCTCATTTCTCAATTTAAATCTCTATCTCTCTCGTTCAATTCTCTTCTCGTTAGCGATCGCGATACTGGAGGTGAATATTGTATTCTCCGATGGATGATGGTCGAGGAGTGAGAGCAGGATGTATTCGGATCAGGTGTCCGTCTCCACGGCGAATCGTGGCTCGGTGGTTCTCTCCTCAGGGGAAGGTCAAGGAGAAGAAGACGGCTATGGCGAAAAGACGAATCAGAGACTGTGACTCGGTGAGGATCAAAACTTTCTCGGAGGATGATCTTCCTGGACTTGGCAATTTTTCAGATTTTCCGCCACCGTTGATTCATTCCGGTAATAAGTTAAAAAAATTTCTAACAAGTTTCGCCGAATTTTGATGTTTACGAAATTCACAGAGATCTTCCTTAGCATTCCAATAGCTAGTCGATCATAATTCGCATGTTTTAACAATGATTTTCTCTAAGAACGATAGATGATAGTGTATATATGATTCTTCATTTCAATTTCATGATTACTCATGTGTAATGAGAATTGAAAACGATATTCGGATTTGAAGAAGTAGTTGTGCTAATGTATGCAGTGAATTATCATAGATTCATTCGATGGTCTCTCACTTGTAAAATTGATATATATTTTGGTTTGTAGAATTGCAAAGAAGGGAATTTTTGTTCAGCATTGGAGTGAGTTGTTATCTGTTACATCTGATTGCTACCGGTAGAGAAGAGATTCACAGGATACTCGAGCTACGGAACGATTTAGAAAACTTTCTGAAATATCGTGAAGAAGAACTGAAGCGGAAACACCAAGAGTTTGTCGAATTACGGAACGATATAGAGAAGGTTTTAGAATATCACAATGAAGAACTAAGGCGAAAACAGCAAGGGCAAACTGAAACCTCTGCGTATTCAACCACAAGTGACGTTGTAGATGGTCCGGTATCTTCTACTCATCACTATTACTCTCCACAGACCCTGGAGACATCTATGTGTATTGGAGGTGAAGGAGAAATGGATCAGCTTGAAGCAGAACTTAAAGCTGAGTTTGAGCTTCTCCAGTTTGGTCAAGACCAGGATGGTAAAAGTTCCAAGCTCAAGGTAAGTACTTGACTTTGAATTTCCGAGATTAAAGAATCAAATTTTCTGATTCGAAGTTCATGATCACTGAAAACGTGTTTGACCAACTTAACATAGAGAAGTTTAAGATCCTCTTTAAATGAAGTTCATTTGGATTTGGCAGATTCCATATAAAGAAGAGTTATATAAAACCCTGAAATAATCATCGGTAATCTGGTTCCTCTTCTCTAATGTAACCATCATGTTGTTGTGAAACGATTCGCAGGAGGTTTCAGAAAAGAGTGAAGATTCAGAAGGATTAAGATTGGAACAAATGTGTCCAGGACCAGTGGAGGAACAACAAGGAGTGTGTCCGTATGAGCTTGAGAGAAGACTACACGAGCTCATGGAGACAAGACAAGAAGAGGAAATAAAGGAGCTGGAAATTGCACTGGAAGATGCTAAACGAAAGCTTCAAATGAAGGAAACAGAAGCTTCTTGGTGGAAAGACACTGCTTATATAGTCTCTGAACGTATTCCAGAACCTTCTAGAATCACCTACAACTCTCGAACTTATCCTTACCCTCTCTCTAGGTGAGGTTGAGAATTTGGTTTTTCATGTTTCAGTAGCAGAAATAAAATATTGAGAATCTGTAATTTTTGTGAAGACGCAACATGAATTTGCCTTTCATTCTCAAAATGTTGTTTTGAATTTTATGTTAGCTCAAAAAAAAAAAAAATGGTCCACTTAATAAAAATAGTTGGGCCCAAATAATCGGATCTTGGATCTTGTTTCGATATCCAACGCTTTGGGCTTTGTGATCGTAATTTTTTTTTTTTCTTAAGAGTAAATAAATGAATGCATCTGTACGAAAAGATCAATTTACGCAAAAAAGGTCCAAAGCACGTCAACGCGAGAAATAAGGGAGCGAGAGGAAGAAGAAGAAGCTTCAATTTTCCAGGTAAGTCCTATGAATTTCTTCATTCACAAATGCTTATCTCTAGCTGCATCTCTTTGGTTACTTACATCATCAATGGCGGCGATGTTATGCAGAAGCGGCATGGCAAGAGTAGACGAGTCGGACTCTGGTTCTGGGGGTTCCAATATCTTGAGTCTTGAATCGATCAGAGAATCTTTGATTAGGCAAGAAGACACCATCGTTTTCAGCTTGATCGAGAGAGCTAAGTTTCCGCTCAATTCTCCTGGATTCAAGGAATCTCATGGTCTAGATTCTGGAAATTCGTCTTCTCTCACCGAGTTTGTTGTCAGAGAGACAGAAATCCTCCAAGCTAAGGTCCATATTCCCATTTAGAAACTGATCCTTACTCTAACATTTAGATACAGAGAAACCAAAGCATCGTTTGATTCGGTTTGCTATATAGCATTTTCGTAGAGTATTTCATATAATTAGCAGAAATCAAGCTACAAGTCAGTTTGATTCACATATGAATGCTTGGTAGAACTGGAATTTGACGGTGTACCTCATTGTGTGATAAATTCCAACTTATACTCTCATTATGGATTTTGGTTTCTCTAAATTTCTGGATATTGAGTCTACATGTTTGTTCATTTTTTCACTTGAAAGTCTCATATATGTCTATGTATAGGTGGGAAGATATGAAAATCCAGAAGAGAATCCTTTCTTTCTTGAGGACATTCCTCTCTCATTTTTTCCTTCGCACAAGTATACAGAAGTATGTAGTCAATTCTGTAAGCATTTTCAGTAGTACTACTCTTAATGCTCGAATCTAACAATACTTTTCTTTTCTCTTGATTAGACTCTGTACCCCAAGGCTTCATCCGTTAACATAAACAAACGTATTTGGGATGTTTACTTTAATGAATTGCTTCCTTTGTTTGTCAAAGCCGGCGATGATGGCAACTATCCATCAACTGCTGCTAGTGATCTCGTGTGTTTACAAGTAAGCAGATCATTAGTTTCACACAAACAGTTCCTCATGTGTTTATGTCTGATTTTATGGTTGATCTTGTGAAGGCTCTTTCGAGAAGGACTCACTACGGTAAATTTGTTGCTGAGGTCAAATTCAGAGATGCTCCACAAGATTACGAGCCTGCAATCCGTGCTCAGGTAATAATATTAGTGTCACGGTGTGGATGTGGTTTTATATGAAATGATCACAACATTGACGTTTCAGTTTTGAAAACTATACAGGACAGAGAGGCTTTGATGAAACTCTTGACGTTTGAGAAAGTAGAAGAAATGGTTAAGAAGAGAGTCCAGAAGAAAGCAGAAACATTTGGACAAGAGGTCAAGTGCAACAATGGTGATGAGAGTGAGAAGAAGTATAAAGTGGATCCATTGCTTGTCTCTCGCATCTATGGAGAGTGGCTTATCCCTCTCACTAAGCTCGTTGAGGTTGAGTATCTTCTACATCGTCTCGATTGAATCTGATATCTGAAACAGGAAATGTTAATATGTGAAATATTGTGGAAAATTTACAAGATGATGAGTCCATTGTACCATTTTGTATTAGATATTTAATAAATAAAAAAAAGGTATTCATTTGTACCTAAAACTGAGAAGGATGTTTAAGTGGGCCTTAGATTTAAGATTATAAGTGGGCCTATTGATATTTGTCAGGATGTGACAGAATAATTGAATGAAGAGTCATCACTTCTTTAAATATTCTAAAATATCTTAGGGAAAAAGAAATAAAAGCGGAAAGAGTCGCCAGTGGTTTCTCAATGGTTTATTTATTTATATAATTTGATCATTATCCATTAGAAAAAACTTCAAACTCTCCACTCAACGCACTGGTCAGCTGTCTCTTCCTTCTACTCTAGGGTTCTCAAACTTCAAACTCAAGCTCTACTCCGACCCTTTCTAATCTCAGGTCTGAATCTCTCCTTCTTGGCCATCTTTACGGTTTTTTATTTTTTATTTTTTGTTTTTTTATATATGCAGTCAGGTTGAGGAAACTTAGTTTAAGATCATCCTATTTTCGATCTGCTTTCATTAGATTCGTCTTGGAACTCTTGAGTTAGATATTCGATGATTGTGATTGCTTCCTTTTACAGATCTAGATTTCAGTTGTGATTGCTATTGCTTCTTCTTCTAACGATGATGATTTGGTTGCGACAGGTGAAAGATGCAAGCTGTGGTTCGATCCTTGGTTTCCGGTGGAAATGTCATGAAAGCCTCTGTGATGCAACATCTCCGTGTGATTAACCCGGCGGTTCAGCCTTCTGTGTTTTGTTCACGCTCTGAATCCACTCAATCTGCTCGTATAGAGGAAACTGGGTTCGAGAGCACAACCATTTCTGACGTCATGAAGGCCAAAGGCAAAAGTGCTGATGGATCTTGGCTTTGGTGTACTACTGATGACACTGTTTACGATGCTGTTAAATCCGTATGCTAATCCATATTTATGCCTTTGCCTTTTAGATATTCATGTCTCTCGATGTTAGAGTATTCGGTTTTCTACTAAATGTTGTTTTCTTTGTTTAGATGACACAACACAATGTTGGTGCCTTGGTGGTTGTGAAACCTGGTGAGCAACAATCTCTTGCTGGAATCATTACAGAGCGAGGTAAACTATATTTGACTTCCAAAGGAAAGTTTTTTTGTTGGTCTTTTGATATGCGTGATCCATTTCCCTTGAAATTTCTTGACATTTCGGTTTTCTTCAGATTACCTACGGAAGATTATAGTGCAAGGGAGATCATCCAAGTCCACAAAAGTTGGAGACATTATGACTGAAGAGGTATGAAATATTGAGATAAGATGCACGATTATATGATTTTCTTCACTCTTGTGGATAAAAAGCTGACTGGATCTGCGAACTGGCTTTTTCAGAATAAGCTTATCACCGTGACACCGGAGACCAAGGTCTTGCGGGCTATGCAACTGATGACAGGTAAGCAGAAAAACTTACACTTTGTCCATCAAAGGTGCCAGCTTTTGGGGTTAAAACTTACAGAGGCAAGTATATAATTACGGTTTTGTGACCTTGCAATGTGCAGATAACCGAATCAGGCATATTCCGGTAATTACAGACAAGGGCATGATCGGAATGGTGTCCATAGGAGACGTGGTCCGTGCAGTGGTGAGTGAGCATCGAGAAGAGCTTCAACGCCTAAATGCATTTATTCAGGGAGGTTACTAAAAGAGTCTCCTTTCGTGTCTGGTCTTGTGCTGCTGAATCCGAAAAGCTTTCAGATCAATGTATATATATGTTGTTGTTGTTGTTGTCTTCTGTTTCGATGTTTCATGTTGTTTCGTTGTTTAACTTGTCAAAAAAGAAGGCCTTGTCTCCTTCCCTCCTTGCGCTTAGTCTGCAAGAGAATAAAACCAAGGACTCTGATCACTTTATGAATGATTATGATATTTGTTTTTGTTATAAAGCCTGGCTCAAATTTGTGAATTACTTTGAAATTTTGATTTTGGTACAATTTTTCTCTCTTTGTCCACGAACTCTTAAAACAATCAAAATCAAATTATTAGACAATATAACTTAGGCCCTTGGTTATAGGCTAACAGCTTGTGGAACGACTTTAAGCGTAGTTACGCGGCGAACTATAAGTGGTTGATAAGGATCATACAGTAACGAGCCAAACCGGATTGATAAACCGGTTACATTGCAGTTATTTAATCAGGCGGGTCTTGGTATGGAGTCTCGAAGCGTATAAGACTCATATACAACTGTAGCGTAGCTTCAGATCTGGTAATTTCTTCTTCCTTTTCTGGAACAGCCATGGCTATGGAGTTTCGGAGGAGCAGTAACAGAATATTGGAATCTTCTTCTCTATCTGCAATTGCTTTCATTCTTCTGCTCTTCGTCCATAGCGCTCACTCGTTCTATCTCCCAGGTGTTGCTCCTCAGGATTTCGAAAAGGTAAAACGTTCTAATTTGTGCTACAAGGTTTTTAGATCTGAATTGGATCTCTTGGATCTGGGTTTGATTTCTCTTAGGATTGTTCTATACTTGATCCGCAAGAGAGGGAGAGAAAATTACTGTCGGCGTGCTGATGCACCGACTTTTGGTTAAGCTATTTTATTTTCTTTCTTTTTTTGGTTTCTTTGAGGTAATTGGTTTCGGCTAAGGCTTTGATTTCACTTCATTTTCGCTTCACGAAACTCTTGATCTGACCAATGTCGCATCTTAGACGAGCTACATCGATTTTTGTTCTTCTGGATTAGCCATATTCGTTGTTATTTTGATTGCTTTTGTTAAGTCTTCAGTGATCTTTACCCTCTCGCCCTTGATTCGCTTGCGATTACTACGAAATCCAAGTTGTGGGTGCAAAGGAAGTGCTAACCCTGCAGGCTATTATACGAATATCAATTAAAGTTTACTTGCTGTTTTGAGCAGAATCTTAATTTCTGGTCTTTCCTTGCTTGTAGGGTGATGAGCTGAAAGTGAAAGTGAATAAATTAACGTCCATAAAGACTCAGCTTCCATACTCCTATTACTCCCTTCCTTTTTGTCGCCCTAAGAAGATAGTGGACAGTACTGAGAATCTCGGAGAAGTGCTTCGAGGTGATCGGATAGAAAATGCCCCGTATTCGGTTAGTCTATATCGCATTTCTTTTTTAATTCAAAAGCTGTCTAAATCTCTATGTCTGCACATTAACTCTAAACATCTGCGAACTTGAAACAATTGTAGTTTAAAATGCGGGAAGCACAAATGTGCAATGTTCTTGGCCGGGTCACTCTTGATGCGAAGACAGCCAAAGCGTTCAAAGAAAAGATCGATGATGAGTACCGGGTCAACATGTAAGACAGCAATATAAAATTTTTGT
>WJSH01001820.1:12243-25104 GCA_009757365.2 Lepidium campestre
ATAACTAGAAAAATACCCGCGCTATAGCGCGGAAAATAACTAATAATATTTAATTTTTTTAACAAATAATTTTTTGTACTTATTTAACTACATATCTGAAAATAGGAATAAAAATATAGTGTGGTGAGCAAATATAGAAATTTGAAGATTTTGTTCTATTTGAGTATATTCCTTTCTCAATAATAGAACATTGTTAATTTTTAAATTTAATAATCAGACTTCAAAACTTATATTTGAGATCCAAATCATAGGCTATTTTTAGCTCATGATTTTCTTGAAAATTATACTTTATGAACATTTATTGGGAATGTAAATAACAAGTTTATTACAGGGCATAAAACTTAATACCCGAAACCCGAATTGAAATTGACCCGGATTAGAGAAACCGAACCCGACAAAATACTGAAATGAGTCCTATATCTATGTACTCGAAAAACCAAACTTATTCCCAAACTCGAAGCAAATTAATAACCGCATGGTACCCAATATACCTGGGCATAAAACCCAAAACCTGAATCAAAACCAACAAAAAAAAGAGGAATCGAACCTGGACCCAAACCTGAAAAAATATCTAAATGGGTCCTAAATCTATGTACCCAAAAAATTGAACCTGAACTCGAACCCGAACCCGAACCCAATGAGTATATGATATATTTTTATTAAATTTTGGCTTTTTTAGATTTTTTTTCTATTAAATCTTAAGTAATTTTGAATTTTTATAATTTGTTTTATAAAATTAGCTGAACCCAAACCCGACCAGAAAAATGAAATACCTAAAATTCTTAAATAAGTGATACCGAACACCCAAGAGAACCCGACCCGAACCCGAATGGGTACATGAATGCCCATGAAACTTCTGATATATTTTTATTAAAATTTTAGGTTTTTAAAGTTTTTTATATTATTTTTTTTAAATTTTAAATTTACATATAAAAATATCCGAATTTGATCTATACCGAATTCAAATCTGGACCGGAATCAAATCAATAACCGAATTTATACCCGATATATTTTAATTAAATTTTAGTTTTTGTAGAGAATTTTCTATTAGAACTTTATTAATTTTAAATTTTATATAAAAATTTATAATAAAGCCAACGTTAGACCTATTTTAAGGGTATTTATGAACCATAGATTAATTTTATCCTATACTTTATAACACATAAACTGAAGTCTAAAATGTAAAGGAACTTCCGCTTTAATATATAAAGATTGTTTAACATAAAACATGAAAAAGTTGTTACCAAAATTACGAAATTATTGTTCCTAAATTTACTAAAATTTAAATATCTACTATAAGAGCATCTCCAATGGGTCTCTAAATTTCATTCCAAACTATGTATTTAGACTAAAAGTATTTCCAATAGTGCTCTAAACCTTGCTCTAAAAATAGAGATCTTTATTTTTTCCTCCAAATTTGAAGAATTCTATTTCTTCCTCTATTTTTAAAGTATGACTTCTTCTTTACAAAATAACAGTATTTTGAAACCCGAACCAGACCGGTTAACCCGAAACCCGAAACCCGGTTGCTCTTATGGTTTGAGACCGATCGGGTACCGGTTTAGTTAAAATTTATTAAAATTTTAAACATTTAACTATAAATATTTATATCAAATAAAATAATTGATTTTATGATTAATAAAAAAATTATTATTAAACATAAGGCTTGATTTTATGAATAAATAATATAGTTTATGGTTGAAATATATATATATATATTTTAAAAAATTGTATATAAATATATTAACGAAATTATGTAACTTTTAATTTTTATATATTAATATTTAAAAAATGAAGAAAATTGTTATATGGATTAATTTTAGTTAGTTTATTTTTATCATTGATTTTCAATTATTTTAATTTTTTCTTTACTTTTATTTAATTTAAATATAATAATAAATAAAATTTTACTATTAAATATAATAAAACTGTTTTATACTTTTAGTTTATATAATTTTCACTTAAAACTATTTATAAAATATTTGTATAAATATAATTGTATAAAAAACTTATTTTATTGACCCAGTGGTCGACCCGGGTCAATCGGTAACCTAGTGACTCGGAAGGTAGTCCGAGTCTTTATCCAGATCGGGTATCAAAACACTGTAAAATAGTCTTTTAATTTATAGTCTACTATTATTTTATACCTAAACAAAATTATATGATCAAAATATACAAATTACATAATTTTAGTTATTTTACTAAAACTAAGTAAATTATTAAAATTTATAAGCGGTGGAGATGGTCTAACTTAGAGTTGTTTATATCAAATCATAAGCGAATATTTCAAAATTTATAAATTTGATAAGAATATCGATTCTTGTTTAAGAAAAATTATTTAAATATATATTACAATTTTTTGGGATTGTTTAAATAGAGAACATTTGTTTTTTTTTTTATTCGACGGTGACATATTTCAATTCCAAAATAAAATTTATTAATTAAGAAATTTAAGGTATGCTTGTTTGAAATAAATTTAAGGTTTTTATTAGATATGAAATTACAAAATATAAAAAAAATTCAAAATTTAAAAAGTTGATAAATATATACATTTTTAAATTTATGTATATCATTTTTATATATTTTCTAAATATGTTTATTTGTTTAATATATACGTAGAGAAAATTAAAAGACTATCCCAAAAAACATTAATAATTCAATCACTCATTTCCATTTTTGAAAACTCTAAACCTTATTTAAAACAAGTGAATTATAAAACTATTATGGCTGGACTAAAGTCAACCAACATTGCCGAAGACAGGTGAGCCAGTAATGTTTCTCACTTTACAAATTCTCAAGCCACTAAAATTTGATCCCCCTCGCGACAAGTGGAAGAAAAAAAAAAGGATTTTAGATCTTCTATATAATAAAAAGGTAACTTTTTATAAAAATAACCTTATAATGATGTGGTATATTACATTGCATGCCATTGAAATTTAGTTATTTGACTAGAAATTTGATAAGGTTAATTTTGTCTAATTGTACTTACGCCGAGCATTAATTACTAAGATATTCTGTTTATGTAAAAAAAAATCTTGTATAATAATGATTGAGTAATACTTAAGGAATTATTTTAAAATTATTATTTTAATTAAGGATAACTATAAAGGAATACATAAAATATCATTGCAATTGTATGATTTTGAGTTCTTAATTTAGACGTTATTTGATGGTTACCCACTAAAAATGATGTATAATTATTTAACAAATAACGTCCACTAAACGTTATAATTTGGAGATACAATGTTCGCTAGACGTTATTTAACAAATATAAGATTATTTAACTAATAAAATGATCAGTAGACGTTATTTACCATAGATTTACCAAATAACGTCCACTCGACGTTATAATTTCTAAATTTTTGTTATTTGTTTTCTATTTACCATTAGAGATGAACTATACAATGTTCTATAATAACGTATTAGATAAACGTTATAAAACATTATGCAAATATAATTAACCTTACTGAGCAAGTGTAACATCAACATAGTACATAGAGTACACCATACAAACGTAATTTTTAATAATACATAATAATTTGTAAAAATTGTGTTTAGCTTCGTCATCTTATTTTATCACACATAAATATCAATATTAATTTGAAAGGTTATGCCTAATAACATAAATTATGCCATTACCATACTAAATGTATATTCAAATGCATATTATCAATGTTAATTACTATTGTATTTCCCGCATAAATTATGCCATTACCATACTAAATGTATATTCAAAGTAGTAAAACCATTTCAATTTAAATAAAAAATTCCTATATTTTTTGAAAGCAATATGGTAATAGTTTATAAAATTTAAGTTTCCTTCCACATAAATATATCATGTCAAATTTGGAAATTTTATAATATATACGACTTGCATTCTAAATATGAACATTCGTATACTGAATATTAGAGCAAAAGGAAACTATAATATATTTAGTATAGAATTCTGTCATAATTATATATGGCTATAAATATTACTTTTTCTTAAACCTAATCTCTTATGTATTATATTCTCCTATATAAGTAAATTAGACAGATCAACAATTTTGAGCTCAAAAATGTTGCGTAAGTTTTAACGTCCTATATAAAAATTATTGTAAGTACTAAAATCTTTTGTATACAATGATGTTTGAATTTCGTGTGTTCTTTGGGGGAAATATGCTGAGACTCTGCAAGAGAAGGCTTCAACATGATTTACCAAGACTATTGTTGTTATGCAATTCTCTAAGATTAATTATTGCGGACGTGATAATGGTCTCTAATACATTTGAATGTACACGGTTGTGGATTGACAATGACAGAATACATGATTGTTAGCATTAAGATCGACGTAAGAGTGTAAATTTTTAAACATGTATATGCAATGTTGCTTTCGATGAAGCTTAGGGGGATTTTTTAGAGGTGGTATTTTAATGGATTTAGAAATCCTTGCAAAACCATGTGTTTTTCAAGCATTGATTTTCAAATCCTATTTAAAATCATGTGTTATTGGTTATGTCATTTGTAAATCCTACTCAAAATCACCCATTTTTGGTTCCATCATTTAAAAATCTTAATTAAAATCACCCGTTCTTCAACTTTACGGATTTGAGTATGTATTTGTTATTTTAATGGATTTGAGTGGATTTGATTGTGAATTTCCTTTTAAAATACAAAGACTCAAATCCTTATAAAATACTTGTTATTTGAGTTGGATTTGAAAAATTCACTTTTTATGATTTTAAAATCAAAGAATTTACAAATCTTAGATGGATTTCTAAATCATACCTTGAAGAAACCCCCCTTAGTTTATGATCATTGACACTAATTTTCTTTCATTTAAGTCTTCCAAATGATGATTTGCAGTTGGTTGTACCTCCGTCAATAGAGTTAGTTGGAACTCATTCTATGTGTGTTCCGGATGAATTCTTCAAGCGTTTTCCTAGAAAGAAAATTAAGGAACTACATGATACTGTTAACGTAAAAATACTTTATCATGTGATCAATTTTTTTAATATACATACAAACTACTTTACATGTTAATACTATAACTTTATTTTCTTTTTTTTTAGATTGGATCATATGTTACTGTGGTGACTATACAAGACATAGATTGCGATTATGAATAGTGCTATTTGAGTTGCAAAAAATGCAACAAGAAAGTATTTCCTATTGATTGTTATGAAGGAGAAGACGATAATGGTGTTCAAGTTTTGGAAAACCGTGTCTGGAATTGTGCAAAGTGTGAATCAAATGTTACTGAGGTTGTTCCAAAGTAAGTTAATTTCTTTAATTTTCCATACATATATATTAATTTTAAAGTAACTTTTGTTTAAGAATCAAATATTTTAATTCTTTCTTCTGCTATTTGTTTTGAAAATCATTCCCTAGCTATTTATAAAATCATTGTAATGTATTACAAATTTGTTGTAATCAATTAAAAAGTTAAATTGATTATCTATATAATAAAAGAACAATATTGAAATTTCCTAGGCCATCCAGGTTCTCATTATGTTCTCATTATGTTCTCATTATGTTCTCATCTCTACTATTGCACCACGTCATCTCTACTATTTAAGTTTACCTTTGTCCTCTCCCCCAATGCTACGTCAGCGCCTTCTTTGATAAATCTTCTTCACGTCCACCTCAACATTTTTAAGATTTCTCTATTAAGCTACCACATGTCACCGTTGAACAACTCCGACAAGTTCAAGCCAAAATTGGCATCTCGCTCTGCTTGGAACTTGCTGCAGATACCGCTTTCCAAGCAATTTGAACATGTAAGTCCAATTTGTACCTTATTCACTGGGTTATCTCTTCAATTTTCAGTTAAATGTTCATAATTTGCTTTGTTTTTACTTATTGAGTTTCCACATAGGATAACTAAAACATCTGGTTTCTCACTATTAGACATGGATCATTTGGATGAGAACAAAAGAAAATAGAATTCATATGTGGTTTTCTTTGAAGTCTTTTGTAGAGCTCTGTAGCTTGAGAATTTGTTGCATTCAGAAGTCTTGTGGCTTGACATGTATTTCAATATTAATAGGCTCACACTGATACCATAATTTGTTTATGTTTATTTATGATGATTAACTAAGAAATTGGAATGAACAATGGGTGATACTTGATCCATGGCCAGGGAAAATGGAGTATAAGTGAGTAATATCAATATGCTTATATAGATACATCTTGTGTAAAGATGATCACTTCATGGGTATGTTTATACGTCTTGTGTAAAAATGATCACTTCATGGGTATGTTTATATATTTATGATGTAAATACCTGACTTAGGACAATAAAAAATAAACCTACTATCAAGGAAAAAAAATCTGTTTGATGAAAATAGCACAATCAACATCTCTCCTATCAACTTTCAGTACATACATACTTTTCTTTTCTTTATTTTTAATGAAAAAGCAGGATAATTAAGTGTTTATTCATAGTATTGAATATGCTTCTTTTGTGTTTCAGGGGGCTTCCAAAATATAGCAAAGAGTAGTAATTCGGGTAATAATTACAAATTTTCATTTCAGTTTCCAATAAGATTGATCTAATAATTTTGTTTTTGCCCATGCCATAAGTTTTATCAAGAATACACAAAGGCCATGAACAATCACTCTTTAAAGATCATGTAGCTTCTTTGAATGAGTCTTGGTAGTTCCTTTTCATTGATGCCAAAGGTAATGCGTTTTAAATTCATTTTTGTGGATGATATCATGATGTCGTGCAATTAGAGAGAAAACACAAGATATGGAAAAAAGGTTGATCTTGAGAATTTTGTATTGCATAAATAGGTGGGAACCAATTTTTTTCTTTCACAAAGATGGGAAACTGCTGTCATTTTTTTTGTTATATATTTACTCTACAGTGAAGGATCAAGAATATTCCACAAAATCGAGGCTCCTGAAAATAGGATTCGAAAAAATATTGTGATGTTTCAATTTAGAGCTATTTAATTGAATATACATAGAATGAAAAAAAAATTAAGAATCTAGCATCCAATTTTGCTTAATTAGGTAAATAACATGGACCACTTGTTAAATTATAATTAGAGGTGTCAAGCGGGCCAAATGTCTGCGGGCCAAGCCTAACCCGTGAAAATGCAAAATTCGCACAAATAGTATTGTAATCACTTGAGATTTGCAAACAGAACGTTGTAAACACACAAAAAAGTCAGCAACAACTTTTTGTTTCAGCAACAACTTCATGTTTCAGCAGCTTCATATTTCAGCAACAACTTCCTGTTTCAGCAGCATCTTCAATCTTCAATCTCCCCTTTTTTTGCTTGATGTTCATATTGAGCTAGCAAGTTTTTGTTGTGCACAATCAGGTGCATGTTGTGCTCCCCCTAAAACATGTCTCCCCCATAATCAGACATCTGTATCCATCATCTCTCCCTGCTTGAGTGCACACCAAGACAAAAACAAACAACTTTTTCATAATCTACAGACAGCTGATCCAAGTCCGAAGCGCTGATGTCAGATTTGAGCCTTGTTTTTTGTAGTATATGCCATACACTGTGAACCTGGAACCCACATATAACCATCATTCCTTGAACGAACATCTTCTTGATGAACCAAATATGTTTCATCGAATGCCTGACAATATAAGTCCATCTTTTTCACCTAAATCTGATTCATGTTTCTGCCATTGAAAGTGTATTTGTGTTGGTTCCCGATCCTTTGAACCATGGTCTAAAGTTTGTGATACTGATATCTCATATGTCCAATTTTACCGCAATACCAACACTCGACTTGATTTCTCCATCCTAGTCTATAGCGGTGAGATTGCTGATTCTGACAACACCTTGCATCACAATGTTGAGATTGTTGATTCTGAAAATGCTTTGCATCACTATGTTGAGATTGCTGATTCTGAAAAACATCTTGCATCACCATGTTGATAAGGCTTGCGTGTTTCTACTTCTTCCTGTTTAAGTGATGATTTGACAAACTTTATTTCACCAGACTCCTTTCCGTGATAGCCAAGCCCACGACTTGTGTTTTCTATTCTTCCTACAATCAACAGATAATCCAAGTCTTTTGTCCCTTTGAACAACATTTTAATCTGCTTCATTTGTTCAAACAACTTGTTTTCCAGCTCAACATTCTTAGCTTTGACATCCATCAGCTCTTTTTAGCTTGTTGAAGCAATCCATCAGTAACATATTTGTCTGCTTCAGATGTTTGTCTTCTGCACGAGTTTCAACTAAGGATGCTACCAAGATGCTCATATGATCTTCTCCAGTCATATCCAAATCATCATCAGATTCTTGTTCCTATGCTTCAGCTCTTACGTCATCCGTCTGAATGTTGTTGTATTCAACAGTACCTAGTTGAGCTACAAATTTGTTTAACACATCAGTTTCCTGCTCTTCATTGCTCTCACTATCACTCCATGTTGTTATTGCAGATTTACCACTTTGATTTGAGCTACATTCATTCTTCGTGTGACCATAACACTTGCACTCATAACACTGTATAACCATCTTTCTTTTTGCTGAAGGACAATTAACCTTAAAGTGTCCATATCCTTGACATTCAAGACATTGTTTATCAGATTTAACAACATCTTTCTCTTGTCCAGATTTGACAGTTGAATAAAAATCTTTTCTCTGTCCTCTTTCAGCCTTCCTCAGAATTCTTTTGACGATCAACCCAACTTTTTCTTCTAGAAAAACCTTTGGAACACTCTTTGCTGCCAAAGCAATACCCTTGCCTTTAATTGGACCGTCCTTCTTTGAAATATGCATCTCATGAGCCTGTAGCATACCCACAACATCTTCTAACTTCATCGTATCTGAGTTTTGTGAGACTTCAATAGCAGATCGAGGAGGATGAAACTTAGGTGGAAGACGTCTTAAAAGTTTCTTGTCCTTGTAGGTTTTTCCCAAAACCAAAGCTTCATGTGCAATTGAGCATAACTTACTGTTGAATTCATCAATTGACTACTCTTTACCCATTTTCAAGGTCTCGAATTTTGATGCTAACATGTCTATACGAGTCCTTTTCACGTTGATGGTTCCTTCAAACGTGACTTGAAGGTTATCCTATGCTTCTTTAGCAGTAGTACAACCATGTAATCTCTTGAACTGATTCATGTGGAGTGAGTTAAAGATTGCAGACAGAGATCTGGCATTTCATTTGGATTCAACTTTCTCCTCAGCAGTCCATTGCTTCCTTGGTTTAGGCACAAGAGCGCCACTTGCATTTTTCATAACCGGATGTTCCCAATCTTCTTCATCTGCCCATAATTCTCTGGATCCAGCTTCAGCGGTTTTGTAATAGCAATCAGTTGGTGTGAATTTTCCATCTTGTCCTAGATCAGCACCTGTAAATAAATACACTATGCGGCGAACCGCTCTGATACCAATTGAAAATGCAAAATTCGCACACAGAGTATTGTAATCACACGAGATTTGTAAACAAAACGTTGTAAACACACAAAAAACTAGATTT
This sequence comes from Lepidium campestre, assembly GCA_009757365.2. Classification (NCBI taxonomy): domain Eukaryota; kingdom Viridiplantae; phylum Streptophyta; class Magnoliopsida; order Brassicales; family Brassicaceae; genus Lepidium; species Lepidium campestre. The sequence continues at coordinate 21,685 of WJSH01001820.1, forward strand.
ATTCAAGTAGAACTTTTCTTACAAAAGCTTCTCACTTTGTTGCAAATTACTCTCTCAGAAACCAACCTAAATCCATTTTTTCAATCCCAAATTATAACCTTGACAGACCTAAAACAGAACCTTATTAAGCTTCAGCTTTCATTTTTCTCTCAAAAACTCTTTCTAAGAAGTTCTGAAAAACTAAGTTACAATTGTGAAGTCTTTTTATATGCTTCTCCATGACCTAGAACGCTTCTAATGTCTTGTTATGAGAATATTTCCAAATCTTCATCTTTTCTTTTTTTTTTTCTCTCAACTTCCTTTTATCTTCTTATCAATAGGATCTTGTTACAAATCTGTTAGCAACTTGATCTCCACGCCTCATGTGATCTGCATGTGACTTTCATTAAGTAACAAAGCATGTGACACTCATGTGACTTCATCTCCACACCTCATGTGACTTGCACATGACATAAACAGCTTCCTGTGTCAGCAACACCTTCCTGTTTCAGCAACAACTTCTTGTTTTAGCAGCATCTTCAACCCGGTCCATGGTGGGGCGGATATGGACATATATTTTTGGCCCGTTTAAAAAGTGGGCTTTACGGATAAACCCATTGTGGATTGTGGGTTTAACGGGTTATGTCTGCGGATTTGCGGGTCAACCTGTGGACTATGAGTTATATTAAAAAATAATACATATATATATAATATATTTTTGTATAGTTGATTAAAAACTTAGATTCTGATAGTTATTACGTAACTTTTGGTTCTTTATTTTCTCAACACTTTACTATTAAACCAATAAAAAAAATTTAAAAAGTTTTCCTAAAAAATAGAAGATAAAGATTTTGAATTTTTTATATATTATTAAACATACTACATATATTATTTGACAATTTTTCAATATTTTTTTTATCGAATATGGTAATTTTATAGAAGAAGAATATTCTACAAGATTTTCTAAAGCTCTTAGTATTTCACTTCTCAGTGTGTATTAGTCTATTATGAAATAATACATGTGTATTTTTTTTATCTATCCAATTTTGTAAGTTTTTATTTTTTGCTATTTAAATATATGATAGTTTATAGAATTTACAATGACAAAGATTTTAATATTTATAAAAAATAATAATATAAATTTTTTATGTAAAAGTTTTTGGTTTTAAGAATAATTTTATTTTTGAAATTATTTTAAAATAGTAAAATTGAAGCATGGGGCCGGCCTGCTAATTCGCAGGGTTAAGCGGGGCGGGTTTGATCATTTTTTATGGACTGCGGTCCTAGCGGGCTAGCCTGCTGCGGTCAACAAAAAAAACTTTGGCCGCCATGGATAGCCCAAAAAGACGCAGGTTGTCACCACATTTGTTATCGGTTAACACATGTGTTACCCGTTAACGTATATCGTACTTGTTAACATATTAATTATCTGATAAACACACACTTATATGTGTGTGTTAACATATATATTATCGGATTATACAACTACCACATATTTTATCTGTTAACATATTTATTATCTGATAAACACGTACTTTTATGGGTGCATTGACATATATATTACCTTACTATACGGCTAACACATATATTATCTGTTAATATATTTATTATCTGATAAACATGTATTTATATGTGTGCGTTAACATATATATTACATGATTAATACATAATTAACCGTTAATACATTTGTATTTGATAACAAATTTATTATTCGTGATAAAATTATCAAAATTCATTTTCATCTTTTTTATAAGATTTTAGGTTAAATTGGGATTAATGGATGTGTTATGCGTTAACATATATATATATATTTGTAGCCAATTTAATTTGAGATTTTGGTTGGTTAGGGATTTCAAATTAGGAATTGAATCTTTAATTTGAGATGCTAAATGGTAAAAAATAAAGCGAAATTCAATTTCATAATCTCTCTTCTCTTCTTCTTCTCTCACACTTTTTTTTCTTTTTTTTTCTCTCAATTTTTGAACATAAAAAAAAACTCCTATAGAAAATGAAAAACCGTGAGAGTAGAGGAACAAATAATGGAGATGAGAAAAAGCGTGAGAGAAAAGAGTTATAGAAGAGAGAGCGTGAGAAACGAAGAAGATGAGAGAGAAGAGAAAAAGAAGATAGAGAAATTGTTAAAAAAAAAAAAATAAGAGAGATCATGTGAGAGAATAGAAGAGGAAGAAAGAGAGTAAAAATATGGGCATATTTGTCTAGTGTTTGTAACAGTTACCTATAAATTTAGTAAGTGTTAAATAACTAAATAAGTAAAAACTTATGGTTGTTGAGTGGTAATACTCTTCAATTTAAGCTAAGCATATACTTTATTAATAGTATTTGATGATTATTTTTGTTTTGTCTATTGATTGTGCAGAAAGAGGAGCGCTATGAAAACAAATGCAGAAGCAATATTGTGCAAGACAGAGAAAGAGATAACATCTTTTACGTGAAAGACAGAGGAATAGAGGAACCTGAAAGAGCAGATGAGAGAGATGCATCAAAGAGAGAAGTTTTTGAGAAAAGAAATAATCATGGTAATGTGACATATGGGCTTACCTTTAAGGTTTTAACTCGGGTGGATTAGTATCTCCTCATTTGCACCTCTTAAATGGAAATCATCTTAAATGGAAATCAGTCTGAAAAAATTCAACAGAAATAAGAGACTCTTTAGTAGTGAGAAAGAGGATGCAAGGCTTAAAACTATTAATTATTACTTTTGGATTAAAATTTTCGGTAACAAAAGTTTGCATGTCTTTATTTATATATTTCTTTTTGTCGTAGCTTTAACACTTAGAAATATGTCTTTATGTATATATTTTTGAAAATATGCCATTATGTAAATATTTCTTTTTGTTGGTGCATTTTCTGTTTCATATGACATATGCCTCTATATTGTTTACAAAAAATTTATTCCCTTTCATATTTCAAATATGCATAAAAATACAATTTGTTTATTGATCATAGTAAAATTAAAAAAAAAAAATAGAAAAAATGTGAAATATCTATTGAACTAAAAACTGGGCGTACTCTCGTATATCCCCTAGTAAAAAGTAAAGTTTTAAAATCTAGTTCTCGCAAAGTTTATAATATCTTGTTTTCGTTTACTAATCTATTATAATCAATAATATGGTTTATTTGACTTTCACTTTTACCACATGTTCTAAAAGGTATTTCATTTTTGTGAGAGTTGGTGATGATACTGGAGAATCGAGATTCTTAATGTTTGATTACATAGCTCAGCAAATCATCTATCGTTCTGCATCACAATTTGGCTGAATTTCGGCTGGATTTCGGCTGGTGAAACAGCAACAGAGGTTGCTGAAATTTTGAAAATCTCCGAGTTAGCGAATCAAATGGGTACTGAAGCTAAGAAAGTCATTTACTGAAACAATTGGACAATTAAGATTGAGATTGTTCTGTTTCTGAAACTGGTTTAAC
>WJSH01001825.1:19220-52520 GCA_009757365.2 Lepidium campestre
TCCAGTTTTGTCTGTGACTCTGTCGTGATCTTTATCTCTTATAAGTATGTAATCTCCTTCATCTTTATCCAAAAGGGTCTGTCCTAATTTTAAGTAGGGTCTCTGTCTCCTTCAGCCTTCCTTCATATTTCACCTTTAGCTTACACAAAACACACATATATACTGAGTTTGAGTGGTGGTGATCTGATCGAGTTATAATTAAACATGGCTGTTGTTGTATCGGATGGGAATGCTCAGGCTTTCGAAGCCAAGATGACTGTCTATGTCTTCATCTGCGTCATGATTGCGGCTGTTGGCGGTTTGATCTTCGGTTACGACATAGGAATTTCTGGTTCATTCTCCATCCTTTACTTGCCTTTCAAGAAACAGAAACTTGCTTCTCAAGTTTCCTATTATTGGCTTTCTTTTAGCTAACAATGTAAATAACCTGTGATTTGAAAAGGTGGAGTTACGTCGATGGACGATTTCCTTGAAGAATTTTTCCCAGCGGTTTGGGAGAAAAAGCAGCACGCTCACGAAAACAACTACTGCAAGTTCGATGACCAGTTCTTGCAACTATTCACATCGTCTCTTTACCTAGCCGCACTCGTAGCCAGCTTCTTCGCTTCCGCAACCTGTACTAAACTCGGAAGGAAGCCAACAATGCAGTTCGCTTCTATCTTTTTCTTGATCGGTGTTGGCCTCACTGCAGGAGCCGTTAACCTCGTCATGTTGATCATTGGAAGAATCTTGCTTGGCTTTGGGGTTGGCTTTGGCAATCAGGTATATATTTTGAATCTTGAAGCTGTCAAAACGGATTTGAAATGACCTAAATTCTTTGACCGTACCTGAATTTTGCAGGCAGTGCCGCTCTTTTTATCTGAGATTGCTCCTGCACGCCTCCGTGGAGGTCTCAACATTGTATTCCAACTCATGGTCACAATTGGAATCCTAATTGCCACCATTGTCAACTACTTTACTTCCACGATTCACCCTAACGGATGGCGAATTGCTCTCGGTGGAGCTGGAGTTCCCGCTATCATCCTCCTCTTTGGTTCACTACTTATATGTGAAACGCCTACAAGCCTCATCGAGCGAAACAAGAACGAAGAAGGAAAAGATACTCTAAGGAAGATCAGAGGAGTTGACGATGTTACAGAGGAGTATGAATCAATAGTTCATGCCTGCGAAATCGCTAGAGAAGTCAAGGATCCTTACAGGAAACTCTTGAAGCCCGTGAGTCGTCCACCATTCATAATCGGAATGTTTCTCCAGTTGTTCCAGCAATTCACCGGAATCAATGCCATTATGTTCTATGCACCGATTTTATTCCAGACCGTTGGATTGGGAAGTGACACAGCTCTTCTCTCAGCTGTTGTCACGGGAACGATTAACGTTCTCAGCACATTCGTTGGGATTTACCTCGTTGACAAAACCGGCCGGAGATTTCTTCTTCTCCAGTCTTCCGTTCACATGCTCGTTTGCCAGGTCCTTAACTCTCTTCATTTGTTTCTTATTCCTCAAGTAACTTTAAGTAAGTTTCTTCTTCCACAAGTAATCTTCCAAAAACTAACTATTTCTTGAAACAGTTGATCATCGGAATCATCTTAGCCAAGGAGTTGGGTCCTACGGGATCACTGGCGAAGTCACAAGCCATAGTAGTGGTGATCTTTGTATGTGTATTCGTGATGGGATTCGCTTGGTCATGGGGACCATTAGGATGGTTAATCCCAAGCGAGACGTTTCCTCTAGAGACTCGAACAGCAGGATTCGCTGTTGCAGTCTCCTGCAACATGTTATTTACGTTCGTGATCGCACAGGCTTTCTTATCGATGCTTTGCAAGATGAGGTCAGGCATATTCTTCTTCTTTAGCGCTTGGATTGTAGTTATGGGACTCTTTGCAATGTTCTTCGTACCAGAGACTAAAGGAATCGCCATTGATGACATGAGAGAGAGTGTTTGGAAACGACATTGGTTCTGGAAAAGGTACATGCTTGCAGAGGACGATCAACAACATGCATGATCTTCTTCTTTTCTTTAATTCTTTCCTACTTCTTTTGTTTCGTGCGAGCTAGACATAGTGTAATAAAAAATTAGCCATGTTAATTGATTCAGTTTAGGTATTACCAATCAAATTATTTAGATAGTTTCATATATTACTTCATCATATTGGTTTTTAGAAATTCTTTTTAGAATTCTAAAAAGATTTTTTTTTTAAATGTTTGAACTCGTTTATATTGCAAATTACAGCAGCCTCCATAAGAAAAAATCCAAAAAATAAGAATAAAATAATATTTGAAATAAGTGAAAGTGTTGCCACCATCGCACGAGCTCAAGCCTCCAATTTATAATTGACAAGTTGCAATGCACGTGATTAATGTATAATGAGATAAATATTATCATATTGTAGTAGTTTAATAAAGAATATATAAGCGTATTTTAGTGGTTAGGGCACTCGTTTAAGTGGCTCTGCACTTATATTTTTTACCTTCCAACTTCCAACTTACCAAGAATCTTTGGTCACTCTCCTCATGATGTATACGTAGCCATCACTTAAATTCTATGTATTTTGTACTAATTTCGGATTTATTAAGAAGATTGAAAATTCAAATAAACAAGATGTCGTGTAATCCAATACTAAGTATTTTAGCTCAAACATTTAGATAACTATTATTGACTTGACTTGTAAGAATTATTGATAGAGCACTCGAACAAAAATTATCAAAATGTCCAAGGTTAGTTTCCAAACTAAGAACCAAAATTTGTTCATTCGCCTAAATATATATATTTTTAAAAATAAAAATTAGTAGATTTACCAATGAGATACAATCATACAACCACTTAGAATTCTTATGACTCGATCTTAATTTAATATGATAAAAAAATAAATATACTTGTGCTATAAATAGCACATAAAACTAGCTTGCAATATATCTCAAATCTTCACCACAAAGCCACAGAGAAAGAACAAAAATAAACACATAGTAAATGGAAAGGTTCCTTCGCTTCCTTGTAGCGAAAGCTATCTTGTTGGCTTTAGCATCTTCATTTGTATCTTGTTACGATCCAAGTCCTCTTCAAGACTTTTGTGTTGCCGTCGATGACGATAATGGCAGTAATAATCTCGACTTACTTTATAGACTATATATATAATTTGTCTCTTAATATTATACTTAATGTCCCTAGATAATTTTCAGTTTTCGTGAATGGAAAGTTCTGCAAAGATCCAAAATACGTGAAAGCCGAAGACTTTTTTACGTCTGGACTAAACATTCCCGGGAAGACAATAAACCGTGTCGGATCCAACGTTACAAACGTTAACGTAGACAAAATCGCAGGACTCAACACACTTGGAGTGTCTCTTGTCCGAATTGACTTTGCACCAGGAGGTCAAAACCCACCACACACGCACCCACGTGCCACCGAGATTCTCGTGGTTGTCGAAGGAACGCTCTTAGTCGGGTTTGTAACATCGAACCAAGACAACAATAGATTGTTCTCAAAGGTTCTTTATCCAGGAGATGTATTTGTGTTTCCCATCGGAATGATACATTTTCAAGTGAACGTTGGAAGGACTAACGCGGTTGCGTTTGCTGGTCTTGGAAGTCAAAACCCCGGTACGATTACAATCGCAGACGCTATTTTTGGATCGAAGCCTTGGATTATGCCGGATATTTTAGCTAAAGCGTTTCAGTTGGATGTGAACGTGGTTAGATTTCTGGAGGCAAGGTTTTCATCTAATTACGATGATACTCATTATTAAAAAGGTTTTAAGGAATGACCGAAAATGTATTATAATTCGAATAAATGGTCTATTGTGGTTATAAACATGTAATATAGTGCGTGTGTGAACTGAAAATAAAACACTTAAGGACGTGTATTTCACAGATTGATTATAAAAAAAAGAAAAGAAAAAGTGTGAAGGCATAATTCTCCAATGTATACGTTTGGTTCTCTTATACATCAGATTAATAATAATATGTCATGTTATATATAATATTTATACATAAGATTAAAACGTAGTTTGTAAAGGCGACATTTAAATGCACCAACCATATAATTAAAAAATGAAAAGACAAAAATCATTGAATCGGGTAGACTTGCGGTGTAAGGGAATAAGATTATTCCCAAAAGATTTTTTTGTTAAATAAAAATAAAAATTATACTTTTAGGGTTCGAACTTCCCAGGCTGGATTGTTTGGACAGTGAATGGATTACACCTCGATCCTTTATTCAGATAATTCATTAAAGATTAGTTTTTTCCTTAATCTCCGCGTTTTCTTCTTCTTCCTCTTCTAGACTCTGCTTGCTTAATCTAACACTGAGGATTTTGAATTTCAAACCAAACCCCTTAAAGTTTTCTCTTTTCGAAGAAAGATCAAGGAAAGCGTAAAACCCCGATCCGGTGAATTATTTATGCCGTCAATTTCATTTTGATCTGTGTCCGGGAATCTTCCTGTGTTGCTTTAACATTGCGTTTACGATTCTTCTTCCACCTTCAAGGTACGCTCTTGTTGATTGCATTTGATTCACTCTCAGATCGTTCTCATTTTTCGGGTTTCGCTTCATTTCTGCAAGTTTCTCCGCTTTAATCAACTACTTCGATTCAACAAAGCATCGATTTTTAGGCTTTGCTTGCTGAAAGCTAATCGATGTTTTGAATTGGAAAATTGGATCCGGATTTAGGGTTTTAGCCTCCCGTTGTTTCTGCTGATTCAATCCTTTGTCGACCAGCCTCTTGACACCTCCCGGAGAATTCAGGAGGCAATCTTTCTTAGCCCTTGTACAGGTAAGTTTACCCGTAGCTCTATTTGCACTGTTTCTAGTTTGAGAGTTTGTTCAGAGCGTACTTACGAACTAACTAACTCCTTTACTTCCGTTCTCAACGCAGAATGGCGGATTTGCTACCCATTTACCTCATTATTGTTGCATTTCTATGCACTGGCGGAGCCATTGCTTTGGCCTTATTCCATATCTACAAGCACCTCTTGAACTATACGGAACCCATTTATCAGAGATATATTGTGCGAATCGTCTTTATGGTCCCGGTCAGTATTAAACAACAGTTTCCAGAGCATTCTTTGGTTTGCCTGTCCTTATTTGTGAACTTTCTTTCATGTTGAATTCTCTCCGGCTAACATGTTCTTGGTTTTTTTCGTACGACAGGTCTATGCCTTGATGTCTTTCTTAGCTCTCGTGCTACCCAAAAGCTCGATATATTATAACTCTATCCGAGAAGTGTGAGTGTTTTTGAATTTTCATTTTTTTAGTTAAGCATGGAATGCGTTTACTCGGATTACTACACTAAGTTCTCATTGACTCTTGAGAGATAACGAACCTTTAATCTCTAGAACTCAGTTTTAATCTTTGGTTTTCAACATATGCAGACCTGATGGTTAAGGCTTAATCATCTTTTTTCTGTTACAGTTATGAAGCATGGGTGATTTATAATTTTCTGTCCCTCTGTTTGGCATGGGTTGGAGGTCCAGGTTCCGTAGTTATAAGTTTAACTGGCCGTTCTCTGAAGCCATCGTGGCATCTCATGACATGTTGCTTCCCACCACTACCTTTAGACGGGTAAATTTGCAATATGCGTATTTTCTTTGGTTTCTCCTATGATTTTCCACGATATATGTATCTTAAATTCTTTATAAAACCAGACTACGGATCTTTATAAATGAGTGTCAATCTCTTGGTTAAGTGAACTTTGTGATTTATCAGAAGCATTAGATTGTTTAGTCCACATATATTGTCATGATGATGGTTTCTGTTTAAGTCTTGTTTCTGAGTTCTGTGATGACTGTATTATCTAACATCTATTTGCTCATACCCGATTATCTTTTGATGAAGGCGTTTTATTCGGCGGTGTAAGCAAGGTTGTCTGCAATTTGTAATCCTAAAGCCAATCCTCGTTGCCGTCACACTTGTGCTTTATGCAAAAGGGAAATACAAGGATGGAAATTTTAGCCCTGATCAATCCTATCTCTATCTTACCATCATCTATACAATATCATACACGGTAGCTTTGTACGCACTGGTGCTCTTTTATGTGGCATGCAAAGATCTGCTTCAGCCATTCAATCCAGTCCCGAAGTTTGTGATTATCAAGTCTGTTGTCTTTCTAACCTATTGGCAGGTAGTTTTTCTTACTCTCTTGCTATCACTAACTCCGGTTTTGGCAGTAACCTCTAGCTTAACCCAACTCTTATGTTTGGGGAACTTTTTTGTGTTACAGGGTGTTCTAGTTTTCCTATTTGCTAAATCAGGATTTATAAGGGATGAAGAAGAAGCAGCCCTCTTCCAAAATTTTATAATATGTGTGGAGATGCTTATTGCTGCAGCTGCTCATTTCTATGCATTTCCGTACAAGGAATATGCAGGTGCCAATGTTGGAGGAGCTCGTAGTTTCTCAGGAAGTCTGGCACATGCTGTTAAACTAAATGATTTCTACCATGACACTGTTCACCAGGTAAGTAATTGTTTTACAAACATATATACTAAAATAATGAATCTGTGTCCCTTTGGTGCAATAATGAATGATTGATGGGTTTATGATTCTTTACAGTTTGCTCCGACATATCATGATTATGTGCTCTATAATCATAATGATGGTGGTGAGGAAGGGACAAGGAAGTACAGAGCACGAACATTTGTGCCAACTGGTCAGGAAATGGATGCTGTTAGAAAGAACAAACACATGTTTGGAAATAAGATAGATGGTGTTTCGCTCTCTGCTAACTCTTCAGGAACAAGCACACCAAAAAACTCCAGTTTAACTTCTGATCATACACGGCCTGAGACCATGAAATCTTCTTTGCTGGTGGATACCTCGGACTCGGCTTCCACAATGTATGACATGTCGCTCATTGACATCGATATATCAAGCTACCCGAGTAAGGTACCTTCAGCAAATATAAGTGGAGGACCTAAAAATAGCGGGTAAAATCCACCATTGTTAACAAAAGTGTTAGATTTAGGAGTTGTGTTTGTCAAGGAAGATTTTAGATGGAGATGGAGAGAAAGTGTTTGTACTCGTATACATGTAAGCTTGTTGTTATTATGAGTCTTCCACAGGTGTTTTCTTGTTCCACGAGATTTGGTTTGTAGATATTAAAAGATTAATGACATATTGGTCACACAATCTCAAAAAGTTGTGAAACATTTGGTGTGTGGGAATTAGAAAGAGTTAGGAGCTGTTAGGCTATTCTCCTTTTAATATGTTCCTTTCAGACAGCCCAAAACTTGTTTATTTTGTCGTGAGCTTAAGTCTTATATAAATAGTTTAGTAAATTAATAATACAAAACCTCACAACAAAGCATACGATAAACCAAAAAACATTCATTGTTGAAAATTGTCAATATCATTATGTCACTCCACAGTTTTTAAAATCAGTCAATTGATTCTGGAATATCATATTTCAGATTGTGTTGCTAGTCAATACTTTTAAATGAGACAAAATAGTCATATGTAAATAGTATTAATCTACATATCGTCTTATTACCCTTTAAAAACGTGAACTTTGAACTTTCAATAGATTTTTTTTTTTTAACTTGTTGGGAAGTTAGATTAGAGTCTCACCTAAATAAGTGTATTTGATTTGACGAGTGGACTTTTTTATTTAAGTAAAAAGAGAAGAGAGAGACCTCCATTAAAAGCAGAGAGTAGTACGTCAAAGGCAAAGCTAAACCAACAATATTTAAAGCACATGAATCGCAATTGAGATATATATCTAACAAAAACCCTATTCGTTGTCGGCGTTTTGCGACGGCGGTTTTTGCGGCGGCTGAGTGTTTTAGTGTTTACAAGTTAACCAAAATAGCCGGCACCGAATTCTGCTCCAAGAAATCTCAATCGACCCTTTTAAATTCGATTCTTTACTATTCCAAAAAAGAAGAAAGAAGAGACTAAAGTCTCATTTCCGATGAGCAGAAACAACAGCAGCAACGGTGTTTTGCTGAGCAACAACGGTTACTATAGCTATGGCTATGGAGGAGGATACGTAGAGAAAAGACAACTGTTCCTTAAAAGCTACCAATTCTCAAGAAAACAGAGCTTAACTGAGAAGATCAAGAGATCTGTCAAGAGAGTTGTTAAGAAAGTTGTTTGGATGAGGTTAAAATCTGCTCGAAGACTGAAACGCGTCGTTTGCTCACGTCTCAAAACAGCGTTTTTCTACCGCCGTAGACGCTTGTTTCGTCTCCTTCATCCAAACAAACCTTCCTCCTACTGCTTCTACTAACTTCCCTCTTTCGATCTTTGTTCCTTATGTGTGTGCTTAGATTAAGATTTATCTTCTTTAATTATTGTTAATTATTTCAATTAATTATCTTGTTGTGATCGAATAATGTGTACGTGTTCTGTTCAAGGATTGTGATCAAATTTTCAATATTGGGATTTAGAAAGAGACTTTATGATACGAAAGATCATGCAATGAATGTGGACTTAGCGTCGATTCAGTTCATTTTTGGATATTTTATTTATAAATCTTAAGTCATTGGTCAGATTACGTAATAACGTAAAGGAGTCAGGTTCCTCATTTCTCGTGTCTCTTTGTCAACAAAGTTAGTGACGTTTGTTCCCGTAAGCGAGTCTCGATTTCTTACCAATTTAGTTCCATGGTTCATCCTCTATTGGGTTTCTTATGGGCCGTATTTTGTGGGCCCATATCTCTATGTTTTAATGGACCTTTATGCTCCAACTGAGAAGTTCACGCGCAAGTGTCTCTTACGCGCTTGGTTTGGGTAGGACCGTAGGAACATAGACTTTAAACTATTTTGTCTGATGTAATTTTTCAGTTGGAAAAATCAGAAAAGCAAACCGAAAAAGGTTAGCTAAACCGAATACATACATACAGTTTGGTTGAAATATATATAAGTAAGAAACAACTAATGAGGATAATAAATAGACTAGCAAACCAATATATTCCTAGTTCACCAATCCAATCATTGTAGATTACGTGTTTTTTACAAATAATTTGGACCTTTGTCTCTTCTTTTTCTTATTATTCTTCTCTTTCTCTCTCTCACATTGTGTCAGGGTTGGCTCAAAATAAATAAAATAATAGAGCCACTCTTCCAAAATTCCAATCATCCATTTGAAAACCAAGCCGGTGGTCCCGTTGTTTCCACATCATATAATCTTCTCTTAAATGGGATTAGGCGAAATATCTTTTTGGATTCTTAGCTTAGCATTACAAATGAAACTACAAATGGAACAAGATTTGTACTTCTCATATCCAAAAAAACTGCTGAATCACACAACAACCCAAAACAAAGGTTTTGTCTTGTTTTTGTAGCATCACAGTCACAGCCTTAACGGCGTAGGTCCATATACAGAGCATTTGCTTATGTGGTTAACCAAGAGCTGCCCATTTGAAGCACAATATGAGATATTTTTTTGATTTAATTGAAAAATCAAGAATAAAGTCATGTGCTTTAAGAATCTTTCTTACTCTCTCTTTGTCTCTCTACCCTTTAAAAAGCACATGCCTTAAGCCACTTCTCTCACCATCATCGTCATTGTGAATTCTTCTCCTTATCTCTTGAAGCAAAAACATTTCATTTTGATATATATGCTCTGTTTTTATCCTCTTCTTTCAAACTCTCTGTTTCATTCTTAACCTCTACTGGAAACTGACTCTCTATTCTCCTAACACGACAACAAAAACTCATCTTTTTAAGGAACAGAGATGTTGCAGATTGTAGGCAAGTACCGGTGGAGACAACCATGTCGGTACAAGAAGTTAACTGATCAAGATGAGAAGGTTACAACATCAACAACAACAACAACAACAACAACAATGAGGTCGGTTAAAAGACAGAACTTGGGGAAGAAGAACGAGATTCGAGCAAAAGGGTTCAGAGTAAACAGATCAAGGAAGCTGGTTCTTAAGGCATTAGCTTTGCCGAGAAGGATTCTTAACATTTATCTGCGCATCACAAATCAGATGAATAGAGAAGGTTTATATCCTAATCTTGTTTTCTCTTCTCATTGGGGTTTCCCTGTTTTGCTGAATTCAAGAAGTGGGTTCCGTTAGAGAGAAGAAATCTATTTCTGATTACTCAAGGAACTATGAAACAAAGTCATGTAAAGCCACTGATTACACGACATACATACGATGTTCTTGTATATTGCGATGTTTTTACGATTTGGTTTATTATAAGAACAGAGTTCAAGATTTCTTCTTTTTGGGTAGTTCAGAGCTAGTGTGTTGAGTGATTCTATTAAAATTCTCATCACTCTTGGTGTAATACAAATAAAGTTGGTTTGTTGAGAAGAAAGATTTGCAATCATAAAGGACTCATGCACTTTACAGAAGATTCGAACTTAACAAAACAGGATATGATAATATGTGACAACAACTTTTTCTCTTTTTTCTGCATAAAGAAATGAATAAAATAAAGATAAGAAATGGTCAGGTAATAAACAAGGGGTGATTAAAGAAACACTAGAAGCATGTCAGTACAAAAAACCAACTAACTTCTTTTGTTGCAAATGTTATAAAGGAACTAACTTTGTGGTGCCTAAAGGAAGGAAAAGTTCGGCGCTTTAAGTCCTTACCTATGAAGGATTTGTGAAAGTCCGATTTTGCTATATTTTGAAGATTGGTATTAAATTAAGGAAGATGTGGTGCGGCATGAAACGGCAAAAGAGCAGGAGAAACTTACACCGAGATTGCAAGGTAAAATATTCTGCAAGAAAATACCCAAAAGATCATTTCTTTTCAATGAATGTTATCGGTAAAGTTCTCTAGGTTTATTCATTTTCAAAAAAAAAGAAAGATGATAATGTGAGATTGTGAGTCAATGAAGAAGTTGGAAGTAATACTTAAGTGGAAATTTAGAGACAATAGAGGAGAAAGTGGAGGCAGAAGAGCCGTTAGGATAAAAGGCTTAGAATGTTTGGCAAAGGCTTTTACAAGTACAAGTACTTGTAAAAGCTTGTAAAAGTACATTACAAAAAATCAATGTTAAACCAACAAAGGTAAGAGATGTTAAGTACATACGGAAACAAAGTAACAAACAATCAACCATTTGCAAATAAAGATGTAATTTGAGGACTGTCCTTGAACTAAGAAAAGCAGCTGTCAAAACCATTTGCAAATGTGGTCTAGACGCAAACGTTGTCAAACAGAGGAACTAAAAACAGCAATAAGTTGAATCTTTGCTTAATCATTATATGGCGATGCCGTATTTAATTGGTTTAATTATGAAGACAAGAAAGAGCCAGCGAGGTTAGGAAACAGGAAGCGTGAAAGAAACGTAGCAAGTAGAAACAAGAAAACCACACATGATTGCATCTCTTCACTGTTTAATTATTCTGATAGATCTCTACTTGATCCTCTAATTTTTCAAGAAAAACAAAAAAAACGGATTCTGGTTAATGCCTGTGAATTACCCGGAGGTTTCGGTGAATGAAGAAGAAGGCAATGAACAAAACCAGAGAGATAATGATAACAACAAGAAAAAGAAAAAGGAAGCAAAAGGGAATCGACTGTTGATTTTCTCCTTTTCCAAATCAAAGAAACGAATCTTGTCAAAGATCAAAGGAAAACCTTTATCGCCGAATATATCTTCTTCCTCTCACCCTTCTGCCTCTTCCTCTTCTGGGTTTTGGAAAAGAGTTAACTTTTGTGGAGTTGGACCTCCCAATGGATTGGAGTGGTCATCTTCTTCCAACCCTGACCCTGAAGATGAAAACTTTATGCTTAGGGTTTTGCTACAGACTAATGATTTCTTCTCCAGGGACTGTAATCCACACATCTGATTGTAAGTTCAACCTAATATCAATATGTATAGATCTTCCTCCAAAATTCATCAATATAAGAATACCCACCAAGTGTTTTTCAATGTTACCAAACCTTGATAATTATGATAGATTGTGTGCGCAACACATTGAAATTGGTCACTGCCTCGTGATTGTTGTCAATCAATCTTGTGTATCATCTTATGCAAATCAATTTCTGGGGAACCTTCATGTCTCTCTTCAATGTTCCAGATGATAATTCTTTATGTCTCTGACAAAGACTCTCTGTATCAAAAATATCTAAGACTAATTGCAAGATCCGAAATTGAGCATTAATTAAATCTAAGCTTATCACACTCAATGAGCATCAATTGCTAACGTCTGGTATCTGTTTCCATGAGATAAATATCTACTAGTAAAGCCGAGTTTTTTTTGTGAAGTGATTGTTACCTTTGACACATCCAAAGTAAACGGCTTACAAAGGTTTTGTTCACTTTCCTGCATCACCTCTGCATTGGATCTTATGAAAGTTGAATGTTGCAGAGACAGTGATCCCTAGTACGTCTCGTGGTATACCCTTTATGTAATTGTGCATTTGCAATTGATTTAGGATTCAACTCTTTCAGGCATCTCTTTGAATCCGCTAGACCCTTGTGCTTAGTATGCTTACTAGTCTTGATTTTGCAGATGATAATCCCTGATAAGCATTTGTGTATTTTGAATTTGATTATAATCACTATCGGTAGTTCTTTTCTATGATTACTGCTTCATAGTTGTAGCATACCTCTGCCTCATTGTTTGAGACATGATTTGCCTCCAAATTCAGTTGGTAGTTTCCGATATTGAATCTACTGCGATAACAGAAAAACAGAAAACTTTGAGATTCTTGCAGTAAAGTAGGAGCAGTCTACTTGTTGATAACTGGTCTCATTGTAATCAATGGACCACAAATTAGGTAAAGAGTATCTACAAAAATGTAAAATAGAAAGAAATTTACAATCTTTTTTTTTGTCTTTGCTTTAGAAGTTTACAACTTTTATGTTTCTCGTTGTATGGTCATTCCATTAATGCTCTGGTCTGAAACCTATTTATTTCTTGGGTGGGAATTTGGCCTTAATCTTCTGAATGTCTTGTGCTCCAGTGCCGAACGCCATGGCAAGCAGCTCATCAGGAATCGGTGGGTTAGCACCAAACAGAGACGGTCCAACAACTTGAGTTCCGGGAAGCTGACTATCGAAAGCAGCAATGACGGAAGCAGGACCCTTGTTCGGGTTATGCTGGAAATGGAGGAGAGCTTGAGGGAAAATAAAAACATCTCCTTTGTTGAGGTATTTGGAGATAAGTTTACCAGAAGTGGTTAAGAAGCCAACAAAGAGACGGCCTTCAAGGACGAAGATGGCTTCTGAGGCTCGTGGGTGGTGATGCGGTGGGTTGAGTCCGCCAGGTGCGTAGTCAATCCTAGACATGGAGACTCCCATAGTGTTGAGACCAGGCACTTTCTCAACGTTGGCTCCTGTCACAACTGAACCCATTGTGGTGTTGCTTGCGGCTGCAGCATTGCCTAAACCTGTGAAGTAGAAGTCCTCTGGTGTCACTTTTGTTGGGTCTTTGCATGGATATCCGTTGACTTTCACACCTATTAAGAACATTATCAAAGTCAATGACAAAAGATTGCAATTGGATCTGCTCTAAAGACTCTTGTTCAGAATATGAATGTTTATATGGAAAGAGATAAAGATACCATCGGAGACATCAGCAACACAAAAATCTTGAAGCATATTAGTTTCAGCAATGGCCGTGTGGGCGGCCACAAGCATGACGGTGACAAAAATATGGATCATGGAAGTAGCCATTGTTGATTGTGAGATGTTGTTATTGATGAAATTCCTTTGACCTTGTTCTCAGTTTATATATTCTATGTAAAGAAGATTTAACCAATGGAGAAGTCAATGGAGAAGAGATAAATATGGAGAGGGCCATAAGTTTGTTAATTTTACATTTTCTTCCATTATTAGGTTTTAGGTGTTGTGATCGTTGGTTACAAATTTGGTGATTAATAAGTTTGTTGTTTGTTGGTGACATTAAAAGGATGATACTCACCATTACAAAAACACCTTCAATCTCTGATTACTACCAAACTTAGAATGACTAAAAGAAGGTAGTATGATTTTGGTTGTTTATTGGTTAGAAAACTCAAGAGCTTTGTTCGCTTCAATCTAATCCTAACCGGCCCTTCTTTATTGATTACCAAACCGGGAACAATTTCTACCCAAAATTAAACCGGCTAGAGTCTTGAATCAAGATAAAGCTTCTCTATCCATGCATTTGAATAATCATAAGATATATATACAATATCAAAAATGAATAAATATATAAATGGGGTCAAGTAAGTACAATTACAAGAATAATATATGGGACTAAATAAATTTGCAGGATTAAAAAATTCCTTCCTCAATAATGTTCCAAGTAGAGTCCACAGAGATGGTGGCTGAGTACCAACTAAGCAAATTCCTAAAACCTCTATTCAATTATATAAAAAACATGCATCTAAGCACGTAGATACTGTAATCTCTTGATTAATTAATGACCAATACTTATCAAACCCAATTTCAACTGCTTCAACATTATTCCAATCTGTCATCTCTTGTCTTCATATGTGTCTAACAACTTCCTATTTTAATCTCTTCATTCTCCTAAAATTCAGTTCATTCACTTCATTCTCTATTTGGCTACATCAAGCATGACTGTTAAGGTAAACATCCTAGTACTAGTAGCTTTCTCAAACTCGACACTGAATGATATAGCTTTTGGTTTTGTTTTGAGCAGGTAGTTGAGATCTTGGTTAATATAAACTGTGGAAGATGTAACAGCCAAATCTTGGAAGCAGTCACAGAGATAGAAGGTAACAAAGTCTGAAGCAATCTGTGCTCTTAACATATCATATGATTGAACATGAGATTTGATCTGATGCAGGTGTGAATAAGGTTTCATTAGATGAAGGGAAAAGCATACTTACGGTGGTGGGGACAATGGATCCGGTCTGTATTGCATCAAAGCTGAAGAAGATTAAACAGAAACCTGTAATCATCAGCGTTGGAGCACCAAAACCTCCAGACCCACCAAAGTCCCAAGAGACTGATAAAGATAAAGATAAGAAGCCGCCTCCACCACCACCACCTCCCGTATGCAATTGCAAGCATTCTTCTTGCAGAAGTTGTGATGTTGTGTCTGTTAATACATATGAAAGTGGAAGTGGCTGCACCATTGTTTGAGTTCTGTATTTGCTACTATTGCCTTCATGTCAAGTCCTGTATTAGTTAAGACTAATTTGCCATCTTCCTTTCTCAGATATGAATCTCTATTGTTTCTCCCTCCCCTGTTTTCTTCTTAAACACCAAGTGTTGATGAATTTCTATAAGCATGTGAAGCAGAAAGTAGAGGCCAGTTGACTTGAACGTGCTTTATAAGATTCTTTTTACCAACAAGTAAGCATAATTTCTATAACGTGCTTTAAGCTGTAAGTATCATGCTTGCATAATGGCGAAGAAATTGATATCTCGAATGTTTTGTTCATTCGGCGAATAAAAAAAACAGAGAAGAAGCAATTGCTTTGTTCCAAAGAAACAGAGATCAGCAACCGAAGCTGATGATCATCGATCGTTTCTCGCACCCTTCCAAACGAATCACGAGAGTCCTGTCTTGCGTCTACTTCGCAGGACTACACGTTGATGCTGTGAAGTCAAATACACTTGATCGAGCCCATTAACTTGATATCACTCAGGCCAATTAATTTTATTGAGCCCATTAACTTCATGGAGCCCATTAATTCTGCTGGGGTTCTTTCGGAAAGCAATAGAAAAAACAGGGACCACTATACAAAAAGTAGAAAGAAGAGCAAGTGGACACATGTGGTGATGATGATGTATGTGCATGACACCAAGACCATCCGGTTCTCCTCCTTCCACGCACACTTGTTTTTTTTTCTTTTCTTATTATTTTGTTGTTTCTTTTAATTAATAAATTACTATAACTAGGGTTTTATTTTATCAGTTAAAAATATCCAATACTAAAAATTGGAAGATATTGAGTTAAATATCTAAACTTATTGCAAATAATGCATTTGTAGAGTGAGTTTCTCATACGACATCTATCGACATTGAACTATGATTGCACCGACATAAAACAAAACAAGTATGTTGTGTTTCAAAACTCAAGAGAATCAATGTTTTCAAACAGAAATGCAATAGTATTAGTTGGTGAATGGATTAAAAAATTAAATGATATAGGTGTCGTAGACGTTACATAACAATCATAACTCGTAAATATCGATGTGGTTGTTTTTGTATTCCGTTTTCCCCAACTTCCCAACTAATGTCATCGCCTAACACTTGTTTCTTTGACACGTATGCTTCTGCCCAAAGTGGAATGTATTGTTGTTGGGACAGATCTTAATGTCTTAAGGGTTCGTTATGCAAGTCATGACGTCAACTTCCATTCCACGTATAATGATTTGTTCTTATTGTTCACCAAATCTAAAGAAGGAATGGTTTGGGATTTTATAATTCTTTAAAATACTTATTATTTTACCAGCTTATAGATTATTATTGGAAACCAAGTAGTTCTTGAAATATACATATGTCTCTTAAATTTCACTATCATTATCAGCTTAACAATCAAATTGCTGTAACGACAAATCTAGAAATGGAAATATCAGGCTAGAGCCAATAGATTTCATTTCTCATGGTCCCATTTTCTCCATGTGGCTAGTAATTATCTCTGTGTTTTTGTCGTTCTTCTTCATTTGATACTGAGTGTTTTAAGTGTGAACTTAAGATCTAGGAACCCAAAAAGATGGTCTCTGTCTTTGTCATAAGAGAGTGAATTAATTTTTAAAATTAAATTTTTAAACAAAACTCCAACCGTGAATCCAGCCATGAAACTCTTTTTAGTAAAATCATTTTTTTGTTAGTAAATGAATATAATATTCCTTTTACATTGCTCTGCTTCTTCGTTTAGTTCTCCTTCTTTTGTTTCTTTAGCTCAGTAAAGCTCGTTCTTTTTCTACAAAGGTCGATTCTTTTTAATTCACACTATATTCTTACACACTTTGTTCCTTTCTTCTTCAACTCTCTCACTCTCAGAGATCTCTTTCTTTCACTCTTCTCTTCTAGTGAGAGAGTGGGAGACAATGAGGAAGCTTTTGTTAGTAGGGTTTGTTGTGGCCGGAATAATACTGGGAACTCAAGCAAATGAATATTTAGATTTCAATGTGACAGAAATAGATCGCATTGAGGAATTAGAGTTTGGATTCTCTAAATATAGCTCCAATTTGAACCCTTTATTTGTTGGTCTCACCCTTATCAGAGGAGCTGATTCTGGAGCTGGTACTGTCTCTCTGCTTCTGTCACTAGATCTCTAAATGTCTCTCTCTCTTTTTTGCATATAGCTTTTATGAGTTTTTAGAGATGGTGAATAAATAAATACATTGTTTCTTTTGTTCTTCATTTATTATTCACTTCAAATAAATTCTTCTCAGCTGGTTTCTCTATTGTCTCTTCCAGATTTAACTTGTTTTTTACGTTTATTGTTAATTTGTTATGTATTCTTGAAGATTACTTTGAGTTTTTGTTCCTGTTTTATTGCTTAAAAATGTAAATACAAAACACCATTCAGGAATTATGTTATATTTTTAATTTACAGAAAGTTATCTTCAGATGAATTGAATTAGAAGCAGTGTATGCTATGTTGTGATGTGCCAATACAAAAACATAAAGAATGTTCAAATTTAGATCTGTTTGGGCCTTGACATGTTTGTATGTTTGTTCACAGTTTGTTTGGATGGAACATTGCCTGGTTATCACTTACACCGTGGGCATGGATCTGGAGCTAATAGCTGGCTCATTCAGTTGGAGGTTAGTGAACTTATCGATGAAAGCTACTCTTTGATTTTTCGTTGTTAATGTTTAACGTTTTGCCTATGAAAATGTAAAATAGGGAGGAGGATGGTGCAATAACATCAGAACCTGTGTTTACCGGAAGAAGACCCGACGTGGATCCTCTAACTATATGGAGAAACAGCTTCAGTTTACAGGAATACTGAGTGACAAAGCTCAAGAAAATCCTGGTATATAGTCTCAATATTTGTTTTAAGTTTTTTTCGTATCAATAATGTGATGTAATTTTGAGAATCATTAATTCTCAATGTCATCTTCTTTACTTCTGCAGACTTTTTCAACTGGAATAGAGTTAAGCTTCGTTACTGCGATGGCGCTTCTTTCAGTGGAGACGGTCAGAATCAGGTTCGAATCAATAATTATTTTAGTCAATAGAGTTCCATGAGTGACCCATTAATTTGCCTTTGGAACTCTGTAGTTTATGATCGTCTAGGACAACACTTGATTTGATCTGAGTTCTGTAGATTGGAGCAGCTTTTGGTTTTGTGTTAACATCTATGAACTAATGCAAATAGAACTCTTGTACTACTTTTATTTCAGGCTGCACAGCTTCAGTTTAGAGGAGAGCGTATCTGGAGAGCCGGAATAGCTGATTTAAAGGCGAAAGGAATGCGATATGCCAACCAGGTTTTGATACATAACCTTTCTTTTAGTCTCTTAATCTTTTCTTCAGCGCAGGAGCAACGTGGTTAAACTGTTTATATTCTGTCAGGCACTTCTCTCTGGATGTTCAGCTGGGGGTTTAGCAGCAATTTTACGCTGTGATGAGTTTAGGAACTTGTTCCCTAGATCCACTAAAGTCAAGTGCTTGAGTGATGCAGGCTTGTTCTTGGACACGTTAGTTTATTTCTCTTAAAACTCAAAGTCTGTGTAAAAGCTAGTTCCTTTTCTCCCCTGATTAAATAACTGTTAGACTGGTTTGTTTTTGTTGATTATAGAGCCGATGTTTCTGGTGGACGCACGATCAGGAACTTATACAATGGTGTTGTAGAATTGCAGGTGGGATTCCTTTTCCTCACTTATAGAACTCACTTTTACTTTACAGTCAAAAAGAGCACAAGAAACTCTATCCTTCTTGGCAAATTCTGAGATCTTATCATGTACAGAGTGTGAAGAACAACCTTCCTCGTATATGCACAAACCATCTTGATCCAACATCGGTAATCTTTGTTGCTTTACTCTCATCTTGATGCTGTTGCAAGCGGGAGCTGACTTTCCAAAGTTCTTGCATCTTTCTGTACAGTGTTTCTTCCCACAAAATCTGATCAGTCAAATGAAAACTCCCCTTTTTATTGTCAACGCAGCATATGATACATGGCAGGTTATGCTCTTTTTCTCTTCGGAAACTCAAAAATTTGCTCTGTTGTACAGAAGTTAATGGTTTGGCTGACTAGTCCCCTGTAATGGCTTATACTCAGATTCAAAGCAGTATAGCTCCAACATCAGCAGATCCTAGTGGATTTTGGCATGATTGCAGACTAAATCATGAAAAATGTACTCCTTCTCAAATGCGATTCTTGGAAGGTTGTTCTATAGATCATAAAAAACGTTTTGACTTCACATTTTAAAGCGTTGCATCACTCTAATCGTCTAATCTTTTTTCCCAACAACAGGATTCAGGGATCAGATGCTCAAAGAAGTAAGGGGATTCTCAATGTCTAGACAGAATGGATTGTTCATCAATTCCTGCTTTGCTCATTGCCAAACCGAGAGGCAAGATACTTGGTTTGCCGATGATTCTCCTGTCATCAGGAAAAAGGTAAAAGCTTAAATCTTTCCCACACAAAGTAACACACAAGCAAAGGCTGTTTCTGGATCATGGGCTTTTGTAAAAAATCAGATCTTGACTTTCTGTATGGAATGCAGGCGGTGGCAATAGCCGTGGGAGATTGGTATTTTGACAGAGCAGAAGTGAAGTTAGTCGATTGCCCGTACCCATGTGACAAGAGCTGCCACAACCTGGTGTTCAAATGATTGATTAAAACTGTTTATTATTCTCATATATACATTACTCATAGAAAGTTTCTTTCTTTCAAATGGAAAGATCTTGTATCCTTGGTACTACCAATGTCTCATTGGTATATGATTGATTGTATTCTTGGAAAACCATAATATAAACCAAAACAAAGTTTGGTTAATAAAAAAGAAAAAAGAGTTTAAATGTAATCACAAAGAATTGCTCTCTCTTTTGTTTTCTTTCTCTTGGCAATGCAAGTAGTTGATCTATATCTTTTGGAAATGTCAATATTGGTCCCACATATAAATTTGTGCCTAACTATTTTATTGAATATCATAAGTGTCCAACAATTCAGATGATGGATAAGAATAACAATATAAAAAAAAGTAAAGGATGAAGAAAGTGAAAAAGAGTAAGCATATACAGAGTGTGTTGACAAATTGACACCCTGTTTTGTGGGTGTGTGAGTGACAGCTATCTACTGTTCCCCACTTTGTGTGTGTATATGTCTGAGTGGTTTTTTTCTACCTATCATTTGATTCCCAGTCAAATAACTAAGTTCTTCAACAACTCCTGTAATAATAATCTGTATTTTCGAAGTTGAACCCTGTCCATTACTTTTTTCCTTCTCCTGCCATGGCTTCTGATTCTCACACTCCAACTCCACCTATAGCTGAAAAGGTTAGCTAGCTCAGAATTCTCTGTCTCTTCCAGAGACTTCAATCATATACATATGGTCATACTTGTGTGTATGTATGTATATGTACCTTTCTGCGTTGATGCTTTTGATGTTGATAGATATATTGCTGCATCTTGTTTTGATACTAGTAAGATCCATATGCTTCCACTGAGTTAGAGTCGACTATAATCATATATGCTCTCACTGAAGAGTAGCCTCTCTCATGTACATTCATATATGCTCTCACTGAAGAGTAGCCTATCAATAAAGTCTTTATACCTGCAACTATGAAAGTTAGGATAGTATGATTTGGTTTGTATTCTTCCACTGTTTTGTAATGTTCAAACCTAGTTTTAATCATATCATCTGGAGAATTCTGGAGCAATTATTGGAAGGGAAGAAAA
This sequence comes from Lepidium campestre, assembly GCA_009757365.2. Lineage (NCBI taxonomy): Eukaryota > Viridiplantae > Streptophyta > Magnoliopsida > Brassicales > Brassicaceae > Lepidium > Lepidium campestre. The sequence goes on from WJSH01001825.1 coordinate 39,941, forward strand.
AGTAAACTTTTTAGAAAGTTGTAGATAATAATATCACATGGATGTTAAAAGGAATCATCTTGGTCTGTCGTTTACTAGAAAACTCTTCTTATGTGCTAAGTATGATACTGGTTCCAAACTAAATGAAACAAAACGTTCTATTTGAAGAACCAAGATTATTGTATTAGAGAATTATAATTAAGAGATTTTTATATTTTACCTGATGCAGGTATTGGAGAACAAGGTGAACGAGGAAACTAAGTTGATGGAGAAAGAGAGTGTTTCATCGGATGTGGTAATTGATAAACTGACATCAGATTCAAACCCTGTGTTTATCAAAGAAGAGGAGATTGATCAAACCATTGCTGGTGAGCCAGAGAAAGAATCACCTGCAGTTGTAAAAGCAGACGAATCTACAGAGAAACATGAAAATGGTGAGAAGGTAGCTGAAGAAGTGGAACTTAAAGAACCAATCCTTGTGAAAAAGGGTGTTGAAGAGGTTAATGTTGAAGCTGGTGGTGCGGAGAAACCAGAAGAGAAGCCAAAAGTGGAGAGTGTTGAAGAAGATAATAAGGATAAGGAAGAGAAGCCAAAAGTAGAGAGTGTTGTTAATGTTTCTGAATCAACGGATGAAGCTGAAGGAAAACAAGTGGAACCAGTTGATATTCAATCTGTGAGAGAAGTATCTGTAGAGACTACAGAAGACAAACTCAAAGATTCCGAGTTTCTAGGGTTCGACACAAAGTTAGAGGCTTCTGAAAACGTTGAGACTCAGCCTGAGAAACAAAAGCAGTTGGCACCAGAAGTTGAGGTAGTAAAGGCAGAGGAAACTCCAGAAACAACAGAACAAGCTAAGGTTGAGGAAAAGCTAGAGGACAGAATTGTTGAGACCAAAGACTTTGGTATCAACTCCAAGGATGAAAAGACTTCTGAATCGGGTTCTGCTTTGTGCCTTGAAGAAATCGTACCAATAAACCAAGAGTCAGACACAGACTCCAAAAAGGAGATTGAAAGAGACGCTTCGTCTCCTGTTGATGTCATTGAGAAGGCCACAACTGACGAGAAGCTTGTGGTGGATGAACCAGCAAAGGATGAAAAAACTATTGAATCTGCTTCTGCTTTGTGCCCTGAAGAAATCGTACCAACAAACCTAGATTCAGATGCAAACTCCAAAAAGGAAATTGAAGGAGACGATTCTTCTCCTGTTGATATAATTGAGAAGGCCACAACTGAAGAGAAGCATGTAGTGGATGAATTATCAAAGGATGAAACAACTTCTGAATCTGGTTCTGCTTTGTGCCCTGAGAAAGTTGTACCGAAAAACCAAGATTCAGACACAGAACTTAAAAAGGAGACCGAAGAAGACGCTTCTTCTCCTGCTGTTGTTATTGAGAGGGCCATTGCTGAAGAGAAGCATGTAGTCGAAGAACCATCAAAGGATGAAACAACTTCAGAATCTGGTTCTGCCTTGTGCCTTGAGAAAGTTGTGCCAACAAACCACAATTCAGACGCAGAACCCAAAAAGGAGACTCAAGAAGACGCTTCTTCTCCTGCTGATGTCATTGAGAAGGCCATTTCTGAAGAGAAGCACGTAGTCGAAGATCCATCAAAGGATGAACAAGAGAATGTAAGTGAGGCCAAAGACGTCGTTACCAAACTAGCTACAGAAGGTGAGAACATCAAGAAAGATAGTGAACCACCTGTTGCAGATGGCAAGATCGAAGAAACTTTAAAAGAAACTGAGACAGAGTCAGGAGAGAAAGAAACTACAGCAAGCAAACAAGAGGAATCAATTACAGAAAAAGTAGCAGCAGAGGTTGTAGAAACAGCACCCGTTGTTAAAGAGAGCGAAGAGCAAAAACCAAAACAACCAGAAGTCACAGCCAAAGAAGTTTCTGTTAAGCCAAAGTCAAACAGTATAATATCAAAGGTGAAGCAATCCCTTGTTAAGGCAAAGAAAGCAATCATTGGAAAATCTCCAAGCTCTAAGACGATCTCAACTGAAGAAGCCAAAGGAGAAATCCAAGTCAAGTGATAAATGAAGTGATGGGTTCGTTAAAGTTTTCAGGTACTGTTTTATTTATTGATTTTGTTGGTTTTTGCTTAGTGTGTGGGAAGAACAAAAGGAACATTCTTTTTCTTTGATTTATGGCTTTGTGTGGTTATAATTTAAATCTGTAAACCTACAAAGATTTGCCTTTGTGTTATGGATGTGTGTTGAGAAATTTCTTCAAGATTATATCGGTCATTGACAATGCTCATCAATCATCATTCATAATTCAGCATAACATTCCCTCACCATATCATAAAATCGGAAAAAATTCCATTTTAATACGCATGTCCTTTAGGAGCTTTCTCTACGGCATTTCGTCAAACATCTTCTCCGCAACAATACATCTTCCCATAATTTTACCGATCAAATCAGCAAAATTTGATTGGTGGAGCAAATTAGGTTTCCGGGTGAACAAGAAAGGGCGTAAGGCAGTGAAAGATGTTTTCATTAGGGATTTTATGGGGGGGGGAAAATCCGTAATGGGCTTAGATTGAATTCGAAATAGGGTCCAATAAGAAAAATTAACAGAGTGCCGAAACCAAATGCTAAGACCAATGTCGGCAGAGGTTATTATATAGATATATTTGCAAAACTATATGTGTTGTCATTTTCTGTCCAAAACAATAACAGCGAATTGGAAGACCAAAAAATAGACCAATTTTATTTTATAGAAGAATAGACCAATGGAAAAGAAGTAAGAAGAAATGGTTTCAAGGAAGACATTATTACCACTTATTTGATCTAACAACTAAAAAGGACATCAATAACATTTTGATTAAGACATCATACATAAAGTAAATCTATTAGTGGCTAGCAATTCAATGCCACAGTTTATGCTTTTATGTCGGTCAGGGTAATTTAACTAAATAAAAATAAGAATTATAAATAAAAAATGGTCATGTTATAAAGAAATGTTGAGTGTCAAGAAAGCAACTTTAAAAAATAAAGAACATATGCTATTATGCTGACAGACGAAGCCAGAGAGACAGACTAGATTGATTCACACTAACGATCTCCAAATTATCACACACTTATACTATTTTACTATTTTCTTGCTTTGCTCCAAAGATTATTCTCCCTGACAGCTAAAGCTTTGTTGTCATTAATAGATTTAAATATTGATTGGGTGCCTATTAACTTTACACTTGTTTTTTCTAGAAAAATCGTAAGTCTATCTTGGAAATCCAATACAACTTCAAAAATACATATGAATAATTGGAATTTAGACCGAAATCAAGGAGTAAGGAGTAGTAGGCTAGTGGTAGAAGTGGTTTGAGGCGAAATGTAAATTTGTCAGTCCATATGTTGTTGTTTTGTATTGTTGAAAGTATATGAACCGTAACATTGGAAACTTTAATATACAGATCTTGCAATATTTAATAATACGATACAGTGAATACAAAGTGAGAATTAAAAGAGCAAAAGAGAGTGTCAACTGTAAAGTATAATGAAGCATGAAGGCCATGTGTTTTTGTGGCGTTATGAAGCATATGTTATGTTGGACACGTGAGAGGACGACCAATGATAACGCGTCGAAGGCATGTGAGTGGTACACGTGTCATTTTGTTGTTAGTAGAAGGTGTGAGACTTTATAATATATCCATACCTCTCGCCGACCTCAACGCCGGAGATTTTCCCGGCCACACATTCGTATTCCGACAACTATATTGGTTTGCGTAATATTAGGGTTTCATTACTACAGATAATGGGTTGTGCTACGTGTACTTATTGTGTAAGCCCACGTAATTATCTTTCTGACGACTACCATGAATTTTGTAGTCAAACAAAATTCTGGTCTTAATCTTTAAAACAATTGTTTGTTTTTCCTTTTGCCAACCAAAAAATAAAATGAATTCGAATAAAAATGGAGAAAATGTCAATTTTACATTATATTTACCAAAAATCGTTGATTTAACATTGAACTTTAGATATGGTTGATTTAACATTCAATTTATTGTTGACTTCTGAAAAACCCTCAATTTTACGTTAACTCGGCAAATTGAACATATTGTTAATCCCAAATCAAAATTGTTTATGAAATCAAAAGCCAAATCAATATTGGAAGTTCGGATTCAGTTCTTATCTTCGTTCTGAAGAACTCTAAGCTTAATTTTCTCTTTTCTTTCAAGAATAAGCTAAAGAATGATACACAAAAATATCAAAGACAACATTTCAAACCGACGAATTTGAGCTCATTCTTGAAAGAAAAGAGAAAATCAAGCTTTAGAGTTCTTTAGAACGAAGATAAAAACTGAACCCGAACTTCTAAAATCGATTTGGCTTTTGATTCCAGAGACAATTTCAATTTGGGATTAACGACATGTTCAATTTGCCGTGTCAACGCAAAATTGAGGGTTTTTTCAGAAATCAACAATAAATTGAATGTTTAATCAACCATATCCAAAGTTTGATGTTAAATCAAGGATTTTGGGTTAGTAGAATGTTAAATTAACATTTTTTCCGAATAAAAATATATTTTCTTGAAACCGAAATCCAACCACCATATTTTAACAACTTTCAACTAATGTTAATCAAATTGATTTTACATTAAAAAGTAGTCGAACAAGCTTCTTTTTTTCTCAACTAGTTGAACATGCTTTAAAATTTTGTTATTTTAATTACTGCCACATTACCGAGATTCTCCTTTTTTCTTTCTTTTAAAAGTATGATTTTGATTCCTATAACATGATCATCTTTAGCACAGAGTAATTAAAAATCTGAGAAAAATAAGTTTATGTTATCACATGATCTTAAGCATATCCTAAGTATATAATGTGACTCTTTCCTAATTTGTTTATAAAGATGTGCTGTTTTTGATTATATAGTTTGACTAACATAGTCAAACTTGTAAGAAAGAAGTTAATAGATAATTAAAATTAGAAAATATATATTTATGAAATTAGTATTTTAAGATATTATTATTATTATTATTTAATTAATTTGTTGGTTAAGCTGTCAAAGATCTCACTACTCCTAAAGGAAAAGGAAAAAAATAGAAAAAATAATTGGTATTTTTCAAAACTGTTATAGAAAAAGATCTGATTAGTGCAAAATATAAGGGAAGAAATACAGAGTAAGCACCACGTGGACTGGTTCATAAAATATATCAAAAGTCTGGTCTATATATATGTATCGAAACATCTCAATGAAAGTAAAAGAGTCCAGAATCATAAATAAATCTTCTTAGAAATTATCAAGAATGGGTACAGCCACTTTCATTGAGATCCTTCTGGCTATCTTCTTGCCTCCTCTCGGTGTCTTTCTCAAACATGGCTGCAAGGTATAATATATATATGTTGATCTTCATCAATTTCACTGTATATTTTGTAAATATGATACTCGTATTTTCAAGTATCGACAATTTCTTTTGTTTTTGATTTTCAGGTTGAGTTTTGGATATGTTTGATTTTGACGTTGTTTGGTTATATTCCCGGGATCCTTTACGCTCTTTATATCATCACCAAGAACTGATTCTTCCTCGCTGTAAGCTCTCTCTCTCCAATCGATCTTTATCCTTCAATAGACATTGATATTTGCAATGTTCTTACTCGAATTTGCCTCCCGTAATTTAATGTGATAAAATAGTGTAGATTCAACATACGATAGATGATTTTGTGGAGTCATATATGTTTTACAGTAAGGTATAAATGTTAGGTGAACCAACCACATTGTTTAAAGTATTAGTAAGACTAACCTCACCCTGAGAAGAAGAGTTTAGTGAGATATTGTGATTATACACTTTGTGTATCGCAAAAACATCGAATGACTATGGCGTAAGTCTACTATCGATTTGCAGCGTTTGTTAGTACGAGGAATCCTTCTGACCAAAGTTTAACTTTACATTGTTTGTTATTGTGTAGGAGAACAGCCGTTTCGTCGTGTTCTGTCTTGAGGATTGGTTCATCATTTATTTTATGTTATAAGTAATTTAATCATTATGTTGTATTTGCATTAAATATTACCTATATAGTTTATGCTGGTATGAAGAAGATATCGTTGGTTAATTTGATATGAATGTAACGGTAAAGTATATGTTTAAAAAATTAAAATTGAAATGAACGTTAAAAGTAGTGTTGCGCACTATGTTAGAAAGCCGAATCTTAAATTTATTGTTTCCTCATTGTATAAAGCTAGCGGGAAACGGTAACACTAGGTTAGTAAATGATGACTAATGAAATATATAAACTTAATTTAACTTGCCTTCTTACCCGATGGATAATGATCTACAATATATATTATATAAAAAATTATCAAATGAAAAACAATGGTATGAAAATCCACCAGAAAATCAAAGTGAATTTAGTATTAAAAAATCGAACACGACTCGAGGAATTTTTTAAAAATTGGGTTGCTCGTTATTTAATGCGGGTTAAACAATTTTAAACAAAGCAAATAACGGTTAGGAGGCAAACGACAAGTATTTATGCTACAAAACGTCAAGAGAAATAAACAAAATTATAAAAATAATCTATTATCTATATACATACAAATGATCAGCATCTAGACTTTGTGTATATTTTAGTTATTTATGCTGACAACATATAAGTAATAGCAGTATATTTTTAGCATTCGATATATTGTAGTCGGTTACAAAATTATATAAATGTTAGCAAAATATGTTTGATGTATATAATAAGAACTTGACTCTCACATGGTAAATTAGTTTGTTTAAACTCGGATCATTATTCTCAACAACATAACACATAAGTCGTATTTGTCCAATTGGTTTCGTTTCATCCATATAATCCAATCTTTTTTATGTGATCTCTGCTTATTTGCATTCCCAAATCCTGCTCTATTAATTTGTGCTTTCACGTGTATGTTTTTCTTACTATATAATGGATAAATACAGATCTGGCTCAATAGTTACCAAGACCTAGTGTAAATTTTAAAAATAAAGGCTCTAATACATTACAATTTTAAATTTAAAAAATTTTTGGACCCTAAAATCTAAACAAAATTTTTTTTTTTTGGTAATGCGTCATGTGTAAATACACTCTTTGCATATGCACGGTCAGGTCTGGATAAATACAAGTAAATTATAACAATTTTTTTTGGATAAAAAATGCTATATTTTGTTTACACTCTTTCAACACGTTACGCATACACAAAATGCCAAAATTAGTGTTGACGTGTTGCAACTACAATTTTATTCAGTATATTTAATCATACTATTCTTTAGTTTTGATGTACTTATCTAAAATTAAGTTTATAACTTCAAGAATATATATATATAGTATAATTTAAGAGCTAGCACGCACTATTACTTAGTTAGTAATTACGAAACTAACTTTTGCCATATTGCTATTGGCCCCAACAAAATATAATATCCCTCAAGAAAAGAAAAAAGAAAATCCTCATATAGCTTAAAGGTAAAGATAAGAAAAAAGAAAGTGAAGAGATACACGTGGCTCATAAATATCTAAAAAGTAGGTCTATATAATATGAGATGAAGGAGAAAGCAAAGAAGAAAACAGAGAGAGTTTGAATTGAAGAATTTTATTATCAATAGAATAATATTTGAGTTCTTAGAAAAAAAAGATGAGTACAGCTACTTTCGTTGATATTATAATCGCAATCCTCTTGCCTCCTCTCGGTGTTTTCCTCAGATTTGGTTGCGGGGTACTTTTTTTTTCTTCTTCTTTTTGATTTATTACTACTGAATTTCTTCTTCTTCTTAGAATTATATATTAACGAGACATAATAAATATTGTTTGCAGGTTGAGTTTTGGATATGTTTGGTTTTGACGTTGCTTGGATATATTCCTGGTATCATTTATGCCATTTATGTCCTCACCAAATGATCTTCTCATCTCTTCTTTGTAAGCTCTCTCTACTCTTCTTAATTTGCAAACCATATTTAATTAAGAAGACTCATTCTTTATGTACTTTCATTTTTATTGGGATATAATCATATATATATATATAAAGAAAGATTAGGGCTCACTTCTTTCCTCATTACTCTTTTTGGCAATTCACTTTTACATATTTTTTTGTTAATTATGAACAAATTAATTCATTTTGATTTGATCTTCTTACAATACCATATAGATATTTATAAATTGGTGTACACCAAGAAAAGTTTGCAAAAAACCATTTGTATTATTACTTTATGTTTGGTGGACCTAAATTTAGATCTTGCAACCGCTTTAAAACATATATAATGATCAAATTAACAAAAGTAAACTAATGCAATGAAAACCATTTGCATATATGTTAGTACAAGGATTTTCTGACCAAATTTTAAAATTATATCCTGCAGGAACAGCTGTTTCGTCATGTAATTCTCTCCTCTTTGTAACTGATTTCCATCGTACCCTTCTTTCTTCAAAGTTTTTTTTTATGTTCCGAGTAATTAATTAATGATAATGATTGTTGTATTTGCATTGTTGAATAATAAAATCTTGTTTTGATATAAAAGAAGAGAGCGTCAGTTTGTGTGAAAGAAGTTTGCTTATTTATTAATTGGTTATTACAAGAAAAATTGGAAATTGTGTTGGACCACCACAATTGTAAAAACCATGGTGAGACGTGTCATGACCAACAAATTGGGCCCTTTACTTGGCACCATTTGCGTTATCCACGAGGAACACGACGCACTCACCCACCCACCGGTTGTTATACCCAAATCAAATCTTCATATTTTCATTTTTTTTATAAAGATAATCGAATTGGATTCAGTTGAATTTTACTGAATACTAGACTCTACTAATTTTGATGTGACATGACGAGTGCAAATTATGAGTCACTAACCATATGATAGATAGCCTGGATCATCATAAAATCAAGTACACAGTTGCGTCAAATAACCAAATCATTAATCTAATCAAGTTCAGTTTCATAAACTTCTCACTCTTGCATTTGACTAGCAATGATCAAAACTCAACCATGATGGTCCTAATACAACTCCATGAGATCATCCCAAAACATCACAGTATGAGCTAATAAAACAGCTTAGCAAATGTTTCAACAAGCATTAAACAATGTGTGTGTGTCCTTAATCAACATACATAAAAGCAGAAAACTCTACTTAGAGGATAATCAACAACCATCAAAAGAAGGATATGGATGACACAAAGCAACAGCTGCAAAGTCCAAAAGAAAGTAACGACTCAAACTCAGGGTTAGGTCGGGGTTTTGATCTGAATACACAATCACTCGACATGGACAGAAATCACAACCTCAAGAGAAATGAAACCAGAGGAATATCCGTGTTGCCCCATCCCAGAAATGGGCAATATTGATCCAATGCAGCTTTGCTAATATGAGTAAGAGGCTAGACGAAGATGAAGAAGACTATGACCAGGAGGAAACTTAATACTAAGACCAAAGGCTCATAAGTGGTGTTGAAGTTTGGGCTTTGACGTAGGGTTTTAGTTAGAGTAGCATCATTAACAGTCTTGTCTATGTAGAAAATGTATCCTTTTGGCTTTTACTCGCCTAATTTCCTAAAAATCTGTAATTTATTAAGTCAGATTCCCCTCAGTAACTTTCATATCGCATTAGTTTCCCCGACCTTTAGGTCTCTATAAATTTTCTCCTATCTAGAAATTGTAAGAGCTCATGTGTTGGAGCTCAGACTGTATAAGGGATTTAAAATACATAAGCCAACGAACTTACTCTGATTTTGGGTAATGCAGGACCAAAGTATCAATTAGACAGTCAAGAGCAACATTTGTTTGTGATTTGTGTGAAAGGCCCAGACTAAGCCGAGTCTCTCAAGGCCTTTTGCCCATTTTTTAACGACCACAGATACACATGTTAACTGGATCTGGTTTATTGAGATTACAGATTAATAAAAAGCTTTAACACCAAACATAAATATTCATCTTCAGCTATTGTTTTAATGAACATGGAATTGTTTCAAGGTCATTTCTTCCCAGAAAACTGCGCTAATCACTTGGTTTGGGGAAGGAAATTAAGAATTCAAGAAACAAAAGAGTTGCACACGATAACAGAGTTACAAATTGACAAGAAACTATCATAAAATCGAGAGTGCAATGGCCATAGCCATTAGTAGTGGGAAGAAGAACTTGTGTTCCCGGGAAGCCCCACCGTAGTAGGGCTCAATCATAATCGGAAACCTGCAGGATCCTGTAGAGGGATCTGTCTTGGTCACCTCTGATATGTTCGGAAACTTACAGGCTGTATCGAGTTGGTCGTTAATCTGATAGTAACTGTTGAATGCATACGATATGTTTTCTTTCCCATCCAGATTTCCACAGGACGTACCAACCCCGAGACTGGTGCAGTCCCCAAGACTACACGCGTAGCTCACACTGGGGGCTACCTGTGGATCGTCCAACCTCACATTTGGCTTCATCACACACCACTTCCTCTGTAAGTAGCGCACCCCTTTGGCCTGGATCAGAGCTCCTGAGTTGGTTGTCCCCAGGTTCAAGGCGTATTTGGGTAAGCCGTCAAATGTGAATATCCCCCAGTGTCGCTCAAAGTAACCCGGCTGAACACTTTTGGCGTCCTCGTCTATCAAGCTGAACAGGTATGCATCGATAGGGCCAGGCCTCCTCGGAGTCCCCTTCCCGCCTGAGATGTGGGCCATGAAGCCTTGATTGAACTTCCTAGCATACTCCACATTGGCATTCCTATCCCCATCAGTAGGCCATCCGACCTCCCCAACTATGATGGGCATGTTTCCAAACCCATTCTTCTCCAGAGCATGCACTAAAGTGTCGTAATTTGCATCAAACATGTTGTAGTAGAAAGTCCCACCATCGCTCACAGGCTGTGAGTTTCCGTCAAAGAAAGCGTAATCGACTGGAAAACTGGCGTCACTGTAAAGACTGATGAAGGGATAGATGTTAACAGTGAAAGGGCCGCCATTGTCGCTTAAGAACTTGACAAGGGCGATCATGAGATCATGAATATTGGCTCTGAAGTCCCCTCCAGAGGGCATAGTGGTGGAACTTTCATAGACATCAGCGTTCAAGGGACAAGTCACCTTCACTTGGTTTTGAAGTCCGGCCTTATTTAACGCAATTTGGATGTTCTTCAGCGCAGGGATAGTGGTGCTCAGATAGCTCCCGTTATAAGTCGACAAGAAAGGTTCATTGCCTACAGCCACATATCTGCGCAATAACCCAATCCACAACATCAGTTCAGCACTACTTACTTCAGTGACATAAAACAATTTTGTGTTACACATATACAACCTACTCTACTATCTAGGAGATTGCAAACTCAAATTCACTGATTCTAATTTCTGAATTGTACAGTATAAAATTGTAGAACCCTAAAAAGGAAAGTTGATTAAAGAAACAAAGAAAGAGGACCTGATGTTGACGTTATCAGTGTGGATGTGAGTAGAAACATTTTTAGCAACCCATTTCTCAGCTGCTTTAAGATTGGAGGCGAGACTGGCGAGCATCTCATTGGGAATACCAACCATGACCTCGATTCTGGACTTGCCTAGAGCTCTGAGAGTATCGTATTCGGCGTCAAAGAGCTTAACTTTTTGAATCCCATTGTCTATCAGCATCCGCACCACTGTGTCTGGTGGAAGAGGATGCGACGCCTGTGTGCCCCAGTTCACTCCGATTGAACTTGCTCTCCGACAAATCACAGCCACCGTCAATAATAGCAACAGCGAACCACAACCCATCTCAGACTCGCCGATCTAACGCCTTCTTTTCACCAAAAAGCTGATTCTTTAAGCTCTTTATGTCATCACCAAGAACTGATTTTTCTCTCTCCTCGGTTCTTTCCTCTCCGTCTCCTTGTAAGCTCTCTCTCCCTCTCCGTCTTCTTGAAAGCTCGGTAAGCTCTCTCTCTCTTTCCGTCTCCTCGTAAGCTTTCTCTCTCTCTCTCCTTGTAAGCTCTCTCCCTTTCTGGCCATACCACGATGTTCAAGATTTGTATTTATCCCAAATTTTAACTTTATTTTTATTTTTATTGTGGGAAAAGCTGTTTGGTCGTGAATCATAATTCTCTTGTCTTGTGACTGATGATTCATCTTTTCTTTAATCAGAGTTTTATGTTCCCAGTAATTTAATCATCTCTGTTGTATTTGCATTGTTGTATAATCTTGTTTTGAAACAAAAGAAGAGAGCGTCGGTTTGTGTGAAGAAGTTTGTTATTTCTCGAGTATTATTAATTGGTTATTACAAGAAACTAGAAAAATACTGCAACGGCTAACAAACATAATCCAAAGACTAATCCTTCTCATATTCTGCTTACTCTTTGAACTGCCATTCTCTTCGGCACATTGGGCAATGAGCTTGGCTCGTCTGCGAATTCACCCATTTCAATATACAATGAAGATGAAATGCGTGGTTGCAAGCTCCCCAAACTGCCATAACACCACAGTATGAGCTAATAAAACAGCTTAGCAAATGTTTCAGCAAGCATTAAACAGTGTGTGTGTCCTAAGCAACATGTATAAAAGTGAAGACATGAAAGCAGAGAGCTTTACTTAGAGGGCAATCATCTCCAGGAAGTTTGCAATCAGGACAACAACCATCAAAAGCCATCCGACATATCCCACATGTTTCATCTTGAGCATCCCATGTCCATGAAGCAACTGCATGCCAT
>WJSH01001825.1:53907-183993 GCA_009757365.2 Lepidium campestre
TCCTTATGGGCCTTAAATCATATTGGGCTTTAAACATCATTATTTTAGATAAAAGCCCAAATTTGGGATCTGTTATGGGTTATGATCACATCATGAGTCATTGACACTATCTCAATATCTTCGTAATTTTTATTTTTTTCAAACTCATAAAAGGTTAGTGATTATTTTCCTAAATAACCAAGATATTTCAATTCCGGTTTGTAAATATTCTCAGATTTTGATTTTTAATTACTCAAAAGGTAATGTATCTTAACAACTTAGCATAGATTCATAGGTGTGAACAATTTACAACCAGTCATACATGCATATACAATATATATACCTAAATCTAAATGGATACATTCTGTATATATCTATAAGAAGAAAAAAATCTTAAGATACTCTTCTTTTTTTATCCAGAGAATTTTATTGAATAAAAATAAAATAAATGCTATTGCCCAAAAAGATATAATATTTTGACTGATTTTTTACTACATTAAGGTTCTTATCTCAATTCATAAATACAGCTAAGATTTATCAATTTACCAATTCAAGATTTTGTGGCATTTTCTTTATTTTTCTCAAAAAGGAATCCTTGACCTAGTTACAAAACCAAATCTTAAAAATTATGACCAAAATATTTACAATAGCATGTTATTAATAACCATACAATTTTTACTAAGCGTATATATCTTATTGGAAGCAATTATTATTTTATTATAAAACTAAATGTAATTTTATACTAAATATTTACGGGAATATCCTATAAAAAACTTTCAAAGTGTCAACCACTTCTACTTTAAACCTTAAATATTTTTACTCCCACAATAAATCTCAAACGTGACTAGTTTGATAATTTAAACCCCTAAAGTAATATTTTTGTGTGTTAGCTAACAAAAATTATGTATAAAAAATAATTTTTTTTAAAATAATTCTTAAAAAATCTTATAAAAATTGAAAAAAGATCCATAAATTCTAAAAACAATTCCTAAAATATTAAACTAAAAAATAATCACTATTATGTATTTTAAAAACTTAAAAAATTTTAAAATCCAAATAATTTCAAAAACTAGAATAAAAATCCACTAAAATTTTAAAAAATCTTGAATAATAAAAATTAAAATTTATTATTAAAAGAATTTACTTTTTCAAAAGAAAAAAACACATGTATCAAAAATATCCATAATCAAATATAAAAAAATACATGTAACAAACTTTTTGTAATAATCAAATACATTTGTTTTGGATTTTTTCGAATNGAAACTATATGAGGTTTTTTTTTGTATTTTTGGAAAAAGTAAATTTTTTAAATATTAATTTTTAATTTTTGTTATTGAAGAATATTTTAATTATTTGTTGATTTATATTTGATTTTTTGAAATTATTTTGATTATTGAAATTAAAAAAATATATATATATATTTTAGTGATTAATTTTAAGTTTAATATTTTAGGAAGTATTTTTAGAATTCATGGATTTTTTTCGTTTTTTCTGGTAATCTTTAAGGATTTTTAAAGTTTTTATGGATTTTTTTAAAAAAATTTTAAAATAATTATTTTTAGACACAAAAATGATATTTTCAGAGTTTAAATCATCAAATTAGTCATTTCGGAAGTTTATTGTGTGAGTAAAAATGATTGAGGTTTAAAGTATAAGTGGCTGCCAATTTGAAGGTTTTTTATAGTATATTCCCAAATATTTACTATTAAGAAAGATGAATATTTACAACTAAAAGAGAATAATATTTACAATTAAAAAGAGATTAATTTTCGCATCCCTTCATTCTCTATATAAACAACACTAACCTATCCCCTAAATCAATACAAAACACATCAAAAAAACATTACAAAAAATTAATGACGAGAAAAAAAGTGAAACTTGCTTTCATCACTAATGACTCATCGAGAAAAGCAACTTTCAAGAAAAGAAAGAAAGGGTTGATCAAGAAAGTGAACGAGCCATCAACTCTTTGTGGAATCAATGCATGTTGGATCATCTACAGTCCGTACGATTCAAATCCTGAGGTATGGCCATCAAATGAGGGTGTAAGAAGTGTGGTTTCAGAATTCAAATCACTACCGGAGATGGACCAACAGAAGAAAATGGTAGATCAAGATGTTTTTACCAGACAAAGGTTCACTAAATCTAGTGACCTTTTGAGGAGATTAAAGAAAGACAGTAGAGAGTTAGAAATGACTCAAATCATGTTTCACTCTTTGATGGGACACATGAGAAACTATAATATGAATATCTTGGATCTTAATGATTTAGGGTATATGATTGATCACTATCTTAAAGATCTTATTCGTAGGATTGAGATTCTACATAATTCTGGTGTAGAAATCGGTGAGTCTTCCAATGCTTGTGGTGATTCAGAAGGGATTGCATCCACAATGGTTATGGCGTCTACAATGGCTCCAATAACTACAACTCATGAGGTTGGTACATCATCATCGGCAGCTTTCTATAGGCCTATTCAACAACAACAACACTTTTATCATCCTTCTGCTCCACATGTTGGGCTCTTTGAACCATCTCGGAACTTGAATCTAAATATGAACCATAATCATAACCAACAACCATTGTTTATGAATATGACAAACCATCCTCAACAACTGAGTAATACGGCTGAGCAAATAGGATTTCCATTCATGGAGCACAATCACCAACAACACCAACTACAACCTCATCAACAAACCACCAGTGATTCCACCTCTGTTGTTGCTCTCAGTCCAAACAATGTCAATCCTGTTACCAACCCAAACTTTACCAATAATATTTGGTTTCACTAGGGCTTATCTCGATATAATATTGTAAGAGTCTCAAGGTTGGACATTCTTGTTCTCATTATCAAGTATTTTTGTTTTTGTTGCAATTTGTTTTCTATTGTCGGTTTTTTTTTATGATTATGGCTTTTAATGTTATAGATTTGGCCACTCATGTTTTTAATTTATATTATTTGTATGTCGGATGTGTCTTGTTATTCAAATTAATGCAATATCAATTTATCTTTCTTTAATACTATATTCAAAAGGTTTTCGCGCCAAATTCATAATTAACTGATTTTTCGTATCACACACGCATTTAACTAAACTATTTAAATTCTTTCATGATTATGTCGGTTTTGTTATGATTATGGATTTTAATGTAACAGATTTGGCTTCTTCTGTATTTTTATTTATGTTATTTGTATGTTTGATGTGTGTTGATTTTCAAATTAATGCAAAATTTTATTTCCCTAAATGCAGTTTACGATATTATAGTCAAAATATTTACGCGCCAAATGTATGATTAAATGATTATCCGTGTCACATACGCACGAAATTATCCGTGTCACACACGCACGAAATTAAACTATTTTCTGTTTTGTTATGATAATTTCGGTTTTGTTATGATTATGGCTTTTAATGTTATGGATTTGACTACTTTTGTTTTGAATTTATGTTATTTTGTATGGGTGATTAATTTGTGTTGTTTTTTTCAAATTAGTGTAATATTTTATCTAACCAAATCCAATTTATCTTTGATATTATATTCAAAGAGTTTCCGGGTCAAATTTATAATTAGATGATTATTTGTGTCCTGCACGCATAAAATTAAACTATTTTCAAATATTATATAAATTTTAAATAATATTCTATAATTAACAATAATAACTATGGTTAATGTTAAAAAATTTAGGTTAAAATTCTGATAAAATTTTAGAAATACATATATATATATATATGTATATATATTCACTTGAAAAATATTTTAAAGATTAAATATATTCACATATGGAATTGAAATATCTTATATTTTGTCTACAAAAATTAATTGCATTATTTTCGAATTTTTTTTTTTTCCAAAATCTGATCTAATAAACATTTGACAACCTGTAAATACTTAAAAAGTTAATTTTTATCATACCAAAAACAAAATAATGGAAAAGATGCAATGTATGACAGATTTTTTCTAAAAATAGTGTTTTAATTATATTTGCTAATTGCCCCTAGAATAGTAAAATATATGAATTAGCTGTTATTCTAATTCAAGTAATGAATATCTGTATTTTAGATATAAACATTAATATAAATGCTTATTTATAGACATCAATTCACCATATTTTAATTACAGTGTATCTTCATAATATAAAATTATATATATAGAAAAAAATTACTTCCTTTTTAAATTATACATTAATTTATAATCACTAAAAGATAAAGATAATATATCGAATTTTATAAGTAAATTCACAACCCTAGTGATGGAAATCTAGTCTCAGTCTCTTTTTGTTATTTGTGATGACAATCTTATCGTTGGAACCTAATTTATTGTTTATATATATATATATATATTGGTTACATACAAACGTGACTAAATAATTGTCTTATAAAATATTTTAATTGAAGAAATTTTCATAAAATTGAAAACATTATTTCTAATTAATTTGCCAGCTAATATTTGACAGTACATTATTTTGCACCGTTCATTTTACTATATATATATATATATATATAACAAAACCATGACAAGAATACAACACTCGACTATATCAAAAAACAGTAAACATTATTGTAGTCATCGTCACTTCAGTCATGACAAGAAAGAAGCTAAACCTAGCTTACATCGAAAATGATACAATGAGGAAAGCAACATTCAACAAAAGGAAGAAAGGATTTGTTAAAAAACTCCATGAGCTTTCTGTTCTTTGTGGAATCGAAGCTTGTGCAGTGATTAACAATCCGTTCAAATCAACTCCAGAGGTTTGGCCATCGAACTCAGGAGTGGAGAATGTAGTTGACAAGTTTCAGATGATGTCAGAGATGGAGAAAGAAAAGAAAATGGTGAACCATGAAGGTTTTCTCAGACAAAACATCTCAAAGATTGTGGAGAACAACAAGAAAAAGATGGAGGAAAATGCGGAGAAGACGATGAAGGAGGCCATGTTCTTGCTTCTAAGTGGGAATGGAGAGGCGCTTCAGCTGAATAATCAAAATCGTGAGGATTTGTGTAAGTACATTGATCAAAATCTTAAAGAACTTTATCACCACAAAAACCAAATCCTAAACCAATCGCAGTTTCAGTATGGTGAATCTTCTTCTGCTACCAATGTTGTAGCACCAACACCTATATTTGAATTAGGTTCTTCTTCTATTCCAAATCTTGATGTTTTCAACTCTTCTCAACCAACCAATGTTCTTTGGTCTTCAACACCCTTAAGTCACAAACCAGAAGAGGATAATACAATTTCCAGTGATTTTGTTCCTAGCTTTGTTGGCCAACGGGATTATAATCAAGTTGGTGTTTACGATCAGAATCCAAACTTGAATCATTTTCACCATAATCAGAATCAACATCAGTTTGAGTATCCGAATGTGGTTCAAGATGGAATTTACAATCAGGTTCAGATTCAAAATCAGCAGCAAGAATTAATGGTTGAACCCTCAAGAGGAAATGACTTTTCCTTCGATGGATAATAACAACTATTTGTACACCATTAGCCATAGCTAGAAATCATATTATACCTGATGAGATGTTTTGTTGTGATGAATTTTGATTATTGGTAACATGTCGTCTAGGTCATATGTATGTTTTCGCATTTTATGGATTTAGTGTATTTGTTATGTACTTATAATGTATTCATATCTAGTTTCTTTTAAGCATTGAATTTTTCATGGAAAATATTGTTTTTACTGTGAACTTTTTTAAAAGATTGCCACAAGAACTATTACACAAAAAGGTTTAAGGAACTCAATGAAATCTGGACAAGAAAAATAATTTTGTGATGTCAAAACAGTAGATTTATGAATATGTCGCATCTCCGTGAGTTCTAAAATAATATTTTGGAATTAATTAGTTTATTATATTTTTATAAGTCTTCAATATTTTATATCATTTTGTTTATATTAGTTATGATCCAATTATTGAAAAAAAAGGTTTTCATGTTTTATATTTTATTAAAAAAATATAAAATCAAATTATTCATCAGTACTGTCTTTCTAAAGGATTAGTTAGGATTCGATTCAATACTTCCAGTTAACTAAAAAAAGAAAATTAATTAGATTGGTTTGACGGTAATAGAATTCTTAAGATGTTTCCAACTATTCGATCCATGTGAGTTTTTCTCCTTCTTTATAGTATAAATAAATAATGGATTTGTTTGTTTGGGATCAATCTTGGTTTTGGTCCATAGTAATATTTAGGGGTGCAAGTCGATCCTTGGGTAGAACAATTTAGGGCATAAAGATGCATGTGAGGGGGGCAACAAGATTGTACTCATTGCTCTAATATATCAATGAACAGAGACCGATCAATGACTACTGTCCATTAAGAAGTCTTCTAAAGATTCTGCATACTACTTTAATCATCGTTTCATAACTCCGACTTTATACTTTCTTTTGTTGCAAAATCTAACTCAGAATATCTCTTTTTGTATATAGAATTTATGGTTACTAATATTGTACACTTTTTTATCATTGTTTTATACATTCTGGAGTCTAAGCGATGTTATGTCTGATCTTCCTACAGGTAACGAAAGTAGCAATGCGACTTATTTTGCAGATGATGGCGAATTCCGAAGAATTAATGGTTGGCCTTCTTACTCTACTTTGAAGATTTTGTAAGATTGAAAAGTTTATTATATTGTTTTTCTCTTTATTTGATCCCTAGATTTTTGAATCATAAAATCGATTTCTTCACCCGTAATGTTAGAATGATAACTTATGATTCAGCTTTTGTAAACTCTGTTATACCTGAGTGGCTCTATTATTTTAATAAAAATTAAGTTGACAAAAAATAAATAACCATTAATTATACATGTATATCTTAATTTTTGTAACGTACCAAAATAAATACCTAAATCATGAAAAGGAAGCTGCATTAAGAAAGTGAGTGATTTTTATCAAATTTGAAGTGAGATATCGAATCTTGTAGACTGACACACTCACAAATCACGAGTTATTCAGTGCAGGCTCGCACTGGGAGATCACTAGACTGACAAATACTTTATTTAAAAAAATAAAAAGAGAATAAAGAGCCAAAGAAGAAGAGATAAAGAGAAGAATAAAAGTACTAATCAATGTACTTTTTGTACAAGAACTGCAGCATTAAACAAGGACCTTCCCTTCATTACAAAATCATATCAGTCTTATAAAGTTCTTGATTCTATAGCTGTGTCTTCAAATCTTTTAGTTCTTGATTCTATAGCTGTGT
Organism: Lepidium campestre; assembly: GCA_009757365.2. NCBI lineage: Eukaryota > Viridiplantae > Streptophyta > Magnoliopsida > Brassicales > Brassicaceae > Lepidium > Lepidium campestre. The sequence continues at coordinate 61,081 of WJSH01001825.1, forward strand.
CTTCAAATCTTTTAGTTCTTTTATTTTAATTACTATCGTAATAACTAATACGTACTTGTGAAGTAAAAGAACCATGTTAAATTGGTTGCATTGGTTTAGTTGGATTTATTTGTGCAATTATGTTAAAATGAATGGTTTTCCAACTCCAAAAAAAATCAATTTTTCGCAAACTGATTTCGACATTCTGACATTGATAATATATGCTATTTGATTCATTCTATTTAGATAATTTCGAACTTAATATCATGTTTACGTTTTTTAGTCTCTATAACTCAACATAATTAAGCTGTTTAATATCATTGATAAGCAAATTAGTGCTCTTAAAAGATTGTCACATTTTTTTAATGAGAGAATTTCATGTTCTTTATTCCCTTCTGTTCAACTTTAAATGATAACGATTTTATTTTATTGAGTTAAACGATGACGATTTTATTACGAACATGAACTATACAAATTAAGTCGAAATTTTAATTGGTTGATTAACCGACACAAACACAACCAAAAAAAAAAAAACACTCCATATGATTAAACTAGCTAGAAGATGATAGGAGCGGAAAAACTATCAATAAATTATGAGAAAGACAAGAGTAAAAATAAAACAGAGACAATTTACAGAGAATAAAATGAGACATTGATCATGAAAGTCATCATCATGACTTAATTATCGGATCGGTAAGGAGAAAGAGTCTGACGCTCAGACTCAGAGACACGAGTTGCATGAAACTTGGCAATGAAAGCAGAAGCTTTACGGTCAATGCCTGGTTCTGCAACCCAATAACGTTTGTCTTCATCACTAGCCATTGCTTTACGAGTGTAAACGACGTCGTCCCATGACGCATCAACTTCAACTCTGTGAGATCTTCGTATGTTAAAGAAGCTAAACAGAGAAAACCTCTTACATGATCTTTTGTTTCCAGCCATTAGCTAGTCTTGAATTTTTGATAGAAAAACAAGAACAAGCAAAGGAAAGAGAAGAGAGATGTTGTTTTTTTTATGTGTTGTTGGTGGCTTAAATGGAGAGGTGGGTTTGCGAATGTATTTATAAGGGTCATGACCACTCATCACCCTCCAAATTATTAACTATTCTTCCAATTATTTAATCATTTAACTGATTGCTCATAAATGTTAAACATAGCTGGACACAACTAATTAAGTATACTTACGACAATTAAACAATATTATATATAATTTCATTTACAATTAAATCAAATATCTATCTTTATGCATGGTCTTAAAATTCAATTGTGATCCCACATAATAAAATTTAGAATTTGAGGGCTTAGGTTTGATATGGGTTTTTTTAAACTGTTTTCATTTAACACAAAATTTAATTATAAGTTTATAACGCACGGAAAAATAAAATATATGGGGAAATTATAAGGGAGATCGACGACATGGATGATGACACGTGGAGTGTGGTAACACAATCACGTGGTGGTAAAAGTTAAGCAATGTAATGTGTTGGTTCCAATTGACTGTAAAAACAAAAGCATTGGTTAGGCAGCTAAGTTCTTTTGTTTTGTTTGGTCTTTTTTTTCGCACTTTCTTTAACCTCCTTTTATTAGAATTCTTTACGAATCAAATCTTTTTTTTAAAAAAATTGTTTTATTATAAGTTTTAGTTATAATGGAACTTTCTTTAATTTCTAACATACTTTCACTTTCTTCTCTTTCTTTTAGTTCCTAGCAACTTTAGCCTAACTAAGACCACTTTAATTATTTACGAAAAGACTTGTCATTTTCTGCTTAGGGTTTTTAAGAATTATTCTCATCTTTCCAAACTCCCTTAACAATATGTAAAACATGAAATATACGCATTATTACTTATAGTATGGTGGAAAATAAAGTTAGGCGTTGTGTAGTTTGTAATACATTGAACTTATGCGAGGGAAGGGACTAATAATCCGATTCACATTTAGAATTAAAATCAAATACTTTATCAAATTAAGTATAAGTAAAAATCTCAAATTTGGTGGGTATGCAATATTATAAATTTTTGAAAATCAAACAAAAAAGAAGGTGGAGGAGAGAAAAGCAGAGAGTCAAAAGAGAAGTGAAAAAAGAATCTGTTGGCGAATAAAAAAGACTAAATGATTTAATACGATAATAAGAGTTTCTTCTTGCTTCTTCATGGAATATATCCAACAACTATAAGCTACAAATATTATATATAATATTTGTCTTTCCATAAAAATATCCTAATCTTCTTTTGTAATCTTTCACCTATAAAACCTGCAATATACACAGCTAAGTAATCCACAACCACCAGAGAGTTTGACATGCAAATCAAAACTAACCATTTTAAAATGTTTATTATTATAGAATCGAGTACTCATTAAAAAAAATATTGAGGAACCGAACATTTCACATGAAATGTGATAAACTTTTTCAGCAAAAGAAGATAAAACGACTGAGTCTTATATACCAAAAGAGTTATTATACTTTCTAGATTCGATTAAATTATAAAAGTTAAAGTAAAAAAAATGTGAGTAAAGAATATATAGAATCGATTGAAATATAAAAGCTTAGCTCTCCACTCAACTATTCCTTTTCATCACGTGAAATAAAAATAACTTAGCCAACAGATTGATAAAAGCTCTCCAACTTGTTTTGTTTTCTTATTTTGATTTGTTTTTCGTTTTTTCTTCTTATTATTAGTATACATTTAATTAGGGTACTTATATATTTATCTTAGCTGTAATCAATTAAGGCAGATTATAATTATAATTATAATTAGCATTGTTTTTGTCTTAAATGAAACGAATCCATTGCATCAATGTATACCTCTAATCACAAAACGAATCCATATTCCACAACATATTGCTTTCTGGTCTGATTCTGACGTTTTCATTGTTGCTCAAATCGTAAACCATTCGTTTTAGATGGCACGATGTTTCGAATGAATTTTGAGATTCGGCACACAGTGTCCATAAAGAGAGGCAGTCTGCAAAACGACATGTAGTTTATATTCTTAAAGACAACAAGCTGAGCATGGATACTAATTGCTGACAGATCGAGAAGATCGTGACGTCATGTCTACTATTCATGTTTACAACTATGAACTCAAGTGTTTGTGTTTTTATTTTTTTGTTTTATAAATAGAATCGGCTGAATTAGTGTTACAAATTTGTGAAATATTTTATGTTATGTGATCTTTGAAGGTAGCATAAAACAATTTCGTGTTTTTCATATATTTTGTTTGTTTGGGCTTTAACCAAACTCGTGTTCTTCAGCTTTGTATTATCCATAAGTGTTCCACCGTTTTATTTTATTTTTGTTGAAGAAAAGAGAAAAAAAAAAGTTTTGCCGTACGTTTTCTAATTTGGGATAACCAATAGAAACTCAACTACACTTATTTTTTTTATATATTTTTTTTTAATTTTTCTTAATGTTAGATTAAAAAAATTTAATGCAAAAGAAAAAAAAATAAAAAACCAAGGATTGTCAGGCTTTTCTTCCCTCTTCTTTCTCGTGTATACTTCTCAGAATTCGATCACAAATCTTCAATATAGGATTAGGGTCTCTTGGTTCAACGCTATTTTGAGGTAATTCGATCGCTCAATCTTATTAGGTGTTAAAAGACAACTCTTGATTCTAGGGTTCCTTCAACCCAATTCCCAGTTTTTAATTTTTGTACCCAAATTCTGTGTTTCTGCCCGGAGCTACTCGACGTCGTTATTTTCAATTCCGATGTAATGTTACTTTTTAATCTCTATTTAGTATTGCTTTTTCGGTTGGGTCGCAGATTTTACCTGTTTCGAGGAGCTGAGGTTATCAATCTTAGGGATTACGAGACTTAGGTTTTCTGATTTCTTGATAAAAGGATAAAACCATTAAGTTGAAATTGAAAGCTTTGCCTTTTTCCCTTAATTTCCCCCTTTTTGAATACAGTCTTACTGTTAATGTATTGCAATTTGGTGATGATTGTGGTTTCCCTAAGTAGTAAATTTAAGTTTCATAAGCCAAATGCTCCATCTTTGAGTTAGAATTTGAAATTTTCGATTTTTTGGCTCTGAATGTACCTTCATCATTGAGATGACAACAGTGTTTTCATCGTTTCGTTGATCGAAACAAAAGTTTTATCATAGTGATTGTGATATCTTCTATTCTACATATATGTTTGTACTAGCTTTAATCAGATATTGTGAGCTTACAGAGCTTGACTACTTCTCTATCCTTTCTCTTCATCATGATTGCATTGTGCTTGATAGTTTGGCTATGTCTTGATTTCTGCTTCGTCTTGTTGCAGGACATGTCAGGGAAACGGGTCATAGCAATATGTATGTCTGGTGGGGAATTTCAGACAGAGAAAGGCGGACTGCTGTCTTACAAAGGCGGCGATGCTCACGCAATAGACGTCGACGAGCAGATGAAATTTAAAGACTTTGTCTCAGAAATTGGGGAGATGTTCAATTGTGATGTCAGGACAGTTTCTCTCAAATACTTTCTCCCAGATAACAAGAAGACGCTCATCTCGATCTCTAATGATAAAGATTTGAAACGGATGATCAAATTTCACGAGAACTCAAATTCCGCTGATGTCTATCTCATACCCGAAGAAGTTGCTCCTGACATTTCAAACATGCCGGCTAGTAGGTAAGCAAAGCCGTAACTTGAATCATCATCATCACATCTTCTCCGGAATTTCTAAGACTGTTTTCCTTTCTAGATCGAGCAGAACGACATTGTCTGAAGCAGTTCCCCCGGTTCCTCTGGATGATATGATAGATGACACTACAGGACCAGAAGATCTTGCCATCACGGTCTCAGTCTCAGCTCCTCCTGCTTTAACTATGGAGCAAGCCATGATCCGAGCTGCAGATGCACAGAATGTTATTAATCCATCCGATTTGATGTTATCAATTCTTGAAACACCTAATCCTAAAGGAGATATTCTCACAAAGGCAAGAACACAGCAGTGGCAGAACACTATCACAGGAGTGGGACAACGGTTTAAGAATGTCGGGGAGTTTCGTGAAGCACTGCGAAAATATGCGATAGCAAATCAGTTTGGATTCCGCTACAAAAAAAATGATAGCCATCGAGTAACAGTAAAATGTAAAGCCGAAGGTTGTCCTTGGAGGATCCATGCTTCGAGGCTGTCGACAACTCAGCTGATCTGTATCAAGAAAATGAATCCAACACATACTTGTGAAGGTGCGGGTGGGATTAATGGGCTTCAGACGAGTAGAAGCTGGGTTGCTAGCATTATCAAGGAGAAGCTTAAAGTTTGTCCTAACTATAAACCGAAAGACATTGTCAGCGACATCAAGGAAGAGTACGGGATTCAGCTAAATTACTTTCAGGCCTGGCGCGGTAAAGAAATCGCAAGGGAACAGCTTCAAGGATCATACAAGGACGGTTACAAACAGCTTCCCCTGTTCTGCGAGAAGATAATGGAAACAAATCCTGGCAGCCTTGCTACATTTAGTACAAAAGAAGATTCAAGTTTTCACCGCGTTTTTGTTTCTTTTCATGCCTCGGTTTATGGTTTTCTCGAGGCTTGTCGACCACTTGTGTTTCTTGACAGTATGCCGTTGAAATCAAAGTATCAGGGGACTTTATTAGCCGCGACTTCTGTGGATGGGGATGACGAAGTGTTTCCTTTGGCATTTGCAGTGGTGGATGCGGAGACAGAGGATAACTGGGAATGGTTCTTGCTTCAGCTGAGATCTGCGCTCTCCACGTCTTGCCCCTTAACTTTCGTTGCTGATCGACAGAAGAATCTTGGTGAATCAATCCCAAAAGTTTTCGAGAACTCGTTTCATGCATATTGTTTGCGGTATTTAACCGACGAGCTCATCAGAGACTTGAAAGGACCATTTTCTCATGAGATCAAGCGGTTAATTGTGGACGACTTTTACTCTGCGGCTTACTCCCCAAGAGCTGATTCATTCGAGAGACATGTTGAAAACATCAAAGGCCTCTCGCCAGAAGCTTATGATTGGATTGTGCAAAAAAGCCAACCTGATCACTGGGCCAACGCTTACTTCCCCGGTGCACGGTACAACCACATGACTTCAAACTCAGGCGAACCTTTCTTTAGCTGGGCTTCTGACGCCAACGATCTACCAATAACTCAAATGGTTGATGTGATCCGTGGGAAAATCATGGGGTTGATCCACGTGAGACGGATTAGTGCCAACGAAGCCAATGGAAGATTGACACCTTCCATGGAACTAAAGCTAGAGAAGGAGAGCGTAAAAGCGCAAACGCTTCATGTAGCGTTATCTGCAGATAACAACTTGTTTCAAGTCCGTGGAGAAACGTATGAGCTCGTGAACATGGACCGGTGGGACTGTAGCTGCAAAGGGTGGCAGTTAACGGGTTTGCCGTGTCACCACGCAGTCGCGGTTATCAGTTGTATGGGACGTAGTCCGTATGAGTTCTGTTCTAGATATTTTACCGTTGAGAACTACAGGTTAACGTATTCTCTGTCGATAAATCCTGTTCCCTTATTAGAAGGAGAAATGTGTCGAGAGAGTTCTGGTGGCTCAGCAGTGACGGTAACACCTCCACCAACAAGGCGACCGCCTGGGAGGCCGCCGAAAAAGAAGACGCCGGCCGAAGAAGTGATGAAGCGGCAGCTGCAATGTAGCAGGTGCAAGGGACTTGGTCACAACAAGTCGACTTGTAAAGACTATCTTCTTGAATGCTAGTTGCTCTCTCTCCACCTTTTTTTTTTTTCAACTGTCGTCAACTCTTTTAAAGTGATCAACCTGTAAGAAAGAAGACTTTGAATGTTTTAACATTTCCTTCTTTTAAATCAATAGAAAATAATTTTTGACGTTGACCCTCCAAACAAAATCGTGATCAAGTTTTCAATAGTGAATCTCTCAAGTGTAATTAGCCACGAAAAGACAAAACCTATAAAAGTGGTTGGTCTGTCATCATTTAATCCAACGGCTGACACACGTTCAATCTAACAGTGATAATATAAGACCTGTAATCAGTCTACAAAAACTCAGTCTTCTTGCACATGCTTTAAAGCTCTCTTCGTCTCTGAAGGATTAGTTCAAATTAACTGTTTTTCTTTTCTCTGAAATATACAGTTCTTCCTTGTCTCCATGTTTAAATTACGACCTAAAATCATCTAATCTGCAGTTGTTGTAGAGTTTTTATGTCTGCAAAGAATGAGATAGAAAACACCAAACTCTCTTAAAAAATAATCTTCGTTGGCTTATACAATATCATAACCCCCACAACGATTCACTCTTTCTTTACTCATAAAATAAACAAAAGGGTTACAAAATCACCAGACTGAGATATGATAACAATAATTTAGAGAAGAAGAGAGAGAAGAGATTAATTTCTCGGACTGCTTGCCCTAGTTTTCGTGTTCGCAAGTAACAGCAGACAAATCACAAACCGAGCCACGGACATTGTTTCCTCGCATGTTCGGGAACTAACTTAGCCACCATCTCCGCAGGCACACCTTTAAGCTCTGTTTCACACAACATATGCAAAACAAAAACATGAGTTTAAGTAACTTCTCTTATGGTTACGTTGAGCTGTTTGCATACATACTTTTGAAAGCCAACATTTTGACAATTTGAAGATAAGGAAAAAGGTCTTAGTACCGTGAGGCTTAAAGTTGAAGAGTGGTGGAAGGAAACGTCCGTTAGGTAATCGTGCATTTGGATCTCTTAGCTCGTCAAAGAATGGGTGGATCAATGCATCGAGCTAGTTGGCAAGATGACACAATTCAACAAAATCAGAGAAAGAAACAAAAGATTTTTGCAGAATGAATGAAGGTAAGATGACTTGTATATACTCACAGCAGCACAACGGAGATTGGGAGAGTATTGAAGAAGCCTTGAGACTAAATCGACAGCTTCAGGAGGCATTCGCTTGTGGAAAATCTGTATTATGATGGAAAAGGTTTCAATTAACAGCTACTTAAAGGAAACATAGAAAATGTAAAATCTTGATGTGTATATGAACATACAAACCTTATGCCATGGATGAGCTTTAATCTGAGGAAATTTGAACTCTGTGTAATTAGGATTCATGCATTTGATTTCTTCCCTTGTTGGTGTTCCCAAAACCTACTCAATTACAATGACGTATATCAGTATACATTGAATCGGTGTAACCCGGCACAGATATTAGAGTGAAATCAGGAAAAAGGTAGCACCTTTATAATCTCTACAAGTTGATCAACACCACTCTCACCCGGGAACAATGGCTGGTATGAACAAAAGAACAGAATGGTCAACCACAGAGTTATGTTTTGATCAGAACAAAGATGCTTGATTTGAGATTGTACAAAAGTTTCTTACCTGCCCGAGAAGAAGCTCGGCTAGAACACATCCAGCGGACCAGACATCAATGGCTGTAGTATACTCGGTGGCTCCAAAAATAAGCTCGGGTGCTCTGTAATACCTCGAGCAAATGTATGAGATGTTTGGCTCTCCTTTTACCTGTTTCAAGAACCACCATTGATCAATAAATGGTTGACTCTCTCTGCCTCGAAATGTTAAAAGAGATAGGGAGAGAGAGATTCATCCTACTCACCAATACTTTTGCACTTCCAAAATCGCATAGTTTAACTTGATGAGTGTGTGGATTAACCAACAAGTTTTGAGGTTTTATGTCACGATGACACACGCCAATACAACGGTGAATGTAGGATAAGGACCTAAAGATCTGCGAAACATAGAAGAGTCTTACAAGATTTCCAATTAGGGATGTAAAACTGAATGGACACTTCTTGGCTATTAATATCTACCTGATACGTGTAAAGTTTGACGTAAACGAGAGGCATTCGCTGGTTAAGTTTGTTGTAGTGTTTGATAACCCGATGTACAGTTTCCGGAACATATTCCAGAACCAAGTTGAGGTAAAGCTCATCCTTTTCGGTCGTTGAGAAGAAGCAGTGTTTCAGAGACACAACATTTGGATGGTCAAGTAGCCTCATCGTCTGAAGCTCACGGTTCTTGTACCTCCGATCTTGTAGAACTTTCTTTATCGCAACAGTTTCTCCTGTTTCCAAACATTTCGCCTGAAACAACCAAAAAGAATCCAAGTCAGACACAGTTTCACAGAGGAGAGACTCAAAGACAGAACAAAAAGTACAACTCACTTGAAACACAACGCCGAAGGAACCGTGTCCAACAACTCGCTCTGCCATGTAACTGATTGTCTGCAAAATTTGAACATACAACGAAACTCACTTAGCTTATCAAAATTCCTATCGAATCAACTAAGTGAAGGATCGGTTAAGCTTAACACAAACCTGTTTTGGTTGGCCATTTCTTCCACCTATAGTAGTTACTATTATATGGCCAGTTTCTGTTACATTGCCATTTACAATCGTAGCTTCCATTTCCTAGTTATCATTAATAGAGTCAGCGAATAATCAAAAAGATATTGAAAAATCTGAAAGCCATCAAATCTGTTTTAAAAAAAGCCATACTTTATCATCTTGAATCTTCATGTCTTTCATCTCCTCAGGTAATCTATCAACATCATTAACATTTCCAGTAGAATCTCTAACCGCAGAACTAGGCTCTATGCCCACTGAGGCCATCTCAAGATACAAAAAAAAAAAAAACAGAAGAATATGTAAAAAAGATTCTTCCTTTGTCTCTCTTCAAATCTCGATCAGATCAAAAAACGTAACCCTGCAGAATTTAAACAAAAGCAAAGTAATCGTTAGCAACTTGATTCATAAACGTATACAACTGCAATAAAGTGTAACAACTTAATCAAAAGATAAACTGAGGCAATTTCACAAATTTGATACTCAACAAAGCTAATCACAAGACTCATCTTGAAGCAACAAACATGCAAAGTTTGGATTTTAAAGAGACATTGGAAACAATTATTACCATAAAATTAAACAGGTGATAGCCAAAAAAACATTTATAGAGATAATCCATAAAGATAGCAGATTTTTCCACTCAAACAACAAAAGCTAAGAGATGTAAACAAAAAACACAGACCATAGAAAGATCTATCTCATGTTGGCAAATCATCAAATCTCCGCCGATCTAAGTAGAGAAATATCTACCATGAAATCAGATATCAAACTAAAAGAGAAAGAAGAATGTTTTTATTTTTGTTTGGAAAATTCAAAAGTTTAAAGAAGCCATAATAATTGAGTAAAAGAGGAAACAGAAAGAAGAGATATTGAAAACGTACCGGGGAAACCCAGAAATTAGAGATCGAATAAAACGGAGAAATTGGAGGAAGAATCAAGATGTGATTAGATCCATAAGAAGCTTTGATGATTGAATCTCTTCTCTTTTTCTCTCTCTCTCTATCTATCTTTTATTTTTGTTGGTCTGATGAATAATAGTATTGTAAAAAAAATGAAAGCTCTCTCTGTGGCTGGCTGGGCTTTTTGATGAGAAGCTTATGCTAAAATGCGCTGGTGACAGTCATATCGTAAAATGAAATCCAAAATAAAAATTAAATAAAATAAAGAAAAGATAGACTTGGGAGTTAGTAAATTGGAGTTTGAAAGTACATTGGGTTCGGTTTTCCTCTTTTTGAGTTTTGACCATTCAAACTTTGGACCCAACTCTTTTTTATTTATACTTTTGCTATCTTCTACTTAAAACGTTTTTCTATCTTCTTCTCCTCCTTTTTTTTCAATAATAATTTAGCAATTATGCCAATTTCCTTATCTAATAATGATCCATTCATACTTTTTCATATAATGAATAATTGATTCTATTTTTATTGCTCCATTCTAAGAACCCAACTTTTAAAAAATGGGTCAAACTCCTAATGTCAAAGTTGCTAAGCTAAATGGACTTAATTTCACTATATATACATTTATTTATTTACAATATTATTATTGTGTTTGAACATTTTCTTACATAGGTCCAATAATTAGTTCCTAAATGTCATACAATTGTCTGCTATAAAATTATGAGAATCTAGTTCAACAACCAACAGCCATAAATATTTTGACATTTCCAGCCAAATGAATAGTATAATTTATAATTAGTTATTAGATTAAATTGAAAGAACCGAATAATAATAATTACAAAGGATGGGCCATTTTGAAAATTTGGGCAAAAGCTGTGAGGTGGGGTCGGTGAGATAACGACAAAGTAGTGGCAATTTTGTAATTTTTGGATTTTTATATACATGCATACACACTTATATATACATATCTAATCGGAATATTCCAAAGATATTACAGGTTGATTCGGGACCACGTGTCCAACGTGTCGGAGAGGCAAGAAAATTTATAAAGTGTTTACATTTGAAAATAGGAAAATATTTATCGATCAATTTTATAGAATACGAAATATATCTACCCAGAAGTAAACGTTAATGGGCTTTCATTAAAGGAGATGGGCCTTTATTAGAGGAGAAAAAAATATGCTTCCGGCGGGGCTCGAACCCGCGACCTTCGGCTCATAAGACCAACGCTCTAACCAACTGAGCTACGGGAGCGTCTTGTTATAATCGTACACTCTAATTACTTATATCCACGACGAAACATTTATCGCATTGGAGAAAATTTTAATGGAAGCGGTTTCAAGAAAACTATACATAACAACACCATTAATATGAGTTAGATTTTCTTAAACTATCTGCAACTAAATTTATACAATAGAGAACAAAACATGAGAAAAAAGTTCATCTCTTGGAGACTACTACTAACATCAACATAGACATTGATACAACGATCTTGAATCCTGAATTGTCCCAGAAATTCTGTTTATCCCAAGACTCATTATTTTGTTGTTGTTTCTCCGATATCAGATCTTTTATCTCTTTGATCTCCACGTCCCTTCTATCCCCTTTCTGTGTTTCATTCATCACGCAACAACAACAATAACAAGTAAGAACTCTCTGCAGTTTTCAACAAGAAGGTACACAAAATGTAAGAGTTATGGACTTACCCTCTGCAGCTTTCTTGTCTGGCTTCTAGCTTCTTGTAGACAGAACTCTAGTTTCAGTACCTTCTTCTTCAAATCCTGATCAGTTCTTCTCTGTTTTTCCAGCTGTTTATTTCAAAAGAATGAAACTTTCACTCAGAATTTAGACAAACAAACACACATGTGCAATGGTCTTTGTTCAAAAGGAAAAAGATGGATGCACCTGCGATTCGAGTTCCTTAGTCTTATGTTTCCAGTGACCTGACATTAGCCTTATCTCATCTTTCAGTTTTGTAATCTCTACGTCTTTCACTTCAGCTAGTCTGTTCATCCTCTCGAATTTCACTGGAGAGACAGCTTCCAGAAATTTCTGGAGCTCGCAGTCTGTGCCACCTATCCCAGCCTTTGCAATGGACTCTGTTATCTCACGCTCAATCCTCGTAACTTCTTCCCAAAGCTGCTTTTCTGAGCACTCTCTCAGGCTCAAATCTCTTTGTAGATCATCAAGCTGATGACCAAGCTGAGTCACACGGTCTTCGTGTTCTCTAAGAGAACGTGTTTTGTCGTCAAGTTGTTGTTTTAGCACTGAGCACTGGATCTGTGTGGATTGAGCAGAATCAGCACTTGCCTCTGCGGTTTGCTTGGTTGCATCAAGACTTGATCTCAATTCCTCCATCTCTCTGGTAAACTGTTTCCTCAAAAACAAAGATTATGAAATCAGTACAGTCTAACTTCTTTATGTTTGGATCTTTCTAAACAGACTCGATTCGCATAATCCCTCACAATAACAAATTTGAAAGCCATATCATCTAAAGATAACTCTTTGAACTGATCAAGTTTCATGAAGTAGTAACACAGACCACAAAAATGAAACCTTTGATCGTATTAAGACAAGGAAAATTGGTTTGTGAGAACAAACCTTTTCAGTGGCAGATGCAGAAGCTTCAAGCTGACAGTTCCTTTCTTCTAATCTCTTCTGCAATTTAGACATCTCCATTTCCATGTTCTTTCCTCTTTTCTCTGCTTCCTGAATCAAAACAAAGAAAGTAAAAAGCCAAAATCATTTTCTATCTGATTCAATTACTATACAACTCAGAAATCCAGCAAGCAAATAAGATCGATAACCCCACCAAGGTAAAAAATCAGAATCAATCAGAGAATAAATGATTCATTTTAAAAATAAAAAGAACTTACTTTTCTAGTTAGGGTTTCTTTAAGAAATGATTGTTCTTGAGAAACCAAACGGCCCCTCACTTGCTTCAGCTCCGCCGCCAGAGACACCACGTTTCTCCGGAAAGACTCTTTCTTCTCATCTAAATCTTTCAGAAGTGGATCCACCGTCCTTTTATCGGAAAAAGACATCTAGATTTGATTAATTTCTCATCCAGTGACTACGCCTTGATGATTTGTTCAGCTCTTGCATGCGTTGAATCACAAATCTCAAACAAAACTCCGAAGGGAAGAAGTAAAAAAAAGAAAGTTCAGTTTTTGCTGCATGTGAACATGGTAGTTGACATTAATACATAAAATAAATGAAGAGTCTTTAACAATTCAAAATTATAATACTAATAACAAAGATCGTGACTTTACATAAACTGTGACTTGAGGTCTAAAAAGCAAACTTCAAAAATCTTCGTAGAAAATCAGATCTCTGTAATTTTGGCATTAATATACAATAACAGAGAAGAAAAGGAAAGAGACGAACAGCAAATGACATCAGAATAAATGAGTTTGGCTTATTTGGCAAGAGAGAAAGAGATGCTTCTGGAGAGAGAGACTGAGACAGAAATCAGAAAAGTGAATTTGAACTTCAAAAATCAAAACTTTCCCTCCAAAATCCTCGGAAAATACAAACCCACAAGCTCGCAACTTGACATACAAAAGTGTAATCTCAAGATTTATGCTTCAAAATTTGGAACAAGAAGAATAAAAATATGTTCATTTTTAACAGAAATAGGGCGTTACAATCAAGGGGTAATGCGACAAAATCAATAGTGACAAAAATTATGTAAATTAGGTAATGATGTTACAAAAATATTATTTTACTAAGCTAAGCTGTGATTAAGAGAGATGAGTGAACAGCAGAACGAGACAAAGAGAGAAGAAACTCTGTTTAGGTTCGGGCTCTCATGTGGACTTTTTCAAGTGGTCTATTTTGCTTCGGAGTAGATTAATTAGAGCATCAGCATTAGAGGTTTATAATGGGTTCATGGCCATTTCCATATGCAGAAAAGAATAAAAAACAATTCTTTTGGAGAGAGGGGTTCATCATAGTGAACCTCTTCAAGAGGGGTTTAAGCCATGTGTCGCGTGCTGATTGGCCGTTTTTTATTTTTTTTATTTTTTATTTATTTTTTATTTTCTTTTTCTATTTTTTTTTAATTTTTTTTTCTGGGTGAACCCCAATAAGGGGTTCACTAATGCTGATCTCTTAGACAAAAACCAACCGAAGCTGTTATCCGTTAGATCCCTGCCACGTGTCACTTACGACGTTGCATCTAGAATTTACGTATAAACAATGTAAACATGCATGCATCTATGGATCAAGCAAATTACAGAAATAGGAATTTTCGAAAATGAAGTTTGGTGTATTAATAGAAAGTAGAAACCAAGATGCAAAACAAATTAGCGGTAAACTAGTTACAAAATCCACAAACATTTTCTTCCATATACAGATTTTACCATTTCAGGAATCACAAAATATTCAGATAAATAACGAACACAATTGACTTCTTGCACAATTTAGGTATTGGTTTCGGATTATGAATGTCATTACTTTTCTTGGAAACTCAACGATGAAACCATCACAATGTATTCTTCGTGCGTTTACACGAATCTCTTCATCTAGATACATCCGAAACACGACGTTTCAATCATATTCTTCTCGATTCTCAAGCAGTATAAACCAAAACAAGAATGCAAATTTAAATAGCATTATATCAAAAAATGATGTACCATTTTGTACCGACAAGCAAAGCTCTGTTACAGCTCAGGTTATTTCTGAGGCAAGAAGTCTCTCTGCTTCTACTACCTGTAAAAATGACACGACTTTAGGTCAAATATACACCAAGAACGGCTTAAATGTGAAACCTTTAGCCATCGAGAAGATAAAAGGAGATGAGAAAGATGAAGAGGTGATTATTAATGGAGATGAAAAAAACGCCAAAAGAGATGTTGATGAGGGTATTAGGAGAAATGAAATTGAGGAAGAGGCATGGAGATTGTTGAGAGATTCAGTAGTGACATACTGTGATTCACCTGTGGGAACGATGGCTGCTAAGGATCCAACTGACACAACACCATCAAACTATGATCAGGTTTTTATTAGAGATTTTGTACCTTCTGCTTTGGCTTTTCTGCTTAAGGGAGAAGGCGATATTGTTCGAAATTTCCTTCTTCACACGCTGCAGTTACAGGTATTGATATCTATGGTTGATGTTATATACCAAAATAAACAACAAAATGTTTCTTGAAAGCTAGGAATCTTCATACGAATGAATGACCAATTTAGTTTTTGAGTATACTTAGATCAAAGACATGAACTATGTTGTTGTGTATTGTGTTTCCAGAGCTGGGAGAAAACAGTTGATTGTTATAGCCCGGGACAAGGATTAATGCCAGCGAGTTTCAAAGTAAGAAATTTACCGCTTGAAGATGACAAGTCTGAAGAGGTTCTGGATCCAGATTTTGGGGAAGCAGCTATAGGTCGTGTTGCTCCTGTTGATTCTGGTTGGTGACTTTGATGTTTCTTCAATCTACATTTTCCCTAAATATAGTACAAAAAAGATTGTTTAATGACCAATTTAATTCAGAGATGGTGGTCTGATTAGAAAATATTCAGGTTTATGGTGGATAATATTGTTGAGGGCATACGGGAAAATCACAGGAGATTACTCGCTTCAAGAGAGGATAGATGTTCAGACAGGGATTAAGATGATTGCAAACTTGTGTTTAGCTGATGGGTTTGATATGTTTCCTACATTGTTGGTCACTGATGGTTCTTGTATGATTGATCGACGTATGGGAATCCATGGCCACCCTCTTGAAATCCAAGTAACTCCCTCGTATAAATTATATATATGTTTTTATGATTTCAATGCAATGGCCATGCAATGATTCTTTTCTGTTGAACACAGGCATTGTTCTATTCTGCTCTACGATCTTCTCTTGAGATGATAACTGTAAATGAAAGCTCCAAAAACATAACAAAGACAATTAGCAACAGACTCAGTGCATTATCATTTCACATTAGAGAAAACTATTGGGTTGACAAAAACAAAATCAATGAGATTTACCGTTACAAAACAGAAGAGTATTCTATGGATGCCACCAACAAGTTCAATATATATCCAGACCAAGTTTCTCCGTGGCTTATGGATTGGGTTCCTGAAAGTTCTGGATCCGGATTCCTTGTAGGAAACCTCCAACCTGCTCACATGGATTTCAGATTCTTTACCTTGGGAAACCTTTGGTCAATCATTTCCTCATTAGGAACACCAAAACAGAACCAAGCTATATTGAATTTGATTGAAGAAAGATGGGATGATATCATTGGACATATGCCACTTAAGATATGTTTCCCAGCTTTGGAATCTTCGGAGTGGCATATAATCACTGGAAGTGATCCAAAGAACACGTGAGTCTTCTATCTTCTTTTTTGTTACTTTTGGCTCAAGTATACACTACTATGATTTTCAATGATGGATTAGACTTCTTCTATATCTTTGTTACATGTTCTAGGCCATGGTCTTATCACAATGGCGGGTCATGGCCAACACTTCTCTGGCAAGTAAGCATGGATACTTACTAAAATCAGGCGATACATATATATTGTGGCTAAATATTCTATTATATACATTAATTCACATATGTATTTAAACTTTTGTTAGTTCACATTAGCATGCATCAAGATGGGCAGAGCAGAGTTAGCAGAAAAAGCAGTTTACTTGGCTGAAAAGAGGCTTCAAGCTGATCGGTGGCCAGAGTACTACGATACAAGAAACGGGAAGTTCATTGGAAAGCAGTCTCGACTTTATCAGACTTGGACCATAGCTGGCTTCTTAACTTCAAAGCAGCTATTGCAGAATCCTGAAATAGCATCTTCTTTGTTTTGGGAAGAAGATCTTGAGCTTTTACAGACTTGTGTCTGCGTTCTTACTAAATCAAGTCGAAAGAAATGTTGTCGAGCCGCAGCAAAGTCTCAGATTCTTATCTAAATTGGTTTTGTACATAAAGAGACTTAGGATAAAAAGAACCTGGTGCAACAAATGTTATAAAGGTTAACTAAATTTGTGTATATATATATTGTGAAATTCTGACTTGGTTTAATAATGTAATAAACGTTAAAAGATATATTTATTATTGTTAAGTAAGAGATAGTGAAAGTTAACAAAGCAATCCCAAAAATGGATGCATCCCTAATCACTAAGAAGTATGTCAACAATATGAAAGCAACTACAAATGATGGTAATACATATTCAACTGAGGCTTGAGAGATTGAAGATATATGTAAAGTAGCATTTTGGATTAGAAGATTATGGAAGGTCACGAGGATCATTATAGTTGAGAAAGTGAGAAAGTAGTGGCCGGTGGTCCTTAAGGTTTGAAGGAATCAAAGAAGACATCTCGCACTTGACTCCAATTATTATGCCACCTTCTCTCTCACGTCTCCATCCATTTTCGTTGTCATCTCTTTCGTTCTTTCTTTCTTTTTTGAGGCTTTCCATCTCAAACGTGTCACCTCTTTAATGGCAAATTCTCTCCTTATTTTCATTTGCTTTTTTAATCCGAAAATTCTCTGTTTTATTTAGCCAAAGATCGATCTCGATTTAACGCAGATATTAAAATCTTCAAACATAAAGTCGTATTCCAAGCTCACATTTAACATAACCACAACACGTTTTCTAACATGTTGGTTGGTGTACCATCACTTAAGTTTCATAGTTTTTTTTTCTTTTCTTTTTATCGTCCTAGATTGTGAATAAAAGGCTAATACATTTAAGGATAGATCGTATGTTACAATTTTATTATACAACCAGATAAATTTAGATATCTATAAAAAGCCACATTTATTTTAGTGCATTTTAGAATGCTTTAAAAGGTTTACATAAAAATGTAATGGACACCACTTGACAACTACAAGTGGTTGCCTATATTGAATTATTGTCCGACGTCCGTGTTTTCCGGTTATGTTTTGAACGTTGTTCAAATAACTTACAATCTTATTTTCATAATTCTTACCTGTTTTTTTGCTATATTAATCAATGTTGATGTTGTTTACATTCATCATAGGTTATTACTATGAATATCACCTTCATGTTTGTTATTTGGAGAAACATATGACGTTGCTCACTATAAGTGGACAAAGCCAAACCAGGTTTTACTTTGTTTAAAATAAAGTACTCTTAATTTTATATGCATCTTTTTTTTGTCGGCAAATATATATAGTTATTATTATCTTATTGTAACAACTAAATTCCAAGCTTTTTTTGACTTATGTATATTATTTTAAAGTTGATAATTCTAATAGCTTCCAAAACGTATATCATTTTATAAAACCTAAAACCGATTATTGGCGTTGCTCTTAAGTATAATTCATTTTCATAGATGTACAAAATTAGATACATTACAGAAGATAATCAGAGATCCATATATGTGAGGACAGAGTATGATATATACACTTATTTTGTTTCACAAAGTTGGTTAAATGTAGGCCACACATAAGTCGTTTTAACTTATTATCATTTTTATTAATTTACAAAAAAACAGTTCGAGAAGAAACTATAAATTCAGATAAAGAGGTCTCACATGCGACGCACTTTGGGTTAAAGACTCCGACCGTAGGGTCTCCATGCACATGCCTTCTCCTTTTTTTTTTTCTTTTTTTTTTGTCATATAGCTTATAAATATCGAATTTAATTTTCTTAAAACTATATACTAAAATTTTGTTAGGTGAAATAACCAACCATTGAATTTTTTTATTAGATCATAAAGATTAAATACCTAGTTTTCATTCTCCAATTCAAAAAAAAGTTTTTACCTTTTTTGTTTTACTTACGAGTTTTATGATTAACATACAAAGTTGAAAGTTGTCATGACTCACAAATATGTGGACTAGAGACAAATGGTTAGATTTGTAAGTAACTTTCTGAAAATTGCAACACTTATAATTTTCAAAATTTTCTCGAAGTTTCATTTTAAAGAAAATATTTACAACTCATCAAACTTATAAAGCGACACCAAACACTTGAAACCCTGTTAAAGCTTAACAATGTTTTTGATAATTTTGACATTTTTTTCTTCTTCAATGGCAAACAAATCATATAATAAAAACAATAAGATAAAAATCGTAAAAGAACTAATTAAAAACAAATATAACAAAACATCGGCTATGAATTAGCCGAGCCGAGTTTATCAGACGACTGAAACTCAGACAGAATCTTTGATAGAACCGCCATGGCTCTCACTTGCATTTCCAAAGCCGCTATGTAATCCGCCGTCTCATCCAAAAGCTCCGGTAACGCCGTTCTCCGGCAACCTGGTACCAACCCACCCAAAGCCCGAATCCGATTTCCCACTGCCGACAGCTTCCTCCTTCTCATTCCCCTCACCGCTGCAGCTGGTTTTGTATTCTTGCGCCGACGCAGACTCGTCCCGAGCCGCTTCACCAATATGGCTCGGCTCCATCGAGTGGTACCATGAGCCGTCGCCGCAAGTACTTTGTCGGCTGTATCTCGGACTGTTGTGCTCCGCCGTGATCGTCTGAGAGCGTCATATAGCTTCAAGGAATACACTTTCTGCGCCGCCGAGGCCCTCCATCTCCGGCTAAGATGACTCGCCGGCGCTCCTGAACTTCTCTGTGATCGACGGAGAGCCTCCAACAATTTTGGAGCGAAAACTCTTTGGCCTCTTTGTAGTCTCCGGTGAAAAGGGATTGTTTCAACCTCCGGAGACGTTGAAGTATTCGATCCATTTCCTTGTTCAGAAGACATTCACAAGAATTGTAAAGAAAAAGATTTTGTTTTATTTTCAAGAAAATATAATGTATCAAATCGGAGAGCAAAGTCGTGCTCTTTCTTATTTTGATATTAATTTAGAAAAGAAGATCTCTATATATAAACATTTGGGAGATACTTGAGAGACCATTCATAAAATTAATTTATTTATATTTCTTGTCTTTTTCGAATTGAATACCATCTTTTATAATATTTCTCTTTTTTTGAATAATATAAGTCTAAATTCACATTGGCCAATTATGATTGACCCAGTGAATATACAAAAAAAAAGCAGTTTTGTATAGTAATTTTTATGTTGGACAAAAATATCTAATTTTCTTCTCTTGTCGTTGAACAAAAATATCCATTTTCATTGTGACTATTTTTAGTTATTTTTTAACAGATATTTTACACAAAGACTACATTTGAAGCTTTTTACAAACCTATTTATGATGGTGAGCGGCGTAAATTTGAAATAATGACGTGGATTTATTTGATTTGTAGATTTATGTATTTAATTTGTGAAAAAGAACAAATTTGGAGATGTAATAATGTGAAGGGCAATGATTGGTGGCAATATAACCAATAGATAGAACATAAAGCTATAAAACAAAATTTAACATAAAGAAACAAAAAACTAATGAGTTTTTAAAGAAAAGAAAAGAGAATAGGTGAAAAGAAAATATGCATGTGATTGTGTTTTATTTCACACCTTAGGGCCTTAGTGTTGTGGCTATTTATCAACCACAATTTTTTAGCTCACTATTTTTATATTTTCTAAAAAAATCGATTTTTTATATTTGGTCTCTTGTGAAACATATAACATGTTCTTTATACTTTTCTTCTTTTTTGGAAATTAATAATTTCATTTTTGCTGATTCTTTCGAAAAAGCATGAAATTGGGTTTTGGATTACACTTGTCAATCAGTTTATAAGTAAAAAGACAACTCCTATATATATACACATTACATAACATTATATTTTGTTCTTTAAAATTTTTATTTTTATCCCATATCAAAGAATGAAGTAATAACTAGATCACATTTTATTTTTTGAGTTATATTTTCAACCTGTTATTGATATATAGTGGAATCTTTTTTTTTAAAATGATTACTAGATTATAACCCGTGCTGAAGCATGAGATAAAATTATGATAATTATATTTTAATTTAAAATTATAAGATAGTTATCGTAATTATCGAATATTCAATTACATGTAATTATCAAATGAATCATAATTATTAAATAATTTATGATATTAAATAACTTATATCATTATCAAATAACATATTATGAACGAATATCAATGACCCGTATTTTTATTATTGAACAGTAAATATTTATATAGTAATTAATTTATATTCTTATTACTCTTATATTATTAATTTAATAATTTTTTGGTTTTATAAAAATTTTCTGACCCGTGTTATCTTATTACTTATAAGCTCATAAAAAATATATATGCACTAAAACTCATATTTGATTCTCTGAAATATTAATTTTTTCTTACTTGTTTTCATCTATAATTTTTTATCGTATTATTGTTTTTATATACAAACTATATCTAAATTTATAATAAAATTATGAGAATAAAAATTATTTCTATAATATTGTTATTATTTTATTTTTTATCTTACTTATTTGTTCTCAAATATTTTTATTTGAAATATGTTCTTTTTAGGACTTATATATACATAAAGTAAACATATGTCTTAAAAATTAATATGAGGAATTATTTTTATTTATAACAGAACCTATATTTGTATATAATATGAACATATTCTATATACATAATTTTTTATATGTTGAGCAATATATGTCCGTTTTCAAAAATTTAAAGCGTAACATATGTATAAAAAATCTAAAACTTTTCATAAATTTTTGTGATATAATTTTTAAATTTATTTTATAAACATATGATTAAATAAAGTATGAGAAAAAATAATTATTAAAAATATATGAAATCTTTTATTAGATATGATTGATTATTAAAGATATGATTGATTATTAAAAATATGATTTGATATGGGTTAAAATGTAAAATTAATAAGTTTTTTGATTTATTTGTAACTAATTTTTTTACGAAGGGTTTACAAATATAATTTTTTACAAATTCAATGTTGTTGTCTTAAAAAGATTCTTTTTTAATAGTATAGATTGATATATATTAGGTTTAACTCCATTGTAAGAAACTCGTAAATAAATTAACGAGTACATTGTATTATATTTAAAAAAAAATTATAATACTATTTTTGAATATACATACAATGTCTTTCTAATTAATCAAAGCTATTATAAATAAAAAAATAAAAAATTAAGAAAGAAAAGTAAGTAATATTTGAAAGAAAAACAAAGTAAACTTGGGGTTATAACCAAGTGACAAAAAAACGAGGTCATGAGTTTAAATTTATTTGGAAGAGTTTACTTTATAAACGAGAATTGAATTAAATAGTTTAAGTCTTGGTCTAAAGAGATATACGGACTTTAATCTAGAACCTCTTAGTAAAAAAAAAGGTGGGGTTATAAGCAAAAAGCCGTGAGTCATGACAGAGAGATTTGCCTCCTAGAGTCAGACACGCTTTGATATCATCTTCTTCTTAATTGTTTCATTTTTCTGTTTGTTTATTTATTATATTCCCAAATCAAATGATTAGTTGTTATTCTCATTGATTATTTGTTATCCCAATTCAAGACAATAATTTTTCTAATCATCACAATCATTTGTTTTCATAAACAAATTTATATTGCTCAGCAGCTGCACTTTAAACTTTTTCGATATTTTTTGTTTTGTTTCAAAACATTGATTATGTATGTATGTATGTTAAAATTAAATTGATTTTAACTAATTTTGCAGATGATAAATTCTCTACATAATTGGCTAACGTTTTTGTTATATATGGAAAACTTTACAAGTTTCAAGAGTTTTTTTTTTCTGTATCTTTTCCATATTTCTAATCCTTTAAAATCTAAATTATAAAACCGATGATTTGTTGATTTGTAATGCTAGAAAGATTGCTTATGATTTTTTTTTGTAAAGTCTTCACCATCTCCCTAACTTTCAGAAATCTTATAGTAAATATATTGGTTGGCAAAAAAAAACAGTATATCAAATTTATAATAGTTTAGAGCGAATTTTGTTAATACTTAACTTAAATTTATGATATTTTACTAACTATAAAATTTATTATTTGATATTTGAACAAATTTCCGAAAAATCTGTGCTTGTCTTACTCTACGTGTCATAATTGTATTGGATGTTTGACTTTATCGTATAAATTATATACTCCATTGTATCTAAACAAAGATATCAACGATGTTGATTTGGTTTTGACCGGATTCAAATTGCAATTGACATAGATCGCAAATCATAATCCTTGTAGGATTATATAATTTACAAAAATATTAGATGTTTATCAATTAATAGTCGGTTAAAAAATATCAAGGCGAGGTAAACCTTGATTTTGTCAAAATACATGTTAAATTTAATCAATTTTAACAAATTGCATATCAAATTTATAATATTTTAGTGCGAATTTTGTACCTTAAATTTATAATAATTTATATTATAGAAAATTCATCATAAAATAGAAGAAATATTTAATAATTTGATTTTAAACAAATACTGAGAAATTTGCGTCTATAAAAAAAGGAAATATCTAATCTGTTGACTTGGCTTTGACTGATCCAAACTCTAGTTACTAATTACCTAATCCTTGTAAGATAAGTAACCTACAAAAAAGTTGGTGTATAAAAGGATTAAAACGAGATAATCCTGTTGACTTAGCTTTGACCGATCCAAACTATAATTACCTAAGAGGATCTGCAATGGTGAAAAATTTATAATGTCTCTCATCAATATAATATTAATATTTTTGAGTAGAATTTACTTTGAGAACTATACACTATTAATGAGAGACTCACTAAATCTCTCACTAACTCTCTTATCAATATAATATTTATAAATTTAAAGAAATTTAAGTTTTTGTCACTTATCTATTTTATAAATATACTAATATACTAAGTTTTATTTAAGTTATCATTTTAAATATTTTAAAATGTTAATAAAGTTTTATATGATTTTATTTTGAATTTTATATGGTTTTACATATAATGTTATATGTAAATATTAATATTAATATATAATTTGAACTTATGCATAATGATCTTGTTAGATAGATAATTTTATTTTATAATTTATCAAAAATAAAAATTAACCTAATCCTTGTAGGATTATAACCTAATCCTTGTACGATTATACTTAACCTAAAAAAATAAGTTGGCTATAAAAAGTAACCTGAATACTCACTGATCATTCACAAGAAAAGGAAAAAAAAAGAAATAAGAAGAAGTATTCGATGAAGAGATCGCAACATGAACTTGGAGATGGCCACAACAACTGCAGGAGTCGTCTTCGTCTTCCTCATCAGGTCTCTCTCTCGATCTCCATGCATGCTAGCTACTCTGTTTTTACGTTAACATCGCTCTATTGTTCGTAATTAAATACTTCCTTTTCTTACTAATTTTATATTTTCAGGCTTCATCCTCACGTCTAAACTTGAGTTGGACAAGTTTGGAGTTTTACAATTCTATTTTCCAAGAACATAACCCATATCATGGTCAAGAAAGATTGCATGATCTCATAGATTACTCAAACAGTACTTCAACGTCGTCTCCTGAAAGTTCTAAGAAGCAAAAGCCTATAAATTTTCAAGCCTCTAAGATCACAATTGGTCAATGGAGTTATGTTGAAGTCTATCTTAATGATATTATGGTGAAATTCTATCCGGCAAAAGAGAAACTTATCTGGGAGTTTCTTACTCGCGAAGTTTTTGGAACTACTCAGAAAACGAAAATCGAGATTCAATGGAAAGATGTCTTGTCTGTTAGAGCCATCCTTGATGTATCTGATGAAACTGATTTTCTCAAAGTCGAGGTAATAATAAACCTTTTTTTTTTTACATTTGATATATGTTTATACATCTCTCAAATTTATGAGCTTAATTAGTTAACCATTTTTGATGCGTGCAGTTGAAAAAACCTCCAACGTTCTTCGTAGAGAATACTCGACAAGCAGGAAAAGCCACTCAATGGAAACAAACGGATCAAGATTTTACGGACAATCAGTCATCTATTTACAGGTTTCTTTTTTATTTATTTTATTTTGCTTTTAATATCTATAAAAAAAATTTCAAACCTAAATTTTTTAATTTAATATAGGAGACATCAAGTGTATTTTAAAGCCGGCATTCTGCAACAGAACTTGGACAAGCTTGTGTCCGGCAATAAGTTCTGGTTCGATCTCTTCAAAGGCAATTTCCCGTTACATGAATCTATTTACTTCGACAGTGGCTATGGAAGCAACATCAACAACTCACTTGGCCAGACACTTAGCTTCAACAATGTCGACAATGCTAATCAAAATCAACTTTCTCAAGGTATTTTCTTTTTTCCTTTGGACATTACGCAAACTATTTTATATCTGAGTCGGAATTAAAAGAGAGTTAAAAATACATTACTTTGATAGGAACTGATCCTCCGGGAGTGGGCGAAGATCTTCTTGACATGATAATGGAATTATGTCCTGATGATGGAGAGTCCTGTATCGCATGCATATGGGAAGTCTGCCGTTTACATCGTCTAACGCAATTACGTGCTGATGATAGATAGTTATGTATCGACTGCATAATGAAAGACTGCACTAAACATCATCCAACGAAGTAAAAGCATCATCACTCGATCTTGGACCCTGAAGCACCTGTCATCTACGGGAAGATTACAGCTTATTAACTTTTTTTTTATGTCTGGTTTCATCAAGATTTTGGACTAGTTTATTCGTTTTATGCATTTTGGTCATCTACTTTTTATGGAACATTGTTATTGACATTAATTCAGAAAACTTCGACTTAAAAAAGTTTATGTTAAAGAGTTGGACAGAAAACTCCGTGTATTTTCTCTCGCAAAAATTCCATCAAAAAACTTTAGAACATAGTGATACAAGTGACTAAATAATCCTATCATGATTTTTTTGAAGATCCAAAGCCTCCAAATCCCATCATCTCTGCAACTTCAGGGTCCATCTCAGGCTCCTCTTCCATAACCTTTCCTTTCTGAAACCAGAAAATTTGAAAAACGCTAGTCAGATTTCCAAAAGCTAATCACATCAATCAATCTAGTAAAAAGAGAGCTCAAGAAAACATCTATATATGAAGAGTTACCTTCTTCTCTTTCTTTTTCTCCCGACGCAGCCGTTTAAATTCTTCCTCTTCTTCTTGCTGCTTCTGGATGCGTTCGTCCAGATCTATTCACAGATTAGGATCAAATTCAGTTGTTTGAAATCTACTATGCATTAGATGAAGACCTTAGTGTTATGTTTCAACCTACTTAGATTTGTTTTAACACTTTTTTCCAGAGAATAGTTTCTGATTTCTGAAGAAACGTCAATTTACATGACTCATAGATAGGTTTCCTCAGAAGTCTTACCTTGTTCCGTGAAAGTTCCTGGTGTTTTTCGCTTCTTTAAAGCCTCAAACCGCTCCTGGACCTAATGCATTCAACCCAGATGCATGTTTGTCTCAAATTCATTCATAAGCATAGCCCCATGACAACAAATAAGCATATGTCTGGAAGAAAATATTCAACCTGTTCAAGTGAAGATCTCTCCACCCGCATAGACATTCCCAGCGCTCTTTGATCTGTGGGAAAGAAAAATGATTGTATACAGTTTAGTTTAACAAATTGGAATCAAACTGGATAAGTCTATCCAACAATTTAGTGGCTTCAAAATGAATCTGATCAACTAGTTTGGTTTGTCAGAAATATGGTGAGGAAAGAGTAGACCAAATCACATACGTTTTTTCCCATTTATGTGATCCAAGTAGTTTGCCGAATCTTTAACAACACAATCACAGACGCGACAGAAATAACCAGCCTGAAGGAAGACAAGTATTTATTTGATCATTAGCATATTCCTGCGTGATTACAAATATATGCTTAAGGTCATATTTGCGAGTATAGGTAGAAACAGCCATTACCTGCTGACTTAGAGGTGCTACCGGTGTAACAACCTAATGATATAAAAGAACGTTAGATTATCGAGGAACTCATAAGTGGAATACTTCCATATCAAAAGAATACAAGAACAAGATTGAAATCAAACCAACTTATTTTGATTAATCAGTTCAAACATCCATGGCGTTTGCTACATATTAACTACTCTCAAGTAGGATTTATACCTGAATTGCATACATTTAACACAATTCAGATCAAAACTAAAATGTGCAATGCTTAAGAAAGTGAATTTCTCATGTCAAAAGGACCCAGATAAAACATCATCCGTGACTCAGGCTCTCATCCAAGAACAAGTAGAGAAAAGCTACTTTCATGAATTACTTGTCTTACGGATAAAGAAAAGAAAAGCTTGCAAATGTCTATCCAATTTAAATGCTGACATATACGAATACCACAGAAAAAGGGGCTAAAAGAGATCAAATCACCTGTGTTTTGCCCAGACGAGATTCTAGGTCTACATGATAATCTCTGTGCTTCAAAGGAGCTCTTTGTACAGGAGGACCTTTGGCTGCAAAAAAACAACACCAAGTAATGTCATTTAAGATTTCGTAAAGTAAAAGTTTTTTCATAACCTGAGAATCGAAGTAATCCTACACCGAGATTTAGACCGATCTGACTCCTGCATCAAGAAATAACAAAAAAAAACCCGCATGATTGAGCTTTCAAAATTGAAAATCAAAGATCAGAGATAGAAATATTGGGGAGAAATTAACCTTCTTTTCGCGTTCACGAGCACGTTCCCGATACTCTTCCGTATCGAACTTCTTTCTAAACGTATTATCAACTCCAGTAGTCTACAAAACACGAAGCAAACTCAGAGAGAAGAAGAAGAAAGACCATACGGGGCCAGAGAGAAGAAGAGAAACTAGGGTATGCTTACGTTGTTGCTAGAAGCCATTGAAGCACAAAAGGCTGAAAGGGCTCTCAGCAACGAGAGGGGAAGGAAACACTGATGATTCGAATTAATTCCCGTCTACGATGAAGAGACAACAGCATTTATATATTAAATAGTTTAAACGCTGTTAGTTATCTGATTAGGGCGTTTGGTCTGGTGGTATGATTCTCGCTTCGGGTGCGAGGGCCCCGAGTTCGATTCTCCGAACGCCCCTTTAATTGTTTTCTTCCGTATAAACACTTTCTTTTTTGTTAAAAGGTTATCTATTTCTAAATAAAAAATGGCTGATAGGGGATTTTATTGCTATTTTCCACCTCTCCTCCTGTCCCCCTGTTGATAAGAGCTCCTCTCTCGGAATCTTGATTCCGACCACCCTCAACTTCACCAAGGTTAGAAACAAGGAACTTTCATATACAGCTGAACTACCTTCATTTCACTACAAGTCGACCACAAGATCATAGAACTCTTGCATGCAAAAGAATCAACACAATCCAACTTAAAATACAACAAGCAAGACGTCCTCACCAATGGAAGCCACAATCCTTGAGCAAATGCGATCAATGTCTATGCAAGATGAAGCACCGATAGATCTGCAGATATCAAGCAACCACTTGACATGCATAGATGATCAACACATCCTCATTGGCAAACTACTAAACCCAGATTGCCAGAATATGACCAAGATGATAATGGGCATGCCGAGGATCTGGAGAATGCAGAATAAAATCAAAGGTATTGTAGTGGCGAGAGATATCTTTCAATTCAAGTTTCGATCTGAAAATGATCTTCAAGAAATACTTAAGCTTAATTACTGGAGTTTTGAGGATTGGGGGATGGTTATCACTAAGTTAGACAGAGAATTCACAGCTGAAAAACTCCAAACTGTACCAATGTGGGTTACAATTTCAGATATCCCATTCGGATTCTTCACAACGGAAATCTTTCAGGCGATTGCAAATTCGATTGGTGATGTTATTGACATAGATTTTGATCCTAATGCTTCTCATCTACAACACTATGTCAGAGTTCAAATACAGTTCAACCCAATCCGACAAAAACAGGACATTTAAACTTCAATCCGGAGAAACTTTCACAATCAAACTGGAGTTTGAAAGGATTAGGAAACTCTGTAATCACTGTAGAAGACTAACACATCGAGAAGACAAATTTCCATCAGCTCACACATCCTCTAATGCAGACAAGGGAGCGGAAAACAGAACAAATGAAGGAGAACGTGATCATAATATCAACACATCTACTACACAGACACAAACAACGGGCCTGCCAGCAAACCTCACAAGCAATGCACCAAATAAGGAATTCTCACAGGCAATAGACAAAGAGAAAGTACAAGAAGAAGAAACAAGTGCAGAGGTACCCAGAACAATTTTAAAATATAATATAAGTGGACTTGACAGTGATCAGGTTATTGGAGACGGTACTCGCAGAGGTAGTAACACCATCACGCGCAGTTATCAGAGTAAAAAGAAGGAAAAAAAACCAGAGCATCCATATTATTCAAGACAACAACAAACCACTGCTGAGGAAATGATAACAGAGGAATGTGATGTCCAACACTCCTATAAGAGACAGAGGACTGACTCAAGTCAATCAACAATGAACACAACACAACAGCTTTATTCTCAACAAGGTCCGGTGGCTATCCAAAAGCCACCACAGTTACAATGAGTATAATAAGTTGGAACTGTCAGGGAATGAGGAGCAGCCTGACAGTTCGACATCTCGGAAACGAATATTCCCAGATATACTGTTTCTCATGGAAACCAAGAATAATAATACCTATCTAGCTAAAGTACAACACTGGTTGGGATACACGTATCTACACACGGTTGAACCGACTGGAAGAAGTGGTGGGTTGGCAGTCTTCTGGAAATCCCACGTCAACCTGACAGTTCATTATGAAAACAAAAACATTATAGATACTGAAGTAATATTAGGTAACTTTCACTTTTGGAGCTCTTTTATCTATGGTAATCCAATAAGACAACAGAGACAGGAAGTATGGAACCAGATAAAGGCTATTGGCGAAACCAGGAATCAACCTTGGTTCCTCATAGGTGACTTCAACGAAATTGTAAGCAACTCAGAAAAAAAAGGAGGAACATTGAAGTCAGAAGCTTCCTTTGCGGATATTAAATCTATGATTAATACTTGCAGACTGAAGGAAATCCCAAGTTCAGGGTCAACATTCTCATGGTTGGGGCACAGACATGATAGCTGGATACATTGCAAGCTGGATAGAAGCTATGGTAATCTTGAATGGTTTGACAAATTCCCGCGTACAAACACCAAATATCTAGACTACTGGGGATCGGATCACAGACCAATTCACACCACCTTTATGGCAGAAACAAAGAATTTCCAAAAAAGGTTTTTCTTTGACAAGAGATTGACAACGAGTAAACACTTCACGGAAGTCATCAAACAAGGTTGGTACCAGAATACAAGTGAAAAAAACTCCACATTGTTTGATAGATTAGCCAACTGCAGACAAGAGATCTCACAATGGAAGAAAAGATATCATACCAACTCTGCTACCAATCTCGATCTCACAAAACAGCAACTTGAAGCCGAATGCTCTAAAGCCACACCAAACCTCCACAATATACGAGAGCTGAAAACAAAAATGGAAAAACTTTTAGCGGATGAGGAAATGTTCTGGAGGCAGAAAAGCAAAGACAAGTGGTTGATAGCATGAGACAAAAATACTCGGTTTTTTCACAACAGTGTGAGAAGCAGGAGGATTACAAATACAATATACAGTATAAAAGACGAAAATGGAGTGTTACAATACTCTGAAGGTTCAAAAGGATCCATAGCAGCACAATACTTTCAAAATCTATTCAGCACTACTAATCCCACAGATACTATGGAGATACTAGCAGATATGCCATCAAGAATTACTCCTAGAATGAATGCTATACTTCATGCACCAGTTACTACTAAGGAAATCCAAGAAGCGGTTTTTAGTATTAGAGGGGAGAGTGCCCCTGGTCCAGATGGAATGACAGCCTACTTCAATCAAAAATACTGGTCCATCATCAAAGATCAAGTGACAGCAGAAATCAGACAAGCATTCATATCAGGCCAATTTCCAAACGAATGGAACTATACTCATATAAGTCTAATACCCCAGAAACATAACCCATCAGAAATGTCAGATTTCAGACCAATTAGTCTATGCTCGGTACTATACAAGATAATCTTGAAGATCCTCACTAGAAGACTACAGCCTATGCTCAACTCGATTATATCTGAAACACAAGGAGCTTTTGTCAATGGCAGACTCATCTCAGACAACATCTTGATGGCTCATGAAATTCTACATCATATCAACTCTAATCCAGAAGGGCAACAAAATTTCATGGCCATTAAGACGGAAATGTCCAAGGCAAATGACAGAATGGAGTGGCCATTCCTGCAAGCCGTATTGACAAAATTGGGTTTTGATGAAGCTGGTATTAAACTTATAATGCATTGTGTTAAGTCAGTCACATATTCAGTGATAATAAATGGGTCAGTCCATGGTTTCTTCAGGCCACAACGTGGTATCCGACAAGGTGATCCTCTATCACCGTTCCTATTTGTAATGGGTACAGAAGCACTCATACACATAATGTCGAAAGCCACAAGAGAAAGGAAGATAACAGGGATTCAATTCAATCATAGAGGACCAATACTACAACATCTTCTATATGCAGACGATAGCATGTTCATATGTAAAGCAAATAGGGAGGAAGCCACACATCTCAAGAATGCACTTCAGACATATGAAAAGATTTCAGGCCAAGTAATCAATCACACAAAATCGGCTATTGCCTTGGGATCCAAAATACCAGCAACTTCACAAGAGGATATCAAGCAAATTTTAAATATTCACAATACCCATGGGATTGGCAAGTACCTCAGACTTCCTGAATGTTTCAAGGGCTCTAAGAGAGAAATTTTCAACTATATAACGGAAAAGCTGCATCAAAGAACAGGAAGCTGGTTCTCAAAATCTCTTTCTCTAGGAGGCAAAGAGACGTTAATCAAGTCAGTGGCTTTATCACTACCTATATACGCAATGTTGACTTTCAGACTAACAAAACATCAATGCAAAAAAATCACTAGTGCTGTTAGAAAGTACTGGTGATCTAGTTCCTCTGCTACAAATAAAATCTCATGGGTTTCATGGGAGGCATTATGCAAATCTAAAGAGGAAGGAGGGATGGGGTTCAAGAACATAGATAAATTCAACCAAGCTCTACTAGCCAAACAAGCATGGCGTATTCTGACTCAACCCAATACAATGTTAACCAGAATGTATAAAGCAAAGTATTATAAGAACCAAGACTTCCTTACCAGTCAAGTTGGAACCAAACCTTCCTATGCTTGGAGAAGTTTACTACATGGTCGAGCACTGCTGGAGAAAGGACTCATCAAACAAATAGGCAACGGATCTTCTACGTATGTTTGGACAACCAACTGGATTCTTGATCATCAACCAAGACCGCCTATAAGCAAAGAATCGAGATTTAATGTCTGCTTGAAAGCTGAAGCTTTAATTAGGAATGGGAAGTGGGATGATAACAAGCTGCGTGAAACATTTTTACCAGGAGATGTGGAGATTATACTCTCTAATCCCCAGTGTAGCTCTGAAGAAGACTCCTGGATATGGGCATATAATATGTCAGGTAAATACACGGTTAAGAGTGGGAACTGGCTGATCAACCATCTTTCAGAAACAACTCAAACGATACAGAGACCTGCTATACATTTTGAAACCAACATCAAGCAACAAATATGGGGTTTAAACACAATGGAGAAAATCAAAATTTTCATATGGAGAGCTACATCAGGAGCTTTAGCTACACGAGAAAGATTAAAAAGCAGACAAATAATACAGAGGATACCTGTCAGGTCTGTGGAGAGGCTTCAGAAACTATTAATCACCTTCTTTTCAAGTGTCATCCAGCCAGGCAAATGTGGGCACTCGCACATATACCAAGTCCACCAACTGGATTCTATGATTCCATACAAACAAATATAGCTTTCCTTATGACATCAGTCAGATAACAGCCAGTCCCCAATTCTGCCAAATGTAACTGACCATGGGTTCTGTGGACTATTTGGAAAGTGAGAAATATCAGGGTGGTCGAGGAACGACAACAAAATTTACAAGAGGTAATCACAGAGACACTCGAAGAGGCCTACAGATGGGAAAAGCTACATACAGAGGAGCAAAGAATCAAGAATAGAGAAACTATCACACGTCAGGACTCCAGTTACACCATCACAGAGAACTACATATTCACAGTAAATTGGAAAGTGGCTTGGAACAGAAACAGTAACAATCATGGAGGAGCTTGGATCATATCAAAGGCTAATGAAGGAACATTTTTACATGCAAGACATACTCTACACCACAAATTACCACCACTACAATTAGCATTTGAAGGTTTATTAAGGACATTAGAGTGTATACGAGATTTACATATCGACAGAGTGAACATCCTAATCGACAACAAGACAATCCACAACGCAACCACCAGACCACAAGACTATCCGCGATTCAGGCATTGGACTCAAAGATTAGAGAGGCTCTTGGCTCAATTCAACCACTTAACGTTTTCCCCTATTCAAGCAAAAGACAACAAACAAACCACAAGTATTGCCAAAAGTGTGATAAAGGAAAGCAGATATAATGATCATATAGCCAGAGGACTACCTTCCTGGATAAATCAAAGCCGATCAGACAATCAACGAAGAAGATCTAATAATGGAGTCAATATAAGGGGTTAGTGTACCTTACTTAAGGCTCTAAATTTTGATCAAAATGGTCTCCCAAACCATAAACTGCCTTAGGCTTGGTTATACTCTAGCTCTGGTCTCATGAGCAATCTATAATTCCTGCTTTCTTATACAACCACTTATATCTAAGCCATAATCTTCGTTCTCTCAAAAACAACTTGCTTTTATCTCCCTAATCTAGCCACGATAAACTCATCTAGCTACTATATTCATATCACCCTTTTACCGTTTTATTTCAAGGCTACTATCCCTTTTAAAGTTTTATAAAAAAGTAGCCAAACACCTAAACAGTATATACAACCATATATATAATAGAACCATCTTTAATCTATATTATAATATCTACACCCTAAAATATAGATAATTATATCTAATTATGGCCTTTCCTAGCTAATCATTGTACTTTATGGCTCACCTCTATATTGGAAAACGGCAAATCCCCCAAAACCGAGAAGAAAGATGTAGTTCAAGTTAGAATATGCCAAGTGGAATCTATTGTTTGGATCAACCAATGAACAATTACCTCTCTCTTGGATTACATAATATTAACCGAGACAGAAGAGACGTTTTGCCGGCGAATGGAGACACGCAAGATCCTTGCATGGAATCTTGAAGAAATCAAAACTAGAGATGAGGACAGAAGCAACACGCGGAAGTTAAGCTCTGCACTAAGAAGGTTCGAAAGTCTATATAAGAGACGAGAAAGAGAAAAGCCACACATAACAGAAAACACAAAATGGACAACAACCTTTGGGAAGCATTACACCAGTTTCACCTTGGTAGGAATGATCCGGAAATCTATTTGCCACAACATGCGTATGCAGTCTCGTTAGAAAGAAACAGAAGAAGCCTCATAGCTCGCCCTCTGAACTCACTGGAACAAAACCTGCAGGAGATGACAGAAGATCTCCCCAGAGATTGGGGCTGCTCACAAGGGTTAGAGGAAGACGCGTGGATCATGAGTTTGTTCAATTTCTTTTTGACTCTGAGGAGGATCTCAACATGATCCTCAGAATGCAGCCTCTGGTGTACAACGGATGGTTTGGTGGTGTTACAGAGATGGGAAGATAACCCAGAACCAACGTTTTTAACCACCATTCAACTCTGGATCCAAATCCGGAACTTACCACTACAATATGCGTCAGAGGAATCGGTGCGATTAATCGCAAGCACACTAGGAGTAGTGTTGGAGGTGGACGTCAATGAAGCTTCCCCATCCAGAGCCTTTCTGGTCCGTGCAAAGATTTAAGTGAATATTGCGGATAGACTTCGATTCTACAAGACAATCTTCTGTCAAAACGGAGATCGATTCCATGTGCAATTTCACTACGAATGGGTTACCAGGCTATGCTTTAACTGTCAACGGATCAATCACAACACCACTTTCTGTCCTCATGAACCACAACCTGCAGACTACTTTCTGAACCAGGAGGCGATGAGTTTACATGACAACCCCATGTCGGAAAGTAACATCTCGACAGAGGACCACTCTC
Organism: Lepidium campestre; assembly: GCA_009757365.2. Classification (NCBI taxonomy): domain Eukaryota; kingdom Viridiplantae; phylum Streptophyta; class Magnoliopsida; order Brassicales; family Brassicaceae; genus Lepidium; species Lepidium campestre. Next base: position 96,187 of record WJSH01001825.1, read on the forward strand.
AAAGATCTCCCTCACTAACCACACAACCACGAAGTCCACAGCAAATACAAAATGAAACGACACGCACTGATGGATACATTAGCCAGACAACGAACGCTGATCTCTGCCACTAGTATTTCTGCAGACCACCATTCTCGATGATGAACCAAGGGAACTGGATTTAGCTATCACTCAAGCTCAACGAAAGGCAGCGAGGACTTCTTCCACTGGAGCAAGCGGACGGATTCAATAACGAAAGTGCTAAAAGCGTGTAAAATCCACAACACGAGCAACAGTCACTCAGCATCGCAAGTTCTATTGCTCCTTTCAATCTTATGTTCTAAGTTTATTTTATGACTTTCCAGTTGTTAGCTATTGGGTCTATGCTGTTTTTTAAATTTCAAGTCTGTTATAACTTATGTCGGTCCATGGGCCCTTTCTTTTAATATATTCCATGTTGCGAGAAAAAAAATAAAATAAAAAATGGCTGTTTACTTACATGGAAAGCTTAGAGCACCTCCATCCATGGTTCTTAAGAGGTTTTTAATAATAAAATATAATAAATATTAAGAATCTTGGAGAGAGAAGGTTCAAAATGAAGAAGTTTAAGAAGTGGTTTTTAAAGGGTTTTTGACATGTGTTACATTTTCATTGGTTCAAATATATTTTTTATGAAAAATATAATCAAAAAATATAATTAAAATTTAAATGATATTATTTTTATTGGTTAGAACCTCTTATTACAGAGTTTTAAACCAAGTTTTAAACCAATGGAGATGGTCTTAGAAACCCAACAGCAGAGAAAAGAACTCTAACTATACATGCCCAGACACAACCTGATACAAATTTGAGAAGCAGCTAAGAAATAGTACTAGTCTAGTGACTGAACCAAGCTTGTAGAATTGGTGAGCCCCATTTCGAACCAAGACGAATCAGAGCTGAGGCTTTGTTCCTCACACACAAGTCTATTATCCAAAAAAGAGAGGTGTGTGGCAGAGATTTCCCTTCATGAATCCGGCGATTTCTTTCTCTCCAAATCTCGTAAATTGCTGCCTGCCAAGCAATAAGAAGAGCTCTCCTTATGGCTGGTGATGATGAAGCTTGTGGAAGCCATCTTAGGATCGTGTGCCAATCAGATCCCACATAATGGAGGGCAAGCTTTCTCAGTATAGCTGTCCAAACGCATGAAGAAAATGGACATCTGAAGAATAGGTGATTCCGACTTTCGTTTTCACTGTGGCAAAGGATACACATCAGATCAGTTGGGAGATTCCAAGCAGTGAGGCGGTCCTTCGTGGGATTCCTATCAAGTGCAAACAACCAACAACAAAATGCGTGCTTTGGAATCTTTTGCGGATGCCAAACCTGATTACACCAAGGGACTTTGGGAGATGGGACTTGGATGAAATCCGAAATCACCGCCGTAGAGAAGTGAGAAGCCGTGGAAGAGCATGGCAAAGTCCAAAAGTGAGTGTCTGCAATGTCTTGAACTAACACAATGGATGTGGTATGTGAAATGATAGCTAGAAGACGATCAGACCTCGGTCGTGGAAACCGTATAAACACTTTCACTGAAACGCTGTCCCTTTTTCACATTATGAAGTATGCACTCCATGTTGTTTCTCTTTTGCCCTCTGCATATATATAGTCATGATGCTCAGCAGTCAGCTCCATCACTTAAACGAGATAAATAAAATGTCCTTCTCTATTTGCAATTTCAGTGACACACAGCTTATCAAAAAGGAATGCTCTTTAATTACACTGTTAGAGAATGTAGTTCAGCCTAATCTTGTTTTTAACCGATAAAGCCTGTAAAAAGAATTAAGAAGACTAAGTCGTTGTCAGACACATAAAAGAAGATCATTAACTAAGTCATCAACTAATTCAGACATAATATCTTCTTCAATCTCAACTCCTCCTTCGTAAGTCTCTTTCTTGTAATCAGTCCATTTCCCTTCAATACCGCTCATGTCATTCTCAACAAGCTCATCCATCATCATATCTCTCATCTTCTTCAATCTCTGAATCTCTTTCTTCACTTCTTCAGCCAAAATATCTCTACTTTCAAACAAAACGCTTTCTTTCCTCAACAATCCTCTGCAGCTTCCCATGAGCATCTGCTCGCATTTGAGTGTTAAGCACTGATTCACAAAGTCAAACAGCGTTTTTCTCTCAATCTTGCTCTGCTCGTCTCTCTTACATTCGATTTCATCCAAAAGGCTCAGAGGTAATATATCAGTAGCCATTCCTAAGGAGAATTCTTTAACCATCAGTTGGCCAGAGGATATAATCTCCCTTATGTACTCGAGCTCCCAGTCATCGCCTTCTTCAGCTCCTGATAAAGCTACGGATTCAGAGAGTTCAGTTTCTTCAATCTCATGGTTGAAGTCATTGCGTGAATTTGAGAAACTCTTGCTGCAGGAGATTTGGAGATTTTCCGATGTACTGAAGCAGTCCACTTCCTGATCTTCTGCCTGTGTCATAGAAATATGAAAATTTTAAAGACAAGCGAGTCAAGAAAACATTACGGAAATACAAATCACCATATGACTAACCTGGAATTTTCGGTTATTGTAGAATGAAGTACAGTCAGAAACAGATTCGCTCTCTGATAAACCACCATTATCCAGATCATCTGATGGCAATGATATCGTCCCATTTACCCAATCCTTTGTGATGGAACTTGAAGACTCTTCATCTTGGGTAAGGTTACTGCACGATGACTCAATCTTACAGGTTAGCTCCCTGAGCTTCTGCTCCAAAAGAATATTTAGAGAATCACCGTCGATCTTATTGAAACTAACTGCAGATTCTATATCTTGATCAGTCTTTTTAGTGGAGGATCGTGAATCTAATGATAAACCCTTGATCGGGGATGAGAAAGTAAACGAAATCACATCCATGTCCTTCTTTCGATCATCTTCTTTTGTCTTCAATTTGCCATCAACGGTGATGTTACATTTTATCAACTTTTCACCCTTTTTGATCCGTTTATCTCTGATAATTCCAGGTTCATACACCCCATTAGAAGGTTTTTTGCTGCGGAGAGTATTCTTTTGGTCGGAAAAAGATGAAGCATTGCTCTTTTGCGCCGTAAAGCCGAGCCTTTTAGATGTAGTTCCGCTTTCCACCAATACCTTGTTTACAGCTTTGTTCATCACTTTGCTGCCTTTCTGATTTGAAACAGACATCACAGCAATTTGGTTTTGTTTCTGGTTAACTGGTTTAACCACCGTTTTCCCACTGCTAGCAGAAGATTCTTTAATACCATTTTTCATGATGCGGTTCTTAGTTTCCACCTTCTCCTTTTGGCCTCTGTTGTCCCTTGAGGGCGTTGAACTGTCTCGCTTGTAAATATCATTAGCCTTTGCGTATGTAGATACAGAAGGTGGCTTCATTTTACCCTGCACACCATCAAAACTGTTTTTTTCCAATAACTTATTTGTCTTCTGTGTCTTGAGTGATGATATAGTTCTCTTTTCGTCATGCTTTCCTCTAAAGCACCTATTGTTGCGGGTACCATTAGAGATTTGAGGGCTTGGTCCTTTCTGTGAAGCTTCTAGTTTCTCTTTCAAATCTCTGATCCTCATTGGAAGTGATGAAGAAGGATCAGATGATGAAAACCGTGCTTTAGCAACTAGCCGAGGACTTGGATCAATCATTCTTGAAGCTGCTTCCATTACATAAGCGGGGTTCCTGGACTGAACAAACCCAGGACTCCGGATAGGAGACAAGAGCTTATTGTGAGTGACAGGGATTGGTTTAGCCGACCTTGGAGGTAATGTTTCAGTTTGAAAGCGGTCAATAGGCCGATTATACTCTTTATTCATTCTTGAATCCAAATGATCCCAAGAGATACCATCATAGTCACTGCGGAGATTTACATAACCCAAACTCTCATATGCATCCCATGTGCTTGTCTTTCGTGAGGATCTGAGGTTATATGAATCAAAGTCAGGATTAGACCGGGGCTCTGAGGCATTTGGTACAGGTACAGACTTTAAACCCATGAGCCTCGCAACCACACTCGGAGCTCGAGACCCTTGTCCATCATCACTAGTGGCAGTGGATGTAGAACAACTCGAGTCACTTTTCGGATTGTAAGTTGAATTCTTTCCAATCTCATCCCCATCAATCTATTAAAAACATCAGATCAAAGACCATCGGTTCCTGTCATTCACTTAAATCAAAAGAACATAGATAAGAAAAGTATTGAGAAGCCTTACCGGTGAGGGCCATGAGTTTGAAGGGTTCTGAGCATTTAGTTTCTCTTGCTTTGATATTTCTAATACAAACAAAAAAAAAGACAAGACTTTGAGTCTATTAAACAAGAATCTAAAGTAGACAAAAGGTGAAGTAGTTCGACATGCGTATAATAAACAGGACTAAGCATCAAAGTTTACTGACAATCCAAAATCCTGGACAAAAAAATGCATTGATTCAGACAATAAATGTCTCTTCATAGCAAAGAAATTGAATCAATAAGCACAACGAGGAATCAACCAATGGCTTCACGGCAAGAACGATTTTAGACTTAAACCGAGATGGTAAGAACTTGACATTACCGGAGAGTTCCGAGTTGCAGTTGCTGCTAGAGGAGAAGAGCTTCTTCCGGGATTTACCAGGCCAATCAAACAGATTTAGAAAACCTCCTCTTGATCGTTTCCTCTCAACAGCCTCCATTTTTATCGTCTACACATCACAGCAATTGAATTACTTCTATGGAATACATAATAAAAACGACAATGGATTTTGGTTCTATGACTCTTGACTATGAGCTCAAGCTCAGCCAACTATTTAAGATGAAATTTTTGTTTGGCTTTTCGATCAAAAGGACAAAAAGGCCGAACTTTGGACAGTAACATTAGCAGTCTACAACAGGATAAAACAGGAATACTGACAAATCAAATGATTCTGCCAAATAAAAAAAAACTCAGAAATTAGTAGAATGGTACCGAATTCAAAATTGTCTAAACGTTAACAACAAAATGAAGGCGCGGGGACGAAGCCCAGAAGTGTTCTTTCGCACAAACTAAAGATCGAAACCCTAAAAAGAACGAAAGGCTTTCACTTTTGTCTCTCTCTCTCTAACACACACACTATGTATTCCTGTGTGTTCTCAAGTCAGTGGAAAGAACGAAAAATTGAGATTTTTGAGAAGTGGGTCAGAAAAAGAGAGAGAGAGAGTTTGCAAAATGGCATTTAGGGACGAAGAAAAAAAATACGAATAATCGATAAATTTGGGGATTTGAGTTCAAAGTAGAAACCTAAAGAAGTAAAGAAAAAACAGCGGAGCGGAGAGAGCTTGTGAAAATTGAAGAGATGCAGAGCGTGAATTGATATGACAAGAAGAGAGAGAGTTTTGAATTTCTCTTTTTCTCTTTCCACCTCTGGAAATTAAATGCAACATTGTTTTCTGTAAATAAAGAAGACTTTTTCGCCGATATGATGAATTTTTGTTGGCTATTAGATACGAATTTAATGTTATAATAAGGCAGATAATATTTTAAATTAAAATTTGTTTGGATTACTATTTATACCGTACTCGGTACACACACACACATTTTGTTGACCAAAAACAGGAACTTCTTGGTGCCAGGTGGCAATCTATATATCATCAGTTTCATTTATGTTGATGATCTACTTAAGAATCAAGAATGGAACAAGATCCCACTCAAGAGCAGGAGGATTCTCCGACCAAACAAGGTCTTTCAAGCTGCACGACCGATTACCCGGTCGGTCCATAAAGTTCTCTGATGGGATTTATCAAGCAGAACAAGTCGCGGCTCTTCCTCTTGGTCCGTCGAGGTCAACCGATGGCTTGGATCTTTCATTGGGTTCTACACTGTTACACATTACGAAACTTATTTTATTTAAAGCTGCTTTCTAAAGCACTTGAATATGCCTATGTATGCAAGGATGGACTTCTAACGAGCCATCTCTTGTTTTGGAACGCAGTGAAAAGTTTATCAGTATGGATTTCACTCGACTTTTAAATTAGTCATATAGAGTAAGTTTCAATAAGAAAAAGAAATACTCAATTCCAGTATGTGAATTTTAATAAGAAGTTTTGTTTCAATAGATTTGATCAAAAATATTATTTTAGCTCTTTGCACAATTATCACATGGATTTGAACTGTTTATACATATTCTTCTTTCGAATGATTCTCCGAAGTACTCGAGTAACATCTGTCTTCTGCATTCTGTCTGAAACATCCACAGATAAAGAACTAGTTAGAATGAAGTAAAATCTTCAACATATTATCCAAAATAGACGCGCGGGCTCAATTAAAAGCGTTTGCTTTTCCGTGTCAACGATGTTACCTTAAGCTCACAGTATTGCTGCATCTTCTTAGCCTGAGCCATGGCTGATTTAAATCGATCCATATTTCTTCCTTGTCCATTGCGCAACATGCAAACGACTCTGCTAAAATCTTTCTTCTGGTACAAGCAAATGCACTGCGCTTCAAGCCCGTCCCTTCCTGCTCTCCCTGACTCTTGGTAGTAGCTTTCTATCGCTTTCGACAAGGTGTTGTGTATAACGAAACGCTGCAGCAAAAACGATTTTAAGAAAGAGGGAAGTGACAGAAAATTAGTGACAGCAATGAACAGGTGTGACTTACAACGTCTGCTTTGTCTATTCCCATCCCAAATGCGATGGTTGCACAAACAATTCGGACCTTCCCTGTTTGCCATTTCCTCTGGACATCAACTCTCTGTTTCGCAGGCATACCAGCGTGGTAATAAACCGTCTTCACCTTGCATTTCTCATTCAGAAACTTTGCCACATCAACACACTCACTTTTGGAGAGACAGTAAACGATCCCTGACTGATCCTTAAACCGGTCTCTTAGCAGCTCTTGGAGTTGTTTTAGTGGTTCTTTTGTTTTGACGATCACCTCGTACTTCAAGTTGGTTCTGTCAAAACTCATCTTCAGAACCAGAGCCCTTGGAATTCTTAGACTTTTTAGTACGTCCTGTTGTGTGTAAAGAGGATCAAAATGGCAATATAGCAGTGTTCAGATCATAAGTAACTACAACATATGATAAAGTCAGATTGTTTTCTGAAACTAAATTAAGAACCAGCGCATTTCAATCTGTTCCCAATTTCAAGAGGATCTAATCATGGTAATGGTTGTTACCTGACAGACTGATTCAGTTGCCGTTGCTGTAAGAGCCATCACAGGAACACGGGGAAAGTTCTGCTTAAGACATCCTAGTTCTCTATAGTCTGGCCGGAAGTCATGTCCCCATTGGCTGGAAAGAAAAAAACAGTACATTCATGTAGATCACAAGGAAATTCTTCAGGTCACAGGCAAGAATCTATTTTGATATTAAGGTGTTGGTGATGAGCAATTAGAGAGCACTCGTTTACATCACAAGATATAGTGAGCATTGTACCTCACGCAATGCGCTTCATCAACCACAAAACCTGCCAGCAGTCCCTGTTGTTAATAAACGAAGATGTTTAACATTTTTTATCGTTAAGACTTCGTTTGATATCAACTATTTAACAACAACAAGATACTCTAAACAGACTACCTTGCGGTCTAAGCATCTTAGTGTCTCCAAAAAGGATGAACTTCCAGCGATTTTCTCAGGTGTCACATATAAGAGTTTGCATGATGGATTATCTCTTCTGCAAGCAAAATGTCCATGCACGTATAAGCATTCTAAGAGCATTAAGATGATTTAATCTCCATTGAAGTTGAGAAACATATATGATGCCTAAAATACTGGGATAATGTGAAATTGAAAGAAATGGAGAGAGTATCTTCACCTGAGCTCTTGAAATACAGCTGCTGCTTGGGAAGATGTTTGCTGAGAGTTCAGAAAAGTAGCTGGTATCCCGAACTTAAGGATCAGCGCAACTATCTGATCCTGGATGAGGGACAACAAAGGAGATATAACAATGGTAACTCCAGCTTTTATTGTTGCAGGAAGCTGTGCAAAAAAATAATTATAATAAATAAAAAGACGAAATTTACTAGGCAGCATGTTGCAATATAAACTATTATTTGACTAACTATTCCTTTGATAGTATTCAACATCACATCTTCGGGAACCTAAATGTAGAGGTAAGGTATCATCATGACCTGGTAACACAAACTTTTTCCCCCTCCTGTCGGCATTAGAACAAAACAATCCTTCTTTTCCATAGATGCTCTGCATGCTTGATGCTGCAGGGGCCGAAACACCTTGTTTCCAAAAATCACGAAGTTTGCAAATTCTAGATCATCTAACGCCTGCAACTCTTCGTAACTCAGAGTTTCGTGGTCCTTGTTTGATACCTGTACAGAAGGTTTTCTGCCTGAAATTGATGAAACTGAATCTTCCATGGAATAGTCCTTTAAAGCACAACAAAATATAAGTTTCAGTTCAGGAAGAAAGTACAACTTCGTAATTGAATACACAGTTCAACATGTGAAGAGAAATATCAAATCCAGAAACTGTCAAAGGAACCCACGATAAAACTCTTTTTAATTTGGACATAGGCACCAAACCCAAATGAATAAAAAGCTTAAGTCTTTCTGATAAAAGCTGCTTTTTCTTGTAAACCATTAATCTCACAGTTCTCACCAAATATATTGTGTATACGCATAATAAAACATAGGTATATCTTTCAGCGAAATGCAACCCAAGAAACAGTAACTGCAATGTTGAATCTTACCATAGAACTCAAAGAGTGATTACTGGAACCCCCGTGTGATCTCGTTGGAACCTTAAATTGTGTCTCTATATCTTCCAAATCACTAGAAGAATCCAGATCCATGATCTCCGGGTTTTTCTTTGGCTCAGGAGAATCATCAATGACATGAACTTCGACTCTTGAATGATCATCATCAGTCTCGAATCCATTATCAGTAGGGTTAGCTTTATCAAACAAATCAGCTAATGTTCCTTGAGCTTCAGACTCTATAGCCTGTATATCATCCCATTCCTCGCTTCCTTTCTCATAATCAGCTAACGCCGCAAGAAAATCATCCCCACAGAGTTCAACAGTGATGAAATCCCGACCATCGTCACCTTTTTAATCAATGATAAATTAATTTATTCAGATAAAAACCAAACACAGAGAAACAAAACCCGCATATAAAATACATCAGTAATCACAATTTAGCAGGGTATAGCTTTAAAACTCTAGATTCGAGTTTGGTACCGTAAAGAGCGACGAATCGATCCAAGCACATCTTGGCAGAATCTTCATCGAATCCGAGCTTTGTAGCTAGGGTTAGCAATCGAACTTTCTCCAATTCGAGATCCTGATCTTTCATATCGGTAAACAGCCGTTAAACTCCGGCAAGGGAACCAGCAAATTCTCCCGACGGGCAACTAAATGAATCTGAAGTTTTTTTAGAGCTTTCCGCGCCACAACTAAAACCTCAAGCACTAATTCCCGCTATTTTTGCAACGTTTGTATTTTAATCTCCCACATATGGGCTTCAAGGCCCAAGCCCATCTAAAAACCCTAGATCACGGGAACTATCCAGCTCCCTCCCAATGCCGGTTCTAGGTGCGAATCGTTAATAACCAACCGGTCTCGGACTCTCGGGTCTTATTTTTCTATTATGACCGCCGGTTTGGTAAAGCAATTTGTTATAGTAATCTTAATGATACTCTATTATTGTATAGAGGACGTTTGATCCAATAACTTGGTAGGTCGGCTCCATGGCCACTTGTTTCAAGTTCTTTATTGCGGTCCATCAGCTCATCAATGTCTCTAATTACTCCGGTTACATATTGTCTTTTGACTTTTCGATAACTTTAAAGTCAAATCTTTGCCCCCCTCTTGTATTGTGTCTACTAAATTAGACTTTCCTTTATAATTTCTACTATGTGACTTTCATGCACTTTCGTACGGAGATAAAATTTTTGGTTTAATTATTTTAAAATTTATTTTATCTTATATATTAGTAGTAAGTCTTTTAATAATTGAAATGAAATTAAAACACCAAAAAATAATATTCAATATGTGAAAAATAAATTTTTATAAACCAAAATTTCTAAGACATAAAATAAAATAGCATCATGTATATGAAAATAATATATAGATAATTCTTTTCATTGACATTACATTTAACAAATAACATTATACATATGACTATGCTTTTGAAACTTTTTTTTAGGCATTAAAATATTATTTATGTAATCTTTTGGCAATAGATATGATAAATATTTTACATTGATTTTTTTTCAATAACATGTGAATTCTAATATTTAGAAGAAAATAAAAAACAGAATTCAAATCTTTTAAAAAAGTTTGTGTTGATTTTATTTTTATAAGCATATGAATGTAACGTAAAAACATAAACAAATGTTTGACTATTTTGAATATATTTTTTGAACCATTAATGTAGAGTTTCTCTTCTACATTATTAGTTTCATGTTATTTGAATAAAATTTAAAAATTTCAACATAGCAATTTTTTTAAAAAAGCATAAAATATTCACTTCTACACACAAGTTTGTACTAATCTATTTATGATCAAAATCATTTCAATTGATTAAAATAATATTTATAGTCTCATAATTTGCACCTTAATTTTGTAATGATACTAAAGCTGGATTTATTTCTCTGGTAAAAACATATAGATTAGGTAAATTCTTAACAGTCGAAATTACAAAACGAAAAAAAATAAACGAAAGATTGTGTGAAGAAAAATAAAAATAAATTAAGGAATATTTGTGGTGAAAGAGAAATTATGTTGGATTGAAAATTATTTATGTTTCCTTTATATAGTGTTCAATTATGAATATGAATTATTAAAAAATAATTATAATTATTAAAAAAATTAAAAATTATGATAACTATGAAATATATGTAATTATCTTTAACTCATTAAAAATTAAATAAATGAAAATAGTATAAACTCAAAACAAACAAAAAACAAATATTTTCTTATCTGATTTTTGGATAATTTTTAAACTTAAGAGATTTAAAAAAAACCACTTCTCTAATAATAACATTCGATAGTTTTTAAATTTACCATTAAACTCTTTTTATTTTAAAAATATCAAGTATTTATTGAATATATTCATGAATAATTTTTTATACTAAACTTTTCGTCGACCAAAACCATCTCAATTGATTTGAATGATCTTCATAGTCTCATAATTTTCACCATGATTTTGTAACGATCTAATACTTGGTTGATTTCTCTTATAAAAATAAATGGAATAAGTAAATTCTTCACGGTCGACATGAGTAAAAGAAAGAAAAATAAACAAAATACTCTATAACGAAAGAAAAACTACAAATTTAATGATTTTTTGTGATGAATGAGAGTTTATGATGATTTGAGAATTAATTACGTTTATTTTATATAGAAAATAATATAATATTCAAATAGGAATATGATTTATCGAAGATGATGATAAGTATGAAATATTTGTAATTATCTTTGTCTCATTAAAATTTAAAATAGTATTAAATCAAAACAAATATTTTATTAACTAATTTTCAGATAATTTTAAAATTTAAGAAAACATTATATCGCCTTAAAATGAAAAAATAAGTCAAAATAAAAAATATTAAATTTTAATTACGAATTTAGTTTATATAAATGTAAAATTCATATTTTGTATGTATTTTATTTAATTATCTATATTATAAAAAATAAGAGATTATTTAAATATAAAAGTAAACTAAATTTTAATATTAAGGGTAACCTTGTAATCAACCATGCTAAAATTGAATGTGGTGTTGACACATAGGATTTTTTAAAAAATCACTTCTCTGATAATATATAAGATTTATTTTATATAAATGTAAAATTCTTATTTTGTATGTATTTTATCTAATTATCTATATTATAAAAAAATAAGATATTATTTAAATATAAAAATAAACTAAATTTTAATATTAAGGGTAATTTGTAATCAACCATACTAAAATTGAATGTGGTGTTGACACATAAGATTTTTAAAAAAATCACTTATCTAATAATATATAAGATAGCTTTATAATAAGACTAAAATCTTTATATTTATAGAAAGGAATGTTATATATAAAGAATAATTATTGCAGAAAAATACAAGAGGAAGGAAGTAAGTGGTGCCTAATTTAGAGTAGAAAAAAAATCACATAATAAGTAAAGTAGTTGCCTAATTTTTATATATCTAAAGAAAGAAATACGTTAACATCTCATCTATTTTTATTATATAGTTAAAAATAATAATTTCTTTCATTTCTTTTGAGAAAACTAATACGGATTTATCATAGTACATGGTCATATATATTATTTACGTAGAAAATATAAAACATATATCATTGAGTTAGACTTATTTGTCGATCCTAAAACATATCTAATATCTGAAAACTAAAGAAATACTAAATCGTATATATTGTTTACGGAAATTATGAAGACGACGATTCTCTATATGTTTTGATTTAGATGGTTAAGACTCAAGATAATTGAAAAAGTACGTACATAGTCACGTAGACAAAACACAAAACAAGTTTATTAGTAAAAGGAAATAACAAACATGTTCTTTATTTGAAAGGGAAGCAACATGCATTAGCTTCGTCCTATTATTTTAGTTGCAAAAGCAAACAAACTTACATTATAGATATAAAATCTTAGTTTTATTATTTTTGTAAAATGATCAGTAGTAATAACCATAGCAGTGGCAATGTTCTTCTTCGTGGCTATAATATTCGTGGGTATGCTCGTCGTGGCCATGCTCAACATGGTCATGTTTCTCACACTCTCCTTTGCATGAATGCGGGTAATGTTCCTTACATATGGCTTCACATGCTTTTTCCTTACATTTGTAGTTGTGCGACACTGGTGCTTCTCCTAAAAACTTCTTACAATCTGAATTCGCCTTGCTCTTTGGGATTTCTGTTTTTATTCATCAACATTTGTTCTAATTATTACATGTTATCATGATTTGGCTATATATATTCTGAGTAAATAAGGAGATTTATTTAAAGAAATATATAATAAAATCGAAATTACCAGCTGAAACTAACAAGACAACGAGCAAAAGAGTTGTGAAGTAGATGGAAGTGAAGATCTTTGCCATTTTCTTATCTTAATTTATTGTTTCTTTTTGTTTATAGAAACTTGGGTGATACTACTCAATGGGGGTTCTCATCTATTTATAACCAATTTTTTTTGACTTTTTATAGACATTTATTAACCTTCGAAGCCAGGCTCTCAAGTTATGTACTTTAATGTCATATTTATTTATTTAGATATGAAATTAAATTGAATGTCACATAAAATAATGAACACACTCAACAGAATGAATAAATAAAATAGATTAAAATAAAATACATACATGATTTCAATTTCAAATTTGACCAAAATACTAAACAAATAATCGAGAGTATATATAGAGAGAGATCTATATTCCATGAATAATCTTGGAGCATTGGACTTTAATCCATTTGTAACTCTTTCTCAAAGATGCCTTCATATTTCCTTCGGCTGAATAAATTCTGTATTTCGCCACTCTTCTCTTTCTTTTTACCTCTGGATCGTTCCACCATCCTGCAACTGTTTTATGATCATAATCAAACATATATATTCTTCATAATATTTAAAAAGACTCTTTAATTAATACTACAAGAAATTACACAATATTGGACTGAAGAATCCATTTTGTCTTGACCAATTCTAGACAATATTTTTTTTGTCTCGATTAGATCGTCGAAAATGCTAATCTGTTTCACAACATCGTTTGTATATGTGCCACTAAAATCATTGTTTATAAACTTTGAAATGGAATGCAAACACGAAACACAAACTTTAGTTGTATATATGTATCATCTTTTTGGTTTGTAATTACCTTTTAACGATGATGTTGTTGAATGATAAGAAGATTTTCTGGTTCTAACAGGCAAATCTTTATAAGTAATCTTCCGCCATAAATCTGATGTCATTGGAGATCGATTATGTTTTGATTCTCTTACAACGTAAATGCCTCTCACCGGTTTTAAATCGGCAGGATCAACTAGTTGGAGGTTCCTATCTCCTTCATACGATTTGTAAGATCGTACTCTAGGAGATTGGTAACTCTCCATCTAAGTTTCGATCCCTTTGTCTTTTTGTTTCTTCTCCTATTTTTTTCTGTTTCAAATTTTTTTTTTTACATTTATATTCCAAATAAGTAGAATCTTTAGTGTATGGTTAAAACCAAGAGGTAATATGTGGTGGAAAATCAAAATATAAATTTTTGGTTGTAACAAAATTATCAAAAATAGAAAGAAAGTTAACTTCGTGAAAAAAAAAAAAATTGCTGTATGAAATTATTTATATAATTTTTTATTAAATAAAAAAATTCGAAACTTTAATTACTGCAGTGCCATTGGCTATTTGCTCAAGTAAATAATAGTGAAATTTAATAAATTAATATCTGAAAACGGAATTTAGGCGGGAACGAATCAACTTGCGTCGTTTTATTATCTCTGTGCTCCTCAAGTTTTCCTATGAATTCGAATTCATACCCTAAATATTTTGAAACACCAGTTTTATCCTTATCAATTAAAATTCGTTTTTTAAGGCGTGGGCCTCTTTCGTTGCTTTCGTGGAAAATTTTGAAATCATCATCTGGGTAGCGAAGAGAAGATCAAAGATGAAGGGAGGGGGAACAATGTCGTCTGCGAGGTCGAGCTCGATGATGTCAGTACGGAGGATCGGGTACAAGGCGGTGGTTGACGGAGTTGATGGACGAAGGCGAAGAGAGGACGATATGGTTGAGATCCGCAAAGCCAAGAGAGAAGAGAGCTTGCTTAAGAAGCGTCGCGAGGCTCTTCCTCATTCTCCGTCCGCCGTTTCTCTTGACCAGATGGTCGGTTTGACATATTTATTGCTTTGTATTTTCCTCTCAAAATGTGGAGATTGTTATGTTTGGCAGTTGATTTCTGGAGATTGATGACAAGTGTATCATAGATGCATGCTTCTTGGTGTTAGGATTTTTGCAAAGATCTATTCAATTTGGGTCAATTTTGCAGTCTCCATTTTTGTTTTGTTTTGGTTGTTGGCTGTTCTTAATGATTTCAATTCGAGTTATTCTGTCAGACGTCGCATTGTGAAACTTGACTTTGATGCTTGAATTCTCGAAATACGATCGCTAGATTTTGGACTTGCCTCCTGACGTTTTGAAATTTTCAAAGTGTGATATGATATTACATGATTGCTTTTGGTTTAGGAAGAATTTGCATGTTCTGAAATTGATTTTATAGTGCTACAATTATAAGAATGAGCTACATAGCTTTGGTATATTGTAGTTGGCTTCTGAAGGATCTTACGTGCTATGGAAATCGGTTAATGATTGAATTTCACAGTTTATTCAGTGCAAGACTTACCAGATTTGTTTTTGATCTGAAGATACCTCTTTTGCACATTCTGGAATTCTCAGAATGGGATACTACATTTTGTATACCGGATTTTTATTTTTGAGTAGTTTGTATGTTCGATTGGTTACAGTTGATAAGCCGTATATGGTCTGACAAGAGGGATTTGTTGATAGAGGCTACTACTCAGATCAGAACCTTACTTTGTGGTGGTGAGAGACATCCCAAAAACTTATTTACTAACAGTTTTGTGTCCTTGGTTGCTAAAACATAAACAATATGTTTGTTTACGTTGACACTGCTACATGAGCTCAGACCTTTATGATGATCTCTTTCCTTGTAGCCGCAGCAATGTAGATTAATATGAAAGTAAAACTTTAGCTATGTATTCGCTCTTTCTAATGTTATACTATGTTCTTTTGGTAGAAATGTTTAATGTACATGTTGAAGAAGTTATAGAGGCTGGTTTGGTTCCACGCTTTGTGGAGTTCCTAACATGGGAGGACTTTCCCCAGCTTCAGGTTTGCTTTGATACACCTGTAAGTTCAATCTGGATTTGTCACTAGCTTCACAAAGTCAAAGTGTTTTTGTTTCATGGAACAATTTCTATAGTCTGAAGCGGCTTGGGCTTTAACAAATATTGCATCTGGAACATCTGAGAACACTGAAGTGGTTATTGATCATGGAGCTGTAGCAATACTAGTGAGACTTCTCAGCTCGCCATATGATGGGGTCCGTGAGCAGGTATATTCAATTGGTGACTGTAATCATATACTAATTCTATGCGGTTCTCAAATCTTTATGACTGCTATGAGCTTGTGGTTGCTTCTGTAATTGTAAAATGTAAATGATAAAAGACAATGACGAACATCAATAAACAGAAAGTATTTTTTTTAAATCTATTTCTGAACAGAGGATTCAAATTTGTTGGTTCCCTCCCACTTTTCAATTGCAACTAAGCTGTTCTGTATTCTTGGATAATCAGGTTGTCTGGGCATTAGGAAATATCTCTGGAGACTCTCCTAGATGCCGTGATATAGTCCTTGGACATGGAGCTCTTCCTTTTCTGCTGTTGCAGTTAAACAATGGAGCCAAACTTTCTATGCTTGTAAATGCCGCTTGGACTTTGTCTAATCTTTGCCGAGGAAAGCCTCAGCCTCCATTTGAGCAGGTAACCCAAACTGAGTTTTGTTATAGCTACTTCCTCTCTTGCACTCTCAATATACGTTCGTTCAGATATACAAGAGCTCTTAACTGGGTTTAGTCCAAATTATGGTGATCAACATCTGTTTAGCACTGGGATATACAATACAGTAAAATCTATGGTGGCAAGGTTTGGTTCTCTGGAGGGAGAAATCCCAAGATAACTGTCTGTCATATGAGCCTTGTAACCAAGGGCACTTGAAGGTTTTGAAAAACTTTCTCGCTCACTTTAGGGTTGCCAGACCTTAACTTATTGATCCATACTGCCATAATAATTCTGCTAATTTTCTTCGCATGTTTAAGACTGTTTTCTGATAAAGATTGATGTATGTCGTATTCTTCCAGACATCTCATTTGTCACCGTATGCCCACAGGTGAGGGCTGCGTTACCAGCTCTTGCACAACTCATTCGGTTAGATGACAAGGAAGTCTTGGCTTACGCGTGCTGGGCACTGGTGTATCTCTCTGATGGTTCAAATGAAAAAATACAAGCCGTGATTGAGGCTAATGTTTGTGCGCGAGTTATTGGTCTTTCCGTGTGAGTGTTCAAGACTTTAGCTAACCAAGAGAATCCAGAGTCATAGATTCTGATGGCTTTTTGCTTTCTGAACAGCCACCGTTCGCCTTCAGTTATCACTCCCGCTCTTCGAACCATTGGGAATATTGTGATTGGAAACGATAGTCAAACTCAGGTAGATATTTAGTATTGGCACTTCTTTTTAGTTTTGTGCGTTCCCTTTTTCCCTTTTGCTCTGAATTAGTCTAGTATTATTACTGGCTTTGTGCTATTTGTCATTGTCAACAAAAACTTAAAATAACATTTTGAATCATAAGTGTGTTCTCAGAACTTTTTTCGTTGTGATTTTCTCAGCATATAATTGATCAGCGAGCGCTCCCATGCTTGTTAAATCTTCTAAGGGGATCTTATAACAAGACGATCAAGAAGGAAGCTTGTTGGACAGTCTCTAATATCACTGCTGGTTGTCGATCACAGATTCAGGTTAGCCAAAATATCATCTCTGAACTTCTCTTTTATTGGCGTCTAATCAATATGTTGCTCTAAATCTGTCTGCACTTGTTTATATATTTTCATAGGCTGTATTTGATGCTGACATATGTCCTGCACTTGTTAATCTGCTCCAAAACTGTGAGGTCGATGTCAAAAATGAAGCTGCTTGGGCTATCTGCAATGCTATAGCCGGAGGCTCTTATGAGCAAATCATGTACGTTGAATAAAAATCAATACAAAGCTAGGAACTATGTAGACAATCAAATACCCAGTACTCTGAATATAGAGTCATGAAAAGAGTTTTAACAGCAGAACCAAATCTTATGCTCTCATTCCGTTGAATCTATTACAACTTTTCTTGGTAGAGTTTCCAGCTGGCTATATTGTATACTACGTGTGTGGGTTTGTTTCCCTCTCTCCAAATCTCACGTGCGATCTGCTATTGTCTTGACAGGTTTCTTGTAAAACAAGACTGCATAGAACCGTTGTGCAATCTTCTTACATCGTCAGATACTCAACTCGTCATGGTTTGTTTAGAAGCACTCGAGAAAATACTCAAGATAGGAGAAGTTAGCGACATGAGACACGCTGAAGGTATATACCAATGCCCTCAAGAAAATGTAAACCCACACGCTCAACTAATAGAAGAGGCCGAGGGACTGGAGAAAATCGAGGGCCTGCAATCTCATGAGAACAATGACATCTACGAAACAGCAGTGAAGATTCTAGAAACGTACTGGATCGAGGAAGAAGAAGATCAAGGACAATAAGACATGATAATTCACTTGACAACTTTACAAACATGCCAACATCTTCAGGCACTATAACTGAGATGTACTGTGGACCTTAAAAGGTAATTCTTATAACTCCTTATTGTCGCTTTACTTGTTTTTATTCATACTCATTATGGACTAAGTAGGAAGGTAGCTCTTGTTACCGCTTGTTAAGGAGTAGGCATTTTGGTTTAGATCAGAGTTTGGCTTGGTTTAGTTTAGTCTATGAGAAACTTATTGACCTCAAACCAAACAACTTCGTTTCTGTTAGGTTTGATGTATATTACCTCAATTCGATCTAATCTCATATCAAAGCTTTAATTTTTATGTTTTTGGTGTTTTTTCTGATGATACAGGACAAGCAGCTTTGGCAATCATACACTCAAACTCATCTGTTCACACACAGACTGAAAATCAAGATCAGATATTACATTGCTTGCTTACTATATTAATGAAATGTTGGTCAGTAGTCGTTGTTTGTATGCTGGAACAAACCTTACAGTTCATCACAAGTGATGTCTCAGTACATAAGTGACAATGTCACAACCCTCGGGAGAGAAATATATTTTGATATAACAACGACAATAAGTAATAAAATCAGAAGAGGCTGCAGCAAAGTTTCACTCATCAACGCAAAAATGTGGTGTCCGCACTTCTAAAGAATAAAAAAATGTTGGATCTCACTTTTGCTTGGGTCAGTCAGAAGATAATCTCCTTGAGGATTAAAAGCACTAGCATGATGAAGCAGAGGATGACAAGAACAGAAGCACACTTCACCATACCTCCATGTCTCTGTGTACGTTCAGCCTGTGGAGAGGAGATTCACAAGAGATCCTGCTTTAGTCATTCAAGCATATAATATTTTAAGCAGAACATACACACTTGTCGTAAATAAGTTTTACCTTTTGGAGCTGTTTAAGACCATCTTCAACTGTACTAGCAACATTCTCGATATTATAGTCAATCCGATCAACTATTGTACCCTGTCATGACAAGATTTGCTTTCAAGTTGTAATATTTCTAGAAACAATGACTCAGAAGCCAGACAACAGTTATAGTGTATGTACCTGATCTATCACAAGCGCAGAAAGATCCTTCATGATCTGAGCAAGTTCGTTTACAGATTCAACAACCTGTTAATGACACAGAATCAGCAGAGTGTAACAAAATTATGATTGTTTATGAAAAAAAGATAACCATTTAAGAGCAGCAAGAGTTACATATAATAACCTGTTGAATCTCTTTTTCCCTCTCTACCGATATTTCCTCGCTCTTTTTAATCTTGCTCATCTGATGCTCACTAAATACCTGTAGTGAAATTCATAATATTGCATTATTACCGAAATACACAAGCTAAATAATGGGTATAACGTTGCAACAAAAGAGTTATACCATATCATCGAGATCATCATCTTCTGCTTTATATCTGCTTCCGTTCAGATTCATTTCCAAATCCGCTCCATCCTGATTACGTATCACAGAGTCAAAGCTTCTTGGAAATAAAGAAATATACATACACACTAACAAGATAATTAATGAAATTCATGTAAATAAAAGTGCCGCTGCAGACAAAATAAGAGTTTTGAAGAATGAGCAACTTCAGCATCACAAATAGTGAAGGCTTAAGCATAGGAAATGTACAGAATGTCATTGCTTACTTCTTTTTGTAGTCTCAAACGTTTCAAATATGTAGACTGTTTCTTGCGAAGCTCCATAGAAAGACTTTGGAGATCAGTAGCAAGAGATCGCTGTCATAAAACACACGAGATTTAAAATGTAAATGGTGATGGAAACTTAAAGGACATGCGTTTAAGAAAGATATCAAGTCAAGTACACCAACCTGGACGTTTTTCCTGACATTTGAATCTTCAGAAGGTCCACCTGCAGAAAGTCTCTGAAGTTGCTTCTCAGATTTCCTCAGCAAGAAAGTTATATCTTGTGTCAAAGACTCGATTTGATGTTGATCTTCTTTGTCATCCCCAAACGAAGGCATCAACGCTTTCGCGTGGGCCTTTCCCAATTCAGCCATTTTGGTTCTTGCACGCTGGATGTTCACTGAAATCTCCTCAGAGACATCAACCCAATCTGGTGGTAATCCTACTACTACTGTACCTCTACTGGGACATTTAAACCAAGAACAAAACTTTCAGCTTCATCATATACGCCACAGAAATTTATTCGACTAGTGTTCTCTTAGTAATCGATAAGAAGCTGAAACAACTATGTCGACCATCAAGCACCAATTTAAGCGATTCATTCCACATCCAAGTTGTAGAACAATAATCAGTCTTGCTCAATATGATACCAATTTTCTGCTAAAACAACAGCTTACTTCAAATAACTCACTCTAGCAGCTATATGACGTCATAAAATTTCTTATGCAATCACCAAGCTTCCAACATTTTAGTGGTAGAGAGAGATAGAGAGCGTACCTCGAATTCCCAGGATCCTCGGTACTGACTGGAGCATATTTACGATTCGGATTCAATAGAGATGTGCTCGCCATCTCGATCACCGGACCTATGCCGGATTTCGCTCCCGTCAACGAATTGTTCTCCGACGACGAAGAAGACCCCATTGGAGCACGGACGCTCCTCAGAGAGTTCCTATACTTCCTAAACAACAACGTACGATTCCTCGTCGCCATAGCAGCTAAATATAAACCCGAGAACAAAAATTTGAGTGATAAGTATCCAAGATCTCGGCGTCTAGATAGAGTTTCGCTTCCCTTCCGATCGGAAGCTATAGATCTGAACAGGATTGCATTTTAATTATAAGCAAAGCAACTAATCAACGCGAAATCTCGCGCCAGGCGACGGCGAAGAACGGCCGATCTCCGGCGAGATCAAAATTCGCCGACGGAAAAAATCAGCTCCGAAATTACAAATTGGAAATTTTCACTAATTATTTTTTCGGAAAATTAAAATTTTTATGAATTAAAGAAGTCACAAGTCAGAACACAAAATCTTCTGCTTTGGGTGCATCTTTTAACTCCGACATTTCAGAAGAAAAGCCAATGAAAATTAGTCACGTGTCCAAAGTACAACACCATGACGTTTTATTCGGAAAAGTTTGCCAACGTCATGTAAATGAATGTAATTACACGTCGGGTAAAAGTACTAAACGGCATGCATTTTTGTGTAAGACTTTACAAAGTGGCCCAATATTTTTTCCGCGAAGGATTCATCATTGAAAGCAAACGTTTTTTTTTGTATAAAAAATAAAAAATTTGGTAACGAAATTAAGAAATTTGTACTTGTCTCCTCTGTCTCTCACTCTCTATCCAAATAATTAAAACGAGGAAAAAAAAAAAGACAAAACTTTGTTAAAACCGACCCAGAATTGTGGTCTTCGTAATCTGTCTTTACCATTTCGTTGGATTTCTTGAGACAATAATCAGACACTCCGAAGCCTTAATCATTTTCTTCTTTCGTAAAACGATTGTTTAATCTTCGCGATTTTCTTCAAAACTTTATTTGTTGTGAAAAAGTAAAAATTTCGACTTTTTCCGGGTTTTGATTGATTAGTTTTGTCAAAAATGGATTCCGATTTAAGGAGTGATCGTCTTGCTTCGGCTGCGAGGAGATACCAGCTAGCTTTTCCACCACGATCTGGTGAGTTTATTTTACTATCTCTCTGCACTTCATGATTATTATTTGATCTGTAGTATGTTTTGTTGTTGGGTGAAAATTAATGGATGAAGGTAACTTGAGTTTTCTTTCCGATTTAGATACTCGATGTTGTTTGGAAATTTAGAAGTTTAGGGGAAATACTGAATTTTTTTGAAATATTTTGCCATTTGTGTTTTTGTTTTTGAGTTTTTTTATCGCTCTAGGCTTTGATTGATACTTGAGAAAATGAAAGCAAAGGGCTTTAATAGTTGATTGATTTATTGATGAAGTATGGCTTGATTACGATATGATAATCTTAGAGTTATGTTGATTGTTGTTGGTTTTGGCTTCTGAGAAAAATGGATGAATTTTTTTCCAAATTTGCAGTCTTTGAAGCATTTTAATTACTCCTGTGATGTTACTATGCTCACTGTTTATAAACACGAGAAATTTTAGGTGTCTTTCACAGAAGACAAATAACTGTCATATTGCAACCACAGACTTAGATGAGGGTTTTTTGGGATTACAGATACGTTTTTAGGGTTTGAAGAGGTAGATGGAGAAGAAGAGTTTGCTTGCCCTTTCTGCTCTGACTATTTTGATATTGCGTCTCTCTGCTGCCACATAGATGAAGATCATTCTTTGGAAGCCAAAAATGGGGTAATTTTCTTTGTGTCTTTAAATCAACAGTTCATCACATGATTCTAATTGTTTAGACTGAGCGGTGTTAATTCCTCTATTGTTACTTGGAAAATATAACAAAGGCAACTGAAAATATTAGCTTGTTTATTGAATCAGATGTGTCTATGGAATCTATTTTTGGGAATTTGTTGGAATTCTATTACAACTTAGCATTAATCTTTGTCTGGTGAACATTGTTATTGCAGGTTTGTCCTGTTTGTGCAATTAGGGTTGGTGTTGACATGGTTACTCACATAACCCTGCAGCACGCTAATATATTCAAGATATCCTTTTTTCTCTGTCAAGAAATATTATACCCATTGATTTTCTCTTTTATTGTCTCTTGCATCCGTCATTTTGTAACGCCTTAATGTGATATTACATGCAGCGAAAGAGAAAGTCAAGAAGAGGCGGGTCACATTCAACGTTATCAATCTTGAGAAGAGAGTTTCCAGATGGAAACTTTCAGAGCCTATTTGAGGGGTCTTCATGTATAGTGTCTTCTTCCCCATTACCCAATGTGGCGGCTGATCCATTGTTATCATCTTTCATTTCACCTATTTCTGATGGGTTCTTCACTTCGGAGCCATGTCTATCTACAGAAACTAGTCCTGTAAAGAACATGTCGAGTTTACCTGAAAGGTAGATTTTCTCCTTCTCAGTCATTTGCTTTGCCTAACCACTTGGCCACTCTTGTTAGTTGAATTGACACATTTTTGGTATTTCATAAGGGTGATTAATCTCCAAATATCAGACTGAACCCATAAATAATTCTCAGTTATCTCAAGTGGTTCCAACTTGGCATTGGTTCATTTGCTCATCTGTTTTCTTCAACGATATTTTATAATATTTTGGGAACTTGAGACTTTATGAGCTAAATTGAAAGTTATTGACGAAGATATTGTGGGTGATAGGACTGCGATAAAGCCGTCACTTTCAGCTGAGGATCATAGGCAAAAGTTGAAACGAAGCGAGTTTATACTAGAGCTTTTGAGCTCTACGATTCTTGATGACGGCTTATAATGAAGAAGATTGCTTCAGGTAACTTCTCATCAACGAGCAACCTCGATGTTCTGTCTGAGGAAGAAAATCTACAGGACTATTGTTTGTGGGGAGCAAAATAAAGGAGAAGGCTTTGTAGGGAGAGAGATTATGAGTGTAACTTACGAACACGTTAGCTTCTGCGGTATACACGCTCAAATTGTCTGTAGGTCATGTCATGAACAACCTAAATGTATATCTTTCTTTCATCATATTTGTTTCCAGTCTCTTGTTTACTTTCGGTCTAAGCTTTAGGTTAGTGAAGTCTTATGTTTATTTCTTCTCTCAGAAGTATCAGTTCCTTATCCCGAAAACTTAGTAAATGTAGACACCACAATAATGTTAGAATCAATGAATTTATGACTTAAATCAGTTTCAGAGACAACTAGAGAGATTCCTTTTTAGGTGAAAGATTAACGACTGAATAAATGGCAGGGGCTGCGCGAACGCAAACCCCCTCTGCCACAAATAATGACATAGGCTCTTCCACTTGGGAAGACCTTAAGCTAAGCACCCTTCCTTAATGTGCAATGGAAGTCACTAGCCTAGGCCATTCGTCTTCCTGATCACGTGTTGACCCCGTCCAGGTAAGTGATTAGCTTGAATTCATGAGTCTCATTTTTGTACTATGTTTAAGAAGCCTCCGTTGTTTCTTTTTATCGATGTGGGACTTTGCTAAAGCTTCACACTTTTTGCCGCTTTAGCTTTTAAAATATGAAATTCTTGCCGTTTTCGTATTCCCTTTCTCAACAGCGTGTCGGAAAGGCTTGGTATAACGCTAAGCGCTTTGCTTAGATTGTTTACTGCGCCGGTCTTTTTGGTGGCCCAAATTCAAATATTTACTAGGATAATAACAATGACCATTTTCAGATCCAAGTGACCCATGATTTCATTTTGGGTGTACCGTCTAATTCCACCTCAAAACTTCGATATAATTACAGTTGTATATAAAGTTTGACTTTCTATTGACTTACCTTCAATTGACATGTCAAAATACTAATTGCACACAAAATCGATTTCAAAGTACTAATTGTACATTCGTCGGATAAGTATTGGTTTATTGTAGTGACCAATTTTAACCAAGAAGATTCCATAAATTGAGAGGCTCAAATAATAGGTATGATTGTGGTTATATCGAAGTTTCAAAGTGGAATTAGACTGTCAAATGTGCAAATATTACTTTATAATCGATTTTGTGTGCAATTAAAATTTTGGTCGACGATCTAATTTCACCTTAGAACTTTGATATAACCACAATTGCACCCATTCTTTGAGCTTCTATTGATTTAACTTCAATTGTTATGCCAAAGTTTTAATTACACACAAAATCGATTCTAAAGTAGTAATTGCACATTCATTGAGAAATATTGGTTTACTGTACTGACCAATTGTGGTTATATCAAAGTTTCGAGGTGGAATTAGACCGTTGAATGTGCAATTACTACTTTAGAATCGATTTTGTGTGTAATTAGTACATTAAAATCAATTTTGTGTGCAATTAGTATTTTGGCATGACAATTGAAAGTAAATCGATAGAAGGTCAAAGTTTAGGTTCAACTGTAGTTATATCGAAGTTTTGAGGTGAAATTAGACTGTCGACCCTTTCATTTCTTACATTTGTTTACCTATATTTCAATTTTTTTTTCTTTTCTTTTTATAAAAACCTATATTTCAATCTTTCTTTTTTTTGTCCTTTACTTTAGTACCGCAACACAAGGTTCTTTAATATCTTTGTTACCGTACAATTACATACACACTAGACCTCCACTTGAATGTCCTTTGCTATTGCATTCAAGTGGAATTCATACGTAGCTCTTCTTCATTTTCGTACTTTCTTAATTACTCCATATTCCAAAGTTGGATTCTCAAATCCGTATTATATATTTCAAACCTTTTGTTTCGTTTTGGAGAAAAATAAAGGCAATGTTTTTTTAATAAATAAACGTATATAATATTAATATATATAGTTGGTGATTAGTCATTTATCGTGATTTTTTGGCAGCTTATAAACAAGTGAGGTCTTTAAGTGACTTACAAATAAATCGCATAGAAGAATCGGATGAACAATATCTATCGCGACTGATTTTTTTTTCTCCATAAAAAAAGCAAAATCACTTTGAGAAAGATAATGAATTATTTTTATATATCTTAGTGTTGTTAGATATTTCTATTATGAGATTGTAAATAGCTTTGTTTTTAATGCAATTTGCTTTTGTTAAACGCATTATGCAATTGTTTATTGTGTTCACGAAGAAAGAAAAGCTGGTGGTGGATAAGCTTAAGCACTATATATATTAACAAAGGTGAGCACTAAACTTTTTTTTTTTTTTAACAGCACTAAACTTAATTAACTAAAGCTTAATTTTTTCATCAGTTTAATCTTAGTTTATACTAGCTTATATCCAATCAAAACATCATTTTTAGTTGTGATTTTTTGTCTTTTGATCTAGCGTTTGCGCTTTGAATTTACATGCTAATAATTTATATGTTTACATTTAAATAAAATTACAATATATCAAATTTCATATATATATATATATATTCCACGTTTGCATGTAAAAAGTGCTTAGCAAAAAGTTAATATACATTTATATAATATCTTACATCGACGTATAACCATAATTATACAGCTATTTACGTTTAAAATTATTAAGGTAACTTTTAAAAAAGTGTCGTACTTTTGTATTCAATTATAAGTTACATTATCCATCTCTGTTTTCGATACTATCAACTATCTTATGTATAGTTACAAGGAAGCTAATCCATTAAGTCAAAACCAAAAACAAAATTTCTTACAAATATACACACTCATTATTTTCTTCGTAAATATATATATTTACAGAGTTTATTAATTATTTCTATTTCGCGAATATCTATCGTAACACGTGTGTACCATCAGGTTCACAAAATAACTTACAACTATTTAAAGAAACATACAAAAGAGTCTTTTCAAAAAGAAGATAAAAAATATGACAAAAGAGGAAATAAGAGGACATTGTGTGATAAAAAAACACTTGAAAACCTAGTTAAGAAGAACATCTCAACAAGTGGCAATCTAGTTTTAAAATTATGTTTGGTCTATTTACAGAATTATACAACGTTGATTCTAGTAGACTTTTACATTATTGTATTTAATAGAGAATGAATCACGAACTTAGAATAGCAAATATTGGCATGTCATTGTTGAAGTTGTCAGTGTGTTACTTTATTTTATTTTATTATTATTATTGAGTGGTGTTCCTTTTTTTTTAACATATGACGTTATATAAATATTTTAAAATTAAAAAGCTTATAAGGACCACAATTATAATAAATTGATGCAATTGACAAGCCAAGCACTACTACCAGAAAAAAAAGAAAAAAGGATTTTTAGTGGAATCATTGTAGCTTTTGAAGAAAGGACGTCAAGCCAACGCTATAGTTAAACAAGAACAATTATTTAATTTATATATAGTAGAAATAAAACAGAGTAGCATAAAAGTTGAAGGTGATTGGTTGATGAACCTTTAGTTGTCATCTACACTTGTAATTCATATATTGGTTCGTCTCTTTCTCCTCTTCCCTTTCTCTCTCTACTGATGCGTGTGAATGAATCTCTGTTTCTTGTTTTGGAACAGAATGGCTTCCTAACAATTGGGCTTTTCTCTGCCTCTTCCTAGGAATCTGAAGCTCTCTCTACTCTCTTCACTCTCTCTGCTGTAAGTTTTACTCAATCTTTTCTCTTTTATTTCCTTTTATTCTTTAAGATTCACTTAGATTTTGGTGTGTTTGATATTTGACCAACATTTGAGGTTTTTACTTATTTCTTACTCATCTTCTTTTGGAGTTTGTTTGCTCTCAAGGACTCTTGTCTGTTTAAAACTTCAGTTTTTGTGTGTTTATCTTTTCGTTTTTCACAAAAAAATTGTCTTACTTTAGACAACAAGTCTGTTTCTTGATGATGATTCACATATGGGTTTCGTCATTCGTGTGGTTTTGCGTAATACCCAATCCCAAAGTTCTTACCTTCTTTTACAAACTTTTTCAATTGGGTTTGAAATTCGACAAAGATTTCACATCCAAGTCTTATTACTTTGTTGACTTTTTTTTTTTGTTTTTCTTCCCCAACAGGAACAAATCTCTCTTATTGACAACATCGATTTATCACTTTTTGTATTGGATCTTGGAGATGGCTATGCAAACTGTGAGAGAAGGTTTCTTCTCTGCTCCACAGACTTCTTGGTGGAATGCTTTTGGATCTCAGCCGTTGGCTTCTGAGAGTCTCGTCGGCGATTCTGATTCGTTCGCCGGAGTTAAGGTCGGATCTGCTGGAGAGACAGGACAAGGTGTGGATAAACAGAGCAACTCTGCAACTCACATAGCTTTCTCACTTGGTAAACACTTTGTCTTCTTTTTTAATGTCTCTCAAGTGGATTAGTGAAAATTTTGAATTGTCCAAAGTGTTAGAAGATGAGAGTGAATGTTACCTGAAAGTAAATCTAAAATTCTTCAGACACACCATTCTCCAAGATACAAAGATGATAAAGTAAAAACTTTTTGTTCCTTGCTTCAAATTCTGAATCATAAAATGTCTTTTTTAAGCACTTGTTCGGTACTGCATATATGCTTTGATGTTGAATTAATTATGTTATGTGTTTATTAGGTGATGTAAAGAGTTCAAGAGTTGTGGCAAAGCCTCATGGAGCTGCTTTCTCAATGCAGTTGCCTTGCTTGGAACTTGGATTCACTCAGTCACCGGTACAGTTTTCCACAAAATAAGTCTACCATCAATTTCCTATGATTTGTTTCTGAGTCTACAGTTTTTGCTTGCTGTATTTTGTTTTGGTCATTTAGGTCTACACAAAGTATCGTTATGGTGAACAACAATACTATGGAGTTGTTTCAGCCTATGGATCTCAGAACAGAGTAATGCTTCCTCTAAACATGGAAACAGAAGCTGGTACCATCTACGTCAACTCAAAGCAATACCATGGAATCTTAAGGAGACGTAAATCCCGTGAGAAGGCTGCTGCTGTTCTTGATCAGAAGAAACTGAGTAGTAGATGCCGCAAGGTAATTACAAGACATGTACATAGAAACTATCATGATGTTTTTGTTGCAAATAATTCCAACTAGTGTTTGCTTTACGTTTGTTGCAGCCATATATGCATCATTCACGCCATCTCCATGCCTTGCGCCGTCCAAGAGGATCCGGTGGGAGATTCTTGAACACTAAAACTCAAAACTTGGAGAAGAGTGGAACCAATGCAAAGAAAGCTGATGAGATTCAGTCTCAGTCTCAGCCTCAGCAAAGTAATTCTCAGAATTCTGAAGTTGTTCATCCGGAAATCGGGACCATGAACTTATCTAATGGCTTAAATGTCTCCGGATCAGAAGTTACTAGCATGAACTACTTTCTAAGTTCTCCAGTCCATTCTCTTGGTGGCATGGTAATGCCTAGCAAGTGGATGGCAGCAGCAGCCATGGATAATGGCTGCTGCAATTACAAAACCTGATCCTTTACCGATTCACAGTCAAAAGGAGAGAAGAAAACTCTCTTGCCTTGAAGAAGGACAATGAGTTTTTTTCTCTTGGTTTAAAGGACTCTCCTTTATGCCAATCCATTTGGTCGTGAACAGGCAAATCATCTTTGGCTCATTCTCTATTAAGGTTTCTTCACCATCTGGTGAAAAGTCCTTGATTTATCTCAGTGTAAAACTAGTTAAACCAAACCCGCTTGTTCTAAATACTCGTGTGTGTGTGTTTGTGTGTGAAAACTCTGTTGTCTGATTTTCTGGATGTTCAAACTTTTAAAGTCTCTCTGTCTTTGCGTGTCTCTCAAACAACTGTAAGAACTTCAGAGTTATGTGGCTTATGATGTAACATATACTTAATAAACCTGTTTTGTATATATGGTAATCGAAGTGATTATGTGCTTGTTATCTCGATATCCATCGCCAATACAGCAAAAAGATCAGAGTAAACGAACTCTGTTCCAAATCTAATTATCAAGCTATGGATCATGTCAAGAGCGATTACAATAAAAGATGTGAAAGATCCAAGACTTGAAGGAAGAGATACATTGATAAAGCAAAAGAAAAAAATTAACAATCGATTGAACCATGTGTAGTAAGAAAGGAGATCTTAATAAAATTTCTCTTATGTATTAATTACTGTTATGATTAAAGTAAAATGCGCAAAAAAAAATCAAGGGTAATATAATATTTTTTTGTTTGATTAAATTGGCGGCTTAAATCGAAATTGCCTGCTAAACCGGACGAACCCTAAAAAACTAAACGCCGGTTAAACAAAAAGAGACGACCGCCGGATTAAAGAACAAGAAACGAGAGGCTTCAACGGCGTTTTTAATTCTTCTTCGATTTGCGTCGTGAATACTCTCTAGAAGTCTCAAGTAAGCTTCTTCGATTCATACTCTTAATCGAATAGTGCTTTCGCATTCATCCTGGGGTTTCGTTTCTAACCACAAGCATTTCTCACTCCTTTTACTTAGGTCTGTGTCGATCCCAAAGTAGAGAGATTTAAAACCTAACTGTTCTTGTTTTATTGTAAAAGTTTTACATACATTAAGTCGTGATTGTGTTGTTTGTCTTTGACATAGAAGGGTTAAGTTCTAGAGGCTCTTTGAAATGGACTTGGCTAAGCGATGTCTGTGAGCTCGATATGCGAATGTGATAGAAATTTGGGTTATTTATGGCTAATTGATTTTGCTTTAAGTTGCGTTTCGTCTTCGATTACTCTAATTCAGAGGCATAATTTATACTCTCAGATTTTACCAACCAGGCTGAATCAATTTATGTTGCCCTAAGAGACGTACACGATTTCAGTAGATCGTCCATCATCCTGTAGACATGGTACGATCTGAGCCTTGTGTTCTGTTCGCTCAGACTTTTGTTCATCCTCAATTGGACGAATACGTTGACGAGGTAACCTTAATCTTTAGTTTATGATACACCTAAAATGCTGCCCTGTGCTATTTGCTGAGCTTCTCAACGCATCTATGTTGAGTTAGCAACTTTCTTATCTGAGTCTCCTAGAATTGGTAAAAAAGTACAATGCTTGAGTGAATACTTATTGCGATCTTCTTTTTTATGCACGGATAGTGGGAACAAGTATTTGCATGGATTTTCGTTGATTTCAGAAGTTATCTTCTCTGTTTAATGCTTTTGGGAATTTATTTTATCTTACCTCTAATCCATATAGGTGATATTTGCCGAGCCAGTTATCATCACAGCTTGCGAATTTTTGGAGCAGAATGCATCCTCATCTTCCCAAGCTGTTTCTCTTGTCGGGTATGTTCTTTTGACTCTGTATTCTTATATTTCTTTCTAGATTTTAAGTATTGAGGATCATGAAGTAGTAATATCCATCATTAGAAGTCTTGTTTAAATGCATGGTCCCATATTGTCGATTATGTAGCTGTAACTGTAACTAAAAACTGATCTTTGCGGACATTACTTTTGGAAACAGTCTTTGGTTGAAATGTCCAGACCTTAAAGTTTTGGTTCTTTTCCTTAGTTAACTTCAGTTGTAGTCATTTTCAGACAATCTATATTTTGAGTCAATAACAGTTAATGTATATTGTAGATCAACCACATACTTAGATTTGCCAGATAAAATGGCGCTTTATGTTCATAGAGAGTGACTTAGAATCCAATGACATATCTTGAGGTTTGTCTTGATGTGGGTGATATCTGTGGCTGGTTATCTGAATGTTGACTGTATTTTCGTTAGGGCAACTTCACCTCCATCATTTGCACTGGAAGTGTTCGTTCGATGTGAAGGAGAATCAAAGTTTAAGCGACTTTGTAATCCTTTTCTTTACACTCCTTCAGCGCCCTACCCTTTGGAAGTGGAGGTAACTGCTACAATGTGTCTTTAATTAATGTTAATTAGTTTGTATTTGATGCTGGTAACAACATTTGGGAATGGTTCTAATGCACATATTCTCTTCTTAGACCAGAGTTAATGGTTATCAGAACTCAGATTCCGTTGGGAATAAGGAGCTGTTTGCTGGAAATATGAGTTACAGCCGTAGACACTCCCCTAGAGATGTGTATTTATGTAAATAGCTAGATCACGTGGTCTTCTTCTGATAATAAGGTGTATGATATAATAGAGGGAGTAAATGACCTGTACTAGATGGTAAGGGGTTTAATTTGGGTTGGGAATGGGAGGAGTTTAAAGATATGAATACCTTTTTACCCTGTCATCTTGTATGTCAAAAGGGAGACCTACAACCTCCCTCTATGCTATCAGAAAAGTGGTTATACATTCCCATTTGCTGGCTTCAATTCCTTGCATCACTTTTGGCAACTCTGAATTCTTATAAGGATTGTCCTCGTCAAAATTGCAGGCTGTTGTAACAAACCATCTGGTGGTTAGAGGTAGCTATCGGAGTTTGAGCTTGATCGTCTATGGGAACATTGTGAAGGATTTGGGGCAGTACAATATCATTCTTGAAGGTCGTTCTGTAACTGATATTGTGAGTTCCACTGAAGGTAATCTTGAAGACTTGCCATTGGTATTGCACTCAGTTAACAGAACAATAGAGGAATGTCTATCCTCTCTAGACGTAGCATCACTCCCCTTGGCTGCTGTAGATGTGCCTGTGGAAGTTAAGCTATTATTGCGGCTGCTGCTAAGAGTCTTTGACCAGCTAGCTACTCATGATGTAGTAAATAAAATTGTGGATACGGTAGTGTCTGGGGTCTCGTCTTATGTCACAGACAATGTTGATTTCTTTCTAAAGAATAAGAATTGTCCGGCCGTGGCCAGTTCTCTAGATTCTGGAATATTTCATGATATAATTGACAAGGTTAAGAAAAATATTCATGATCTCAATGAACTTCAAGAATCAGATGTGGCACCTGGACTGTTCAGCTTTCTTGAATCTGAGACTTATTTGGCTACTTCCCAACAATTGGCTGATATGTTGAGCCCATATATCCAATTTGAAAGAGATTCCTTGTATACTGTCCTTCCACAGCTTTCAAAGGTATTACATTATCTATTTAGCTCTCACACGCCAGTGATAGAATTTTCTGATATTCATAGATGATTGCTGTTAATTTTCTCATTTCAGGGAAAAGCCACTCTTCTAGGTTTAAGTTTAGCCTACTTATTATGCTCTGGCCAAGAAGGCTGCCTCCAATTTGTCAATTCTGGTGGGATGGATCAACTTGTATATTTGTTTGGTCATGATGTTCAGAATTCTATCACCATTACTTTGCTGTTGCTTGGAGTTGTTGAGCAGGCTACACGCCATTCAGTTGGGTGCGAAGGTTTTCTAGGTTGGTGGCCTCGCGAGGATGGAAGTATCCCATCTAGGAAAAGTGAGGGTTACTGTCTTCTGTTGAAATTGCTTATGCAGAAACCATGTCATGATATTTCCTCTCTAGCAATCTATATTCTTCGTCGTTTGAGAATTTATGAGGTTATATCAAGATATGAGGTACTTTCCCTAATAAGAATTTTATAATATTAGCATTACCTTGATAGGACCCTAATGTTATTATTGTTACTAATATGTTTCTATCAGTTTGCAGTGTTGTCAGTACTGGAAGGTCTCTCCAATTCTCATGGGGTTGTTACTCATAATGTAAATATGCTATCTGATGCGAAGGCACAGCTTCAAAAGCTCCAGGTTTGTTTCTGCTTATCATATTATGTTGGGTATTTGTTCATTTATAATATCAGTAAATCAACCATCTAACATTGTCACTGGATACAGAAGCTGATGAAGTCACTTGGATCAGTTGAAGATCCCTCACCATCAGCCTATGCAGAAACAAGCTTGGTTTCTGATCACTCTGAGGGGTGGTTGTCATACAAAGCCACGAGTAAACTAACTGCTTCATGCGCATGTCCCTTTTATAGTTCTGGAATTGATTCGCACATTTTGGCACTTCTGAAGGTAAATCATTTGGTTAAATTAGTCTTTGACTTAGACCTGCAAGCACTATTTTATTTGCTAAATAAGTTGCGTGTCAGAATGAAATTATTTTTTCCATTTCTTGTTATGTCACTGAAATCAAAAAATTTAGAGGGTATTCTAATTGATAAACCTTACTTGAAGCGTCTGACAATGCACAGGAGCGGGGTTTTCTTCCTTTGTCAGCAGCACTTCTCTCAATGCCTGAATTGCATTCTAAATTTGGAGACATTGTGGATGTCTTTACTGATATCGCAATGTTTATTGGCAACATAATTCTGTCATTTATGTTTTCTCGCACAGGTATTCTTATTTAACTGCCATTAGAACAGATTTGATGATTATGTGCATTAGAGTTGTAAGACACCTGTATCTTCTGTTTTCCAGGATTGAGCTTTTTGCTACATCATCCTCTACTGACTGCTACAATAATAAAATCTCTGAAGGGATCAGTTGATCTGAATAAGGAGGAGTGTGTTCCCCTCCACTATGCTTCAATTCTAATATCCAAGGGTTTTACTTGCAGCTTATTGGAAATTGGAATAAATCTTGAAATGCATCTGAGGGTGGTGGGTTCCTTTTACCATAAGGGCACATGCTTTACATTTGTAGATTTATACTTGTATCCTACTATTTCTTACATACTCTATTTAGGTGAGTGCGATAGATCGTTTGCTCAAGTCGACACCACAAACAGAAGAATTTCTATGGATTTTATGGGAGTTGCGTGATGTTTCTAGGTGAGAAATTTTTGCTGTCATGTCTCTGTGTGCCAAAATTGCTTTTGTTTGTCTTTTTTTTTTTTATAATGAAATTAACTTGAAGGCGTTCTGCAAGTGCAGGTCAGACTGTGGGCGTGAAGCTTTATTGACATTAGGTGTTTTCCCAGAGGTATGAATCTGGAACCAGGAAAAAGAATAATATACTTCTGCTCTTTTCTTTCATCATGGCCTCTCACGATCTATGATAAACTTATCTGACAAGAATTTACAGTTCTCATTTATTCCTCCTGTTTTGCTTTTGAAGCTGATAAGTGGTAAAACATTTCATGTTGAAGAAATGGCACCCATTTAATTGTTTAACAGGTCATGTGTTTGGTGGTGCTTTTAGTTACCCTCACAAAATTTAGACCTTTTTTATAATGGGATTAGTGGACGAACGTGTTGCATCTCTGGTCCCCTTTGCTGGTCATGTAAATTTTAAAATGAAATATATACCTAGCACACCATATCTAGCCATGTCTATAAGAAGATCAAAAGTGGCTTTGAATTGTAAAGCTATAAGATTTAAAGTGCAATTTGCCATAGTGCTCAACAGGAAATTGTTAGTGCTTATTGAACTTTTTTTTTTGATAAATGCTCACTGAACTTTAATGCTTATGATATTTATTTGTTAGTTTGTTGGGTGACCAGGATAATTCTTTGGGGGACTTTAAGAATCATACGCTTCAAACAAAATAGTTAATCTAGTGTGCTAACTCTGTTAGTGTTATAATTCATTATTGTTTACTAACTCACTCGGAGCAGGGATACTTGTGTTTTTCACTAACATATCATTCTCTTTTAGGCTTTAGCTGTCTTGATTGAAGCTTTACACTCAGCCAAGGATATGGAACCAGCAGTTGAAAATAGTGGTACTGATACTGCTTCATATCTGAATCTACCATCTTGGCATAGTCTCTTGGATATCTTCTTTTGAAACCTCATACTTGTCTAACATTCTCATTTTTTTAGGAATTTCACCGCTTAATCTAGCAATATGTCACTCAGCTGCTGAAATTTTTGAGGTCATAGTGTCTGACTCAACCGCATCATGCTTGCATGCTTGGATTGAACATGCCCCGGTCCTTCATAAGGCTTTGCATACTTTGTCACCGGGTGGTTCTAATCGAAAAGACGCTCCTTCAAGATTACTCAAATGGATTGATGCGGGTGTGGTTTATCACAAACATGGTGTAGTTGGCCTTCTACGTTATGCTGCTGTCTTGGCTTCAGGAGGGGACGCCCAATTATCATCATCAAGTATCCTTGCTTTGGACTTAACACCGGCTGAGAATGGTGCTGGAGAATCAACAAGTGTCTCTGAGATGAACGTCCTAGATAATCTTGGAAAGATTATATTTGAGAAATCTTTTGAAGGTGTTAACCTTTCTGACTCATCAATTTCTCAGTTGACAACAGCACTTCGGATTTTAGCGCTGAATTCCGATAATTCAGTATGTTATCTATCCCCGTTATTTTTTGAGTAATTAATTCGTCTTTAGATGTTTTAGTCTTCTGGAATGTTGCACTTTGTACAGACTGTTGCTGCCGCTTTATATGATGAGGGTGCGGTTACAGTTGTGTATGCTATTTTGGTCAACTGCAGCTTCATGTTTGAGAGATCGTCGAATATTTATGGTAAACTACTGTCTATTCTACGCTTTTATTCAACTCTTCTCTTTCTTTGCTGCTACCATTTGACTCTTAAATTAAGACGTGGTGCTAAGAGATACTGGGGAGAGTTTAAATCCCACACTGGCTGGATGTATATTTAACCTTTCAATAATTTAGGTTAACGATAATTTCAGTCACTTTTCATCAATCGTTTGATGATTATAGGTGACACTTAACTAGTTCTTTTGCTTTGGACTTAGCAGATTATCTGGTTGATGACGATCATGGATGCAGTTCTATTTCTGACTTTTTGTCTGAACGTAATCGTGAGCAAAGCTTGGTGGACCTGTTAATTCCTTCCCTTGTCCTTTTGATATCTGTTCTGCAGAGACTACAGGTCTTTGCCTTATCATTAGTAATTTCTTCATCATGTGTCGGCAACAAAAGATTTGATTGTGCGGAATAATTTTTTTTAAAAATCTTCTATCAAAAGCCATAGCTTCTGAAATTCTGCCTTACCTCCTCTGGTCAATGACATTGTCCTTTCTGTCTAAAGGGAACTAAGGAGCAGTATAGAAACACCAAACTGATGAAGGCACTCCTAAGGCTACACCGGGAAGTGAGGTGGATTACTGTGTCTTTGTTTAAGTAGTATAAGTAACGTGTACATTTTATGCAAATTTAAGCTTTGTGCCACGTTGGCTTGTTTTCTTTCCAGCCCAAAGCTAGCTGCTTGTGCAGCTGATTTGTCCTCCCATTATCCGGACTCTGCTCTTGGCTTTGGAGCAGTGTGCCACCTCATTGTGTCCGCCCTTGTCTGCTGGCCAGTTTATGGATGGATTCCTGGGCTATTCCACACTCTTCTTTCCGGTGTCCAGACGTCCTCTGTTCCTGCCTTGGGTCCAAAGGAGACCTGTAGTTTCCTCTGCATTCTAGTATGGAAATCTTACATTTCCGCACATTATTTTTTACTTGGTGATTGTGATGGCATGCACTATTTATATCATTGCGAGAAATTCAATATTTATTGGCGAATAGATATGACTCATCTGAACGGTTGTGATGAAATTTTGTGCATGTTTTGGTAGTCATTTAATGTAAATGGTAACAACTTGAAGATCTCCATTCATCGTCTTATACTTCAAGATGATTTTATCTTATTCATCATGTTTTTCTCATTGCAAGAGCGACATTCTCCCCGAAGAAGGAGTCTGGTTTTGGAAGAGTGGCATGCCCTTGTTAAGTGGTCTCAGAAAGTTGGCGGTTGGGACATTGATGGGTCCACAGAAGGAGAAACAGATAAACTGGTATTTGGAGCCTGCGCCCCTTGAAAAGCTGATAAACCATTTGACACCTAACCTTGACAAGATTGCAAAGATTATCCAACATCATGCCGTATCTGTATGTTCTTCCATGTCGTGTTAGCTCCAGTGTTTCTCTGTTGCTTTGGCCCTTTTTAGCATTGATTCAGCATGACTTGAACTTTGTGTTATCTTCAAACAGGCATTGGTGGTCATTCAGGACATGCTTCGGGTTTTCATAGTTCGTATTGCATGTCAAAGGGTTGAACATGCTTCTATCCTTCTGCGACCCATATTTTCATCTATCAGAGAGGCTATTTTGGATCAGTCATCAACAAGAGACACCGAAGCTTATATGGTGTTTGCCCTGCCTCTCTAACTCGCTATGTATGTACTGCTGCTCCTAACCAGTCTAATTACTCTCTTTCAGGTCTACCGCTTTCTCAATTTTCTGGCTAGTTTATTAGAGCATCCGCACGCTAAGGTCATACTCTTTGCCTTCTGATCATAGTTGTCCTTAACACTTTTGTTTTGGTTTCTTCTTCACCTGAAATGTATACATTTCAGGGACTATTGTTAGCGGAGGGTATAGTTCAACTGCTTGTGGAAGTTCTCGAAAGATGTTATGATGCCATTTATCCAAGTGAAAACAGGGTTTTAGAGTATGGAATTGTGTCACAGTCTAGTGTGATTCAGTGGTGTGTTCCAGTTTTCAGATCGATCTCACTGCTATGCGATTCGCAAGTGCCTCTGTCGTACTTTAAAAAAAAAGAGCTGTAAGTGTTTTTTTTTTGCTGGAGTATTAAACGTTTATATCACGGAACCTAATTGTACTAGTATTACCTTATCTTAATTACATATATAAATAATTGATTTTTTAATTCTATTAACTTGTCCAGATTGAGCAGTTTGAGTGCAAAAGACTGTGCATTAATATTTCCCTTTGTGCTGAAGTTCTGTCAGGTATATTAGATTTTGCTAGCATTGCAGTGATATATTTTTATCATTTGTTTCCACATGTTACTATGTTTGTGTCTCTATGTTGCTTGTCGAGGCTCTTTGTAATTATGATTGTTTGTGGCAATAGATTTTTCTGAAATGTCAGTGAGCTCTTCTAAGAGATATATTTGTTGAAATTTCCTTTTCCAAATATGATTACGAAGAAAGATTTTCTTTTTACAGGTGTTGCCTGTTGGCAATGAGCTATTATCTTGTCTTTGCGCTTTCAGAGACCTGGTCTCATGTGGTGGTGGTGAAGGTCAAGATGGCATGCTTTCACATTTGTGTCATCTGTTTTCTGGTGCTGAAGAATCTGTTTCTGAAAGGTTGTGTGCCACTAATAATTTGAGTCTCGATCAACTAGAAATGAAAAAAACCCCCCCTTTTCTGTCTTGTTGGATCAAGTTATTAAACTCAGTTAATTTAAAAGATGGTTTATCTAGTCTTGCAATTAAGGCAGTAAACGTTCTGTGCGTGGGATCCATCAGATTATGCCTCGATGGAAAAAGGTGACTCCCAGTCTCTTCATTATCTACTAATTTCCTGCTCACCCAGTTTAACACGAATTTAATAGGAATATTCTGATAGGGTACGTATCCTTGTCAAATAATCAATCTTCTAGTGTATCATGTTAGAGTTTTTAGTTCATGTATGGCCCATCTTCACTAAGTTTGTGGATAGAAACATAATGTCCACCGATGCCATTTCTGATACTCAAGTTGGTGCATGCATACAGTTTAGTGAATCTGATTTTGTTCAATTAATATTAGCCTCAATTTTCAACCAGAGGATGTGCTATTGAGTCTGATGCTGTTCACGTTTAAATATTTCCAACTTACATATCAAACCATTTCTTCGAACTATATATTTTATACATCAATACGCTCTGTTTAGTCTAATTTTCTTCATTTTCTCAGTTTGGACTTGAAGAAGGTTGCAGGACTAAAATTCCTCTTTGGCCTTCCAAGTGAGTTTAGTGGTACAGACACTTTTAGAGATGAAAACATTGGTTTGATTGAACAAATGGTGACACTGTTGAGTTCAATGACTTCGGGATCTGATAGTTCAGTAACAGCTGAGGTACTGACTACCTCATGCCTGCTTTTTCTTGCATCATCGTTTCTGTTGTTGTTTTCCTCTTAACACTAACTTCCGTATTCTCTTTGCAAATTTGAAGGCATCTCAGTCCCTGTTGTCGTTGCTAAAAGACGGGAATGTTGATGATATTATCTCTTGCAAAGGTGTTCTTGTTTCTCCTGAGAATTTTGATATGGATGATGTGGACTCTGAAAGCATTGAGGATGATCTCTATCAAAGAGGACTTGAAGAAAAATTCTGGTGGGAATGTCCAGAAACATTACCTGAGCGTCTGCCCCAATCATCTCTTCCTGCGAAAAGGAAACTACCAACTTTGGAGAGCTCTAGTAGGCGTGCTAAAGGTGAAAACTCTTCTGTTGACATACCAACCCAAAATTCAATTCAACGGGGGCTAGGTTCTGTATCCCTTCCTCCTGCTCCTACACGTAGAGATACCTTTAGGCAGCGGAAGCCGAATACCAGCAGGCCTCCCTCTATGCATGTTGATGATTATGTTGCTAGGGAAAGGAGTGTTGATACAGCTGGTAATTCAAATGCAATAACCATATCACGAGCAGGATCTAGCAGTGGTAGACCTCCATCTATTCATGTTGATGAATTTATGGCCAGACAAAGAGAACGAGGCCAAAATGCCTCCACCATTGTGGTTGGGGAGGCTGTTGTACAAGTGAAAAATCCTACTCCTGCTAGAGATACTGAAAAAGTCGTAGGTAAACCTAAACAATTCAAAGCTGATCCTGATGATGATCTACAAGGGATAGATATAGTTTTTGAAGGTGAGGAATGTGAAGGACCTGATGACAAGTTGCCCTTTCTTCAGCCTGATGACAACCTTATGCAGCCTGCTCCTGTCATGGTTGGACAAAACTCTCCTCACTCCATTGTTGAAGAAACCGAGAGTGATGCAAATGGAAGTAGTCAATTTTCTCACATGGGCACACCACTGGCACCTAACGTTGACGAGAACACTCAGAGTGAATTTTCATCGAGGATATCAGTTTCACGCCCTGAGATGTCATTGATTCGGGAACCAAGCATTTCTTCAGACAGGAAATTTCTTGAGCAAGCAGACGAAACAAAGAAAATGGCTCCGTTGAAGAGCGCTGGCATATCTGAATCTGGGTTTGGACCTGCTTACAACATTCCAGGATCTTCAGGACAAAATTTGATTGATCCTAGAGTGGGTCCTCAGGGCTTCTATTCAAAGAGTAGTCAGCAACATATGGGCCATATTCATGGTGGATTCAGTGGTCGGGGGGTTTATGAACAGAAAATGATGCCAAGCCAGCCTCCTTTGCCCCTAGTGCCACCTCCATCAGTCTCACCTGTGATACCACATTCTTCTGATTCTCTTTCTAATCAATCCTCCCCGTTTATTAGTCATGGAACACAATCTTCAGGAGGACCCATCCGGCTTATGCCACCGCTCCCTTCAACAATTTCGCAATACTCAACTAATCCATATGCTTCGTTACCACCAAGAACATCTACAGTTCAATCTTTTGGATACAACCAGGCAGGTGCAGGTACCACTGAACAACAACAAAGTGGTCCAGCCATTGATCCTCAGTCAGGCAATCTATCTGTTTCAGGTACGGGAATGCCCTCTTACCCTCCCCCCACATTAATGCAATCACCTGGTTTTAGTAGGCCATCATCTCTTCCTGTTCCATTCTATGGAAATCCTCCGCATCAAGGAGGTGATAAGCCGCAGACTATGTTGCCGGTTCCTTCAATTCCTCAATCACTCAATTTACAGTCCATTCCTCAGCTGCCATCCATGCAGCTTGCACAATTACAACGCCCTATGCAGCCTCCTCAGCATGTTAGACCACCCATACAGATATCTCAACCATCAGAGCAAGGAGTATCACTGCAGAACCCATTTCAGATTCCAATGCATCAGATGCATATGATGCAACAGACACAAGTCCAGCCTTACTATCACCATACTCAACAACAAGAGATCTCTCAGGTGCAGCAGCAGCCACAACAACAGGCTGTTCAAGGTCAGCAAGGTGCTGGGACTTCCCAGCAACAAGAATCTGGAATGTCATTACATGATTACTTCAAGTCCCCAGAAGCCATTCAGGTTTGTAATCCACATCCGTGGTAATGATGCACTGTTAAGTTTTGTTTAATATTACGTGTCAGAGCTCACCATAATTATTGAATCTCCTCTCCAGTCTCTATTAAGTGACCGTGACGAGCTGTGTCAGCTTCTGGAGCAACATCCAAAACTAATGCAGATGCTTCAGGTTGTTTTCCAAATCGATTGGTTCCTTATATATATGTGGTTTCTGAAAGCATCATCAACCTTTGTGTGCACTTGTAGAGTTCCACTGAAAGAGTTTTGTTCTTGTTGGTTGTAACAGGAAAGACTTGGGCAGCTATGAGAAGAAAGAGACTTTTCAGCAGATGCATCCCTACGGCCAACAAGTTGCTTTTCTCTTTCTGTATTGTTAAATAACATGTACATTGTTTCAGTTGATATGTAGACAAAAGCGGTAATCCATATCGCTTTCTGTCTGTTGTTGTTTAGTCAAGAGTCATGTACATTGCAAGAAAAGAAACACCGTCTTCAAGTTCAAGTCTTAGTTTTTAAACCTGTATAATATATAAGCCAAGAAGAGCATGAGACATACTTGATTAGGGCACACACATTCAGGACTTGGTAAGTACACTAGATTACATTTATAAAATATTAAATGAGGATTTAAAATGACTAATCATTAAGCCATGAAGAGGCCTTAAAGCCCCAAGAGACCCAGCAGGATTTTAGGCGGATGTAAATCAAGAAAACATTAGAAGAAAAAGGATGAATTTGTCTTGTAAGCCCAATAAATTTCTAACACAGATTATCACATCAACTAGGCGTTGAAAAGGTTTTTACCAAAAAGAAAAAAAAAAGAAACTGATACAGAAGAGGGAGCGAGAGCGAGAGCGAGAGAAAGAGCGAAGGAGATAAGTTTGAGTTTGGATGATATGAGAGTTGTCCGTAGGCACAAAGATCGAAGCTGTAGATTCTAGTTATCTTCGAAGATGTTTCACTGAGAATCTTAAAGATTCAACATTTAGGGTACTGTTCTCTTTTAAATTTAGCATAAATAAAGATGATGTCTTTCTATTTTAGGGCTGAGTTCGTATTTGATAAGGGTATTAAATAGGAATTCCTATTAAATAATCAACTCGTTTTAATGGAAAGTTGTTGCTTTCAGTATTCATTTCGATACTCCCTCATACTTCTGGTGGTTAATGTGTGAAATTGGATAATAATGGTGTTTTTGCTGAGTTTTTATTTGATCTTTTGGTTTTTGGGCTGCAAACAAATCACATTTCTTCCTCGATTTCATTGTGATTATCAATTCAGGTGCTGAAACACAGAAAATTCACGGCGCAAATCAGGGTTTTGCTCTATGGAGCCTCGTGTAAGTATATACTCGATAAAGATGCATTTCTGGTTTGTGGGTTTTTGTTTATCGACAAATTTTGACTGCTTAAATGTTAAATTCGTGTTTTTCTGGGGGGTTTTTGTTTTTCCACAGGATAATCAAGCCGAGGCTTCATATACATTTGGTGATCGATCGAGCAGTGACATAGTTGTTAGACTAAGAAACGAAGAAGGCCGTGACGATTGGATATATTGCCACTCCAAAATCCTTAGTGAGAAAAGCCAGTATTTTGCTGATCGTCTCTCTGATAAATGGCCCACTTGCAAGATTCTTGATTCGCGCTACTGCGTTGAAGTCATCTGTCAAGAGTCAGACTATGATCATCATATCAATTTTTTAAGACTCCTCTATGTTGTCTCTGATAATGTCCCTGAGGATAACATGTGTCATAATGTGAAAAGTGCGTTGGGGATTCTCAGTGTCGCTAAAGAACTTAGTTGTCCGCAAATTGTCACTGCTTGTGTGAACTACTTGGAAGCTGTTCCATGGGAAGAAGGCGAAGAGGAAGAGATTCTGCGGATTATACCAAGAATTGGACCAGAAGCAGAGCACATCCTTGCCCGTCTTCAACCGGTTGATCAATCCGCTGTTATTGAAATCTTTGTATCAGCGTTTAGGTTTGCTACATCTTCCCCGCCTTTGCCTTTGAGCGACATAAAATCTTCGGCTCAAGAACAAATTGAGTATATGATAACCGAAGATGACGATGCACCATTGTTGATTGCTGATGAAGAAATAAAGCTTGAAGTAAAGGAATGTGTAAAGAGCCTGTTTCATATATTCTTCCAATGTTTAGAAGCAGCCTCCTTAAAAGCCGACGACTCTGAGGCTATTAGCAAAAAGGGGTCTTTTAGGACGGCTCTATCAGATTTGTCATGGGCTTTTCAGATACTAACAAAGATGGAAGTGATTAGAGATTTCGTTATAACATGGGTTGACACATCCGAGAAGTTAGTCAAGGTAGTTGAACAGTTTGAAACATCAGTTGCAGAGACAGTTGAGATAAGAGTTAAGGTCATCGAGGTGACTTCAAAAGTCATAGAAGCGATCGGATACGGAACTGTGATATTGCCAACAACGAAACGGCTTCAGATGGTAAAACTATGGCTTCCTTTTGTAAGAAACACGAAGCCTCTTGTTGACTCAGCCGTTACGGAAGATGATGAGGATGAATCTGTAAGATATAAAATAGATGGAGAGATATGGCAAGCTTTAGAGTCTTCCTTTGTCTCGATAATTCTTGCTTTACCATCTGCAGACCAAGCTGAGATATTGACTGAGTGGTTGAGTAAAAATGGGTTGTATCCAGATTTGACAGAAGCTTTTGAGGTTTGGTGTTTCCGATCAAAAGTTGCCAAGAGAAGGTTGGGTTTACTTGAGAGCAATGAAGAGGAAAACGCTATGTCTTAACTTGTGTCTTGAGTTCTGAATCCAGACAGAGAGGAACATTCTGCTTTTTATTTTTGTGTAGGTCTGTTATTAACCCGTTTTTGTGCGTTCTCTGCCAAATCCTTCATATTATCCATTGGCAATTTCCACAAATCTGTAAATATTGTTGACAAATATTTTTCCTTTTGTAATCTCTAAGAGATGTTTCCTTAATTTTGTTGAGGATACCATTGTCTCAATATCAATTTTGTTTTTTTTTGTGTTCTTTTCTTTCTGATTCATAAATCTTCAATGGCCGCTTCGTGTTCAAATTAATCTCGCGTCATCGGATGTTAGTAAAAATCTCCTATCGGATTTACTGGGCCTATAATATTAATAGCGCGTTTATTGTTTATTACTATTAATAGTGGGCTTTTATAGGCCCATTAACGGAATAAAACGCGTTGGAAGTAGCAGAACACAAACCCACGCGCACTAAAAGCGCGTTTCGCGCGTGAGACCAAAAACCGTGGGTTATAACCCACCAAAATGGCCTTTTTTCGGAAAAATTAAAAATTTGAGGATTGAGAGCGCGTGAATAGTTTGTTTGGTTTGACTTTTAGATTGACCTTTTTTTTTGGATACGGCAGCGTCATCATCTCTT
Source organism: Lepidium campestre (assembly GCA_009757365.2). NCBI lineage: Eukaryota > Viridiplantae > Streptophyta > Magnoliopsida > Brassicales > Brassicaceae > Lepidium > Lepidium campestre. The sequence continues at coordinate 140,975 of WJSH01001825.1, forward strand.
CTTCTCCACAAACCCACCTGCAATTTCTCTTTTGGCGCTTCATCTGTTCCTGCTTACATCACATCCAATCGACTTTGAGGATCGAACTCCGTCTTTCCTTTGAATCGAAGGAAAATCTGGTCAGTCTTTGGGCCTAAAATTATGGCCGATCTTGTTAAAACCAGTGTCGGAGAGACGGCAAAGAACGATTCCAGGCGCTCGAGTAAGAGTCTTTAATTAATACGTCGAAGCTCCAAAATGATGTTAGCCGACGCCGGAGGTGGCATCAAAGCCGCTGGAATTCAAATTCCTCGGTGCACATAACCTCTGAAAAGTTTGCATTGTTTATTTCTTATCCCGAAAACTGAGTAAATGTAGACACCAAAATAATGTTAGAATCAATGAATTTATGACTTAAATCAGTTTCAGAGACAACTAGAGAGATTCTTATTTAGATGAAAGATTAACCACTGAATAAATGGTAGGGGCTGCGCGAACGCAAACCCCCTCTGCCACAAATAATGACGTAGGCTCTTCCACTTGGGAAGACCTTAAGCTAAGCACCCTTCCTTAATGTGCAATGGAAGTCACTAGCCTAGGCCACTCGTCTTCTTGATCACGAGTTGACCCCGTCCAGGTAAGTGATTTGCTCGTACTCACGAGTCTCTTATTTATACTGCTCTGAAGAAGCCTCCGTTATTTTATGTTACCGATGTGGGACTTGCTAAAGCTTACACTTTCTGCCGTTCTTACTTTTTAATGTTAAAATGCTTGTTGTTTGGTCTCGTTTTCTCAACTGCGTGTCGGGGCCTCCGTTATTTCTTGTTACCGATGTGGGACTTTGCTAAAAGCTTACACTTTCTGTCGTTCTTACTTTGAATGTTAAAATGCTTGTCGTTTTCGTATTCGCTGTTTCAAAAGCGTGTCGGGAGGCGTAATGGTGGTTGTTTCTTACTCGTATAAATGCCACGATTTGGATCCCAACTTGATAAGCCTTTCTACTTTTTTAATAGTTACTGTTTTTGTTGGTCAGTACATAAAAATTAATTCTTTTTCAATGAAAATAATGGCCCTTGTATCATATACAATGCTAAAAATAAAGGTTTAGGATCTGAACGACAAGAGAAAAAAAAAAAATCAATTTTTCTAACAATTGGAAACTAGTGGTGGTTCAGTGGAGCCCTAGCCTCAACCAATGGGGTTGTCTTGTGTCCAGAATCATCTTCACTACATCTTCTACAAATGAATCAAAACAAGAATAGCAACATCCTTTCATCATGCTGCTGCTGCTACTGCTACTACTGCTGCTGCTAGGTGTCTTCTCAAGGTGAGGACACGTCACTGATGGAGGGACAAGGTGGACTTCACTGCTCTTGTGGTCGAGTCCACAAGCCGCAAGTATAGTGTGTATAGAGCACGTGGAAATCTCGTCAAACGTGGCTTGACCTGAACAAAACAGCGCAAGAAAACCCAACAATTATAATCAGAAGGCAGTCAAATTTGGATCTGGGCTTGGAGCTAAATATACAAAAGAAAATCCCGGAAGGTAACTGGTTTACAATGTAAAGCAAAGATAGAAGAATATACAACCCGGGTTATACCGGGGGCATGAAGAGAGAATTGGATTATGTGTACCTAAGTCGATTTGATTGGACAAGTTTTTGAGATGGGCTTTAACTATTTGCTGCAGTCTTTCTCCTGCCGTGGAAGACATTGTGTTTGGCATGTAGCTGGGTAGATATTGTTGATTACCAAACAAGGGATCACCCTGAGCCAGTCCATGACCTAAACCTAAATCGATAGGTCGCTCGCCAAGATATGTATTATTAGACAAACGTCTGAATGCTTCTTCATTTCCAAAATGATCAAACTTTGGAGACAAAAGCTCAGGGTCATGGGCAAAAACCAGTGAATTGTTATTGGGTAGTCTTTCCTCAGAGATTGTATACAAGGACACCCCTGTTTCTTGGGTCGCTGCGGGTTGAGAAGGGTCGATTGTTCTGCCGTGACCTATTTGTGTTGTCACGAAACCATCACTTGAATTAGCAATCGATGTACCACCAATTCTACTACCCATATTTATAAGTCTATCACTGTTGATAATATTGTGTATGTGTCTGTGAAGCGTCCTTCTCCTTGATAATGTGGTTGCCCCTAAGCCGGATGGAGAAGAACCTTGAACATCACCATTAGGGAGCCTTGGAGAAAATAGGTTCTCTCCATTAAAAAATTGTGTACGTGGGGAAACTAGCAAAGACGCATCTTCATATTGCCCTGAAACCACAGGAGGTGATGGTCTACTGTAAAAGCCACTAACCCTTTGCTGCTCGGATGTAGTATATGTTTGGGAACTAGCTGATCCAAGTGCAACGGGTCTACACCCTTCACAGTACCAGTTTCCTTCAGGTACTTCCCTCCCGAGACCAACGCAGTACGTATGGGCAGATGAATCACAAAGATCACAAAGCAACATAAGCCCATCATCTTCACCTTGGTGACATTCCGTACATATTATATTTTCATAGGGATCTAAATAACTCCTCAACTCTTCTTCAGTAGGTTGATAGACCTGCACACAGTAAAGTTCCATATAAAATACAGATCTATCACACAAAAAGTGACAAGCAACACAACTTTGACGAGCAGAAATTGCAGTTTTATGTCCGTAGGTTAACAAAACTTGTTAAGTTCTCGTTTATCATGCATCTGAAGCAGTCCAAGTAAAACTAAAAAATAAACTAATTTTACTGATAATATAATGTATTAACATGATAAACCTCTACAAGAAGGAACATCTATTTGGACCTTAAATGAAGACTTCATGAGGATACCAGGACAATTATTGATTCACTAAAGACTATAAGTATAAGGCAATAGAAAGCGTAGAAGAAACAAACCTGATCCCTTTCAGGTACAGATATCACAACTTCTCTTAAATCTACGCCGGGTGTAGATCTTGCAGGCTTACTGATTGTTCTGAACCGCTGTTTGCATAGTGGGCAGCGAGACTCTACTTTCGACCACTCCATTATGCAAGTGAAACAAAAGTAATGACTACAGCAGTCCAGTGTTCCCTTCAATCTCCGCATGTCTTCCTCAGACAGACAAATCCCACAAACGTTTTTCATCACATCTCTTTTCACTAGCTCTACCTTCTTTTCACCTTTCCTCACAGGTGACTTACGAAGCTGAGGCAAATCTTTATTGACTGTAATTTGTCTAATAGATGACACGTGCTTCACACTACTTCTCAACAAACTACCGGCTTCTCTTACCTGTTCCCTTTCCTCCTCCGAGATTGTGTACTCATATTCGGATTCTCCAGAGGATGCAATGTCTGAATCTGATGGCACTGTATACCGACGCCTGGGCCTGGATGTTTTTGTCTTCGCCTTCTTTCTTGCAGGTAAACAATCATCCACAAAATCACCATCATCATCTCCATCAACTCCTTTCTTTGTGTTTTTCCCACGTCTCTTGCTCCCCTTTGTTAAACGGGTTGCAACAGAGTATTTCTTTCTTCTTTTACGCCCTTCTCCAGATCTTCGCTTTCGCTTGTTCTTTTTACAAACTTTCAATGGTTTTTTGTGACATGCAACTGTTTCTTCCTCCTCTTCCTCGTCTAGTGAGACATCTTCATCTGCAGTAAATTCTTCATCTCCATCCTCATCTTCATAATCTCCATCATCTTCCTTTTCTGTGTCGTTTGACACATTGTCATGCTCTTCCAACGCCATCTCTCCGCCTTCACCATTATGCAAGGAATTTAAATCCAATTGTTCACACCCGACATTTTCCACATCCCTATCTTCCTCTTCCTCTCCACCCTCATTTGGATAATCTCCATCTTCATCTTCTATTTCATAGAAAACTCTCCTTCGCTTTCCCAAACCTATTCTTCTGTGTTTCTCTCCATCCAAAGACCCACCTTTTACATTTGTCCTTCCAACAACCTTCCTTGAATTCCTTATCTCCTCCTCTTCATCATCCGCATCATCTAGATCCACATCCTCGTTATCAGATACAACCTGGTTCATCTTTCTTGACTTACATCCCGTGATTTTCCGATTACCACGAGGGCCAGTTTTCACTTTTGGCCACTCAACATTCCTTAGCATCACATCTTCCTCTTCCACCTCATCTAATTCCTCATCCTCCACAGCATCAGACCCATCAAAGGATGCTTCACCGTCTAAGGATGAAGCATACTCCTTCAGCTCAGCCTCAGAATCTTCTTCATCCTCGTCTGATATCACATAATCCTCATCTGACTCATCTGAACAATTATCCTTAGATCTAACCTTTCTATTTGAATTTCTTGCCCCAAACGTGTTTCTCTTTCCCATATGCTCCTAGATCAGGTTTAACAATAGAAAGAAAGAAAGAAAAACACACTAAACCACTAATCTAAATCTCAACCCAATGAATATATAAAATTCCCTAAACTCATGAACCAAAAGCAATGATTCCTTCAGCTCTTCTTGGCCTAAAATTTATAATAGCCTAACCTTTAGACCAAATCCCCCAGAAATCTCAAACCCAAATCGCCAACTGAGTACACCAGATCTGCAATCAACGCAAAAACACACAAGAAATCAGACACATAACTGAAAATCCTCTAAATCCCAAAAAAGCTCTCGATTTGATTCCGACCATAGAAATTCTACTGTTACCCAAAATTACTTAAATGCTATTAAATTCCGATCCTATTCTAGAAACAAAATCTATCCAAAAGCAAAAATCACCCCTGGCAAAGAAAAATTAAATGAATCCTCAAAATCTCCAGAGACAGAGAGAGAGAAAGTCAAAACACGAAAAAAGAAAGAAAGTAATAATACAAAATCCAGATTATTTTAAATAATTTACAATCATCCTTCTCATCCTAAACACATACACAGGCACAAAACGAAAGAGAAAAAAACAAAACGAACCTCCGCGATGATGAAGACGAAACACTTTGGATTTCCACTAATTGTGAATCGTGATCCTTTTCCCCGCCTTATTTTCCTCTCTATTTACAACTAATTTTTTTTTTTTTTGGCGAAATGAGCCAAATTGGGGAAAGGTATTTTGATTTTGTTTCTGTTAGAGAGGCTACGCGTTGGGGAGGTGACAACTTTCATGTATAATGACGTTATTACCCTCGGCCGCTTCTGGTGGCAGTTGCAGCTGCTATTGGGCTTTTTTGACTTTTAATATTTCGTATGATTGCGTGAGCACGTGAGGCGTCTATACTCTGTGGTTGAGTGCACTGTAGGTCAGGTATCGGACGGTTATGATTAATCTCAATTTTATATTAGGTGAATCAACGGGCAATTATAAAGTAACTATTTTTAGCTGACCTTGAAAGAAGCGTCGTTAGGTGCATATGGAATTGGGCTTACTTTAATTCAATTGAAAACACTTAAGTTAGGCCCAACAATGTAAGCCGTTGGCAAAGAAAGCAACGAAGAATCTCAGACCAACCAAGCCCAATGGACTGTAGAGATGTCTAATTTCAGTTTGATGTGGATCGGTTTATGACGTTCTTAATTTCCGGTTTAGCTTGGTACGTTTCTCTTTTACTTTCTTCTTGTTTCTCTCTTTATTGTACAAAGTACAAACCTGTTGATTACAGTCATACATCGTGTGTGTTACTGTTAACTTATTCATCTGCCATAACAAACTATTCACGCCTAAGCCCAACGAATCAAACTTCAGCTGCAACATTCTCGAAGCTTATCTTATTTTGGAGTGAGTTAATTGTTTCTAGTTGGTTCATTTGATTACGAGGTCTCCATTTAAATAGATGTTTGCTTTATTGAAAGGACTCGAACAATAAATCATGGCCCAAAATGTTTGAAACAATTGGAGTTTCTCGTCACCTCTCAAACAAGTCTTAAGGCCCTTCACAATACTTGAATATTTTTATAATTGACAAAAATATATCATCTTTTCAATTTTATTTTTATTATATTATTACTAGTTAGCATACAATATACCTCAAGTGTTTTTCTTAGTACATAATCATTTTTAGAATGGCACGACAAATCATTGGTTCAGTGGTTCTTAATCCAAATTAGATAATGCGCAATTAATTGATCTTTGAAAACAGGATAATGGAAAAAAAAGATGCTGGCCTAGTAATGATTGTAATTATTATGATATCTACCGGGTCGTAAACTAATACCACACATTTTCCAACCAACCAATTAAAAACCACTCAACACTAGATTTATTCAACTTTTTCAATTTTCTTTAGTCCACGTCACAACTCACAAGTATAATGATCATTGATTACTATTGTTATTGAATCAGATGTTTTCTTTATGAAGAAATAAGAATAACTTTCTTGGACTTGGGTGAAAATGGTGATGTGTGGGATTTGGGAGTGGAAGGAGAGGCCACGGCACACAAACTCACAAAAAAGTGTCTTTATCCGATGCACCGTCCCACATGTGATTACTTGTCAATCAGAAGAATTGTATGAATCTATTCTAGACTGTGCTCACTCTTGGACCCCACAAGGACCGAACTAATCAATGTGGTTCTCACGCTGCTCTTTTTCTTACTCTCAACTTTCCCTTATAATTGGGGAATGACCGAGCCTGGCCCTCAAACCGAAAGTCCTTCTTTAGATCCTCTGTCCCGCCACGTGCCATATGGTCTACATCACGTGGAAATATATTGGGGATATGGTCTCTTTGTATCCTTTTGTGGTTTTTTTTTATAACTTCAGAGTTCGGCCAAAACCCTAATTTCTGTAGGCCTGAAAGCAATCTTTAGACATTTCTTTTGGAAATATCCCTTCTCCTTATCTAAATTAAGATTCGAAATAGTGATCTTTCAAGCCTCCTTTTGAGGTACTGCCAATAAAGCTAACTCGTCCGAGTACTTTTGTGGTTATTACTAGCAGGTTCTAAATAATTGAGACAATGGCAAAGATTTTGTTGAGCACAGTCGTTGCCGACACGTCAAACATCCAAAGCAGTGGGTCCCATTAGAAGACTAACGTGACATACACAGTGGATCCCACTGAGTCACTGACTTATATTCTGTCCACAATAGTCCTTTCGTCACGGCGCCTTATTATTGCAAAGGTCTAACGTTCCGGTTTTCGTAGGGTTTGATATTAATGCCAAACCTGCCTTAAGTATTTAAAATCTCAAAAGGTTAATTTCATTTATGGTTTTTATTGTTTTCGGGTAGGTATTATAACATGGACCTTTGACATTATGAAAGTCTTCATAATAAAACCAACTTTGTAACGTGTCTTTTTCATATTTTAGAATCTTTATGTTAAACGTGTATGGCTACGATCTAAGCAACATTGTTCACTTTGCCTGCTCAAACGCCAAAGCCATTTCTTTTCTAATCTGCTTTATAAATAGAAGTGTCAATAAAGTCTCAGTTGGCTATTAATTGTAATTTACTGGTCGGTTACATGAAAATCTATAATTTCATCTAGACACTTGAACCAAACAAAACAGTTCTTTTTTTGTTTCTTTTGGTCAAAAACGAAACAGTACTTATAGATTCGTTATTGACTTTTGCTTTCTTCCAACTGTAGCCATTTTGGAATTTCATTTATGTGACTTTCCAATTTTATGATATGTTTTTGTTTTCTCATTCTAATTTAGGTCGGATCATTTTGTTTGTCTTGGTTCATTGTCTCAATTTCTTTGTTTTCACATTCATATTTTACGCTCTATACTTTCATATTTTCTGCAATCAATCTCCAATAAGATAAATAAGGAATTTTATATCAAATTTCATAAGAAAATTTCGTAACCATTTTTTTTTCCATTAGGAATTTAGGATTTGTAATAGATATATATAGAGACAACACACTAACGACAAAAGACGATGTGCGTTTATCTTGCCACAAGAAGAATGAGAGATATCTAATACTGTTTCTTCCTTGGATCCTTTGATCTCTCCATTTTATACAGAGAAAAGGATATTTAAAGGATTGTAATCTCTGATTTGTGAGTCTCTTCGCTTATCTACTCTCATAGCTTCTCCTCCGTTGGACATTACGTCACTTTCTCCAAGCTTACGTCATCTACGGGGTCTTCACTCGTCTTCCTTCCTTTGATTCCTCGGCAGCATTACGTCATCTCTCTGGTATGTATTAGCTTTTCAGTATTTGTTCTAACTTTGGATATACAGCAAGTGAAAGCTTTTCTTTATTGCTTATTTTCCCGGAAAAGTTAAAAAGAGAAAATCTCCGAATCTTGCAACTTGATTTCTATATTAATAACTTAACCCCAGATAGAGAACTCTATTAGGCTTCAACTTCAGATCAGATTTATAATTCTTTATGCTAAAAAACATTATTATTCTCTATATTACGTACTAATTATAATTTTTATAGTTCTAGCGTAATGTAATAGCTTGTGTTAATGGAATTCCATGTCAGATATGAATATTCTATTACAATCTATTGTCTTTTTACGGTTTTAAACTCCTCGGATTATCTTTTATCCCCTGTATTTTCCCGGGAAAAAGAATCTCTAGAGAAAACTTTCCTGTTTTAACATTATTTTATCTCCCTCTTGCTCTTTGATTTAATGCAACTATCTGAAACTCTAGTTATTTAACACTTGCAGAGTTCAAGATCATATGATTCTTTCATCTTCTGTGCAAAATGGGACATTTCTCTTCCATGTTCAACGGCTTAGCTAGATCCTTCTCGATCAAGAAAGAGAAGAAGATCAATGGCAAAACTTACGCCAAGGAGGATGAAATGGCGAGAGAGGCAAAGAAGAAAGAAATGATTCTGAGATCCTCTGGTTGCATTAATGCGGATGGATCTAATAACTTGGCTTCTGTTTTCTCCAAACGTGGTGAGAAAGGCGTTAATCAGGACTCTGCCATCGTCTGGGAGGTACATTACTTGTACAAAAAGCTATCTTAAAGCTTGATTATTTAGAGCTTTTATGCGATCTTTGGCGTTTACTTAGAGCGATTTCTTGGCCACTTTTTGCTTGCTTTAAGCATATTGAAACATGTTAACTTCACGCATTTACTTTGTGTGCATTTGCGTCTAGCTTGTTTTGTATACTCCTCTGTCTCTAGGGTTATCGTCAGTACAAAAATCAAAGCTTTATGTTGTTAGCTGCGTGTACCTCTGTTTCTAAGTTGTTCAACATAGATGTAGCATCTAAACAGAAGCAAGATTGTGTGGTCTGTTCATCATGATTTGACCTTTTGCAATCGTAAACAGGGATTTGGATGCCAAGAAGACATGATCTTCTGTGGAATATTTGATGGACACGGTCCCTGGGGACACTTTGTTTCTAAACAAGTCAGAAACTCAATGCCTATATCTTTGCTCTGCAATTGGAAAGAGACTCTATCTCAGACCACATTAGCAGAACCTGAAACAGACCTCGACAATTCCGATAAAAAGCTACAGCAGTTCGCCATCTGGAAATACTCATACCTCAAAACGTGCGAAGCTGTCGACCGGGAGCTTGAGCATCACCGGAAGATCGATTCTTTCAACAGCGGCACAACTGCTCTAACCGTTGTGAGACAGGTAAAGGGAACCTCAAGATCATTACCTCATAAATTTATTCCTTTATAAAGGCTGCTCTGTTCGTTGATCGACGCTTTTTAATGGTTTCTTGATACAGGGTGAAGTTCTTTATATAGCAAACGTTGGGGACTCACGTGCGGTATTGGCCACAGTTTCAGACGATGGAAGCTTAGTCGCGGATCAGCTCACTGTCGATTTCAAACCAAATCTGCCTCGTTAGTTCTATAACCAGTCTATTAAAATACGTAAATAAATCATATAAATCTCTGTTATTTCAGCTAAGCGATTCTGAATCTTTCTCTTTTCAAATTTTGTTTCCCGTTAAAACAGAGGAGGAAGAGCGAATAATCGGATGCAACGGGAGAGTATTCTGCCTCCAGGACGAGCCAGGGGTTCACCGTGTGTGGCAACCAGAAGAGGAATATCCAGGGCTTGCAATGTCGAGAGCATTCGGAGACTATTGTATCAAAGAGTATGGATTGGTCTCAGTACCTGAAGTCACTCAAAGACAAATCTCCATTAGAGATCAGTTTATAATCTTGGCCACTGATGGGGTAAAAGCATTTGAACAAGCTTTTTTTGTTAGTTTGTTTATTATTGGCAAAGTCATTTACTTGAAATATTGTAGGTATGGGATGTGATATCAAACCAAGAGGCTATAGACATTGTTAACTCAACCGCGGAGCGGCCAAAGGCCGCTAAGCAGTTGGTAAAGCAAGCGGTTAGGGCATGGAATAGGAAAAGACGAGGAATTGCCATGGATGATATCTCTGCCATTTGCCTCTTCTTCCATTCTTCAACATTGTAGTCATCTCTATCGCAATATATTGATCCTGTCACTACCTGTAAGTAGGTAGTTTTGGGACTTCAAGATGTATTGAAACAACTGAAGATGTATTGTACAGCTTGAGCCAATTATATATTACTATTTACAAAACTAAGTGTATACTATACACACACATACCTCTTCAAACCTAAGAAGCAAACAAATGAGATTCATCTTTCTATACAACTACCATCTCTCTGTATATGTAACCTGTGAGCTCCTTTAACCATCTAATATAGTTTTTGATAACCTGCTTAGGTACCCTATTAACCAAACCGGTTAAAGAGTACTGGACGTACAATAAATAGTGGTTAATGGAAGACTTGAGGAGCAGTGTAGAACTCGGTTTCATTGAAACCCGGTCTGAGATCTTCTTGATCACACATGAACTGTAGTGGGAAACACACAAGAAACCCTCTTGTCTCCTTCAGTCTCTCCCACGAGTCGCTGCCACATGGTTTTAGCTTTTCCGGTGCAATCCCAAGGTCAATCGTCGTGTGACCCAACTTGTCTTTCGAAAGAGACATGTTGTGTCTCAATGCATTTCTGTGTTTTAGGATTGTGATCAAGAGAAACATTAGATCATCTCTTATTACGGACAAGAAGTGTGTTAATTTAGTGTTTTTCTTCTTAATCTCTAAAGACAAGTAAGAACCTTGAACGTATATGTTCATTCGGGATGCACGAGAAGACTTGGTCGTAAATGTCGGTGTTCTTCTTAGCTGTAGCCATCCACAAGTCTTTGTATGTTGCATCTTTGATTGGATCTTCGATAGTTTTCATCTAAATACCAATACAAAATTTAACATCGGGTAGATAGACTCAAATGAAAATTAAGGTTTGGTAAGTCAAAATGTTTATGCTTAGGTGTGTTTAGACAGTTCATAGACTTTACCTCTCCGGCGTGAAGACCTAGATGCTCTGACCACAAGGAACATCTAAGACTGTAAGAGAATTTCCCGGCCATCCACTTCACTCCATTCATCGAAGATTCCACAAATTCTTTGTCTTCGATCACAATTCCGATCTGAAACACAAAAGATTCAAATGAATGCATAACTCTCTTTTCTTTTATGCCATTAAGCATGAAATAGAGTTATGGAAGTACCTCGGAGTCTCTTGAACCTAGTAAGCTCCTATCATTTATATTAGAAGATCCGATCAACGCGATCCGGTCATCAACAATCATTAGCTTACTGTGCACGTAAATCTGGCTAGTGGCAATGGGGCCGTTTTCAAACAGTCGTCCGTACGATCTCAGACCGTAGAAGGAGATGTAATCTTGCGTCTTGGGACCAAGCAGAGCGTTAAGGTTGTCAAGAATCGAAGTTTGTTCTCTAGAGATTGTGCGATATTGCCAATGCATCAGTGCTCGAACAGTTGCAGCTCCAAAGTCATCGATACCTCCCTGTTTTATGTCAACATATAAAATGATTGGCCTCATAGTTTAATTATCTGCGAACATTTTGTGATTACGAAGAATCAAATATTACCTGAAATCCAGGGAGGAGCGGTATAACAATCACAACGCGGAAGCACTTGTTCTCTTCATGAGCCTTCAGAATGCGTCTGTATAAGGCTTCGAGAACGCGGTTCAGGATTGTTTCATCTCTTTCTAGCCCAGAGATGATGAATTGGTTCTGGTAAACCAAAAGATTAAGATATTAGAATATGGGACTAATCTGATCAAGAGTATTTGAATATGTTTGAATGATTAATTTATACCTCAATATAGATAAAATGTTCAGCGTTTTGGATAAGTGAACAATAGGCTTGATGAATGCTGTCTTCGGGCTGGCTAGTGCCAGCAGACCATTGGCTAACACTTCTGATTATTTGACACCGACAATCACTTTGTTTCCCGATCTGCCACCACCACTCGTTCACAGCCTCGTCCTGATCACTTGCCTCTGAAGTTTCCATAGGAAACTCATCTTGAGTGTCAGAGAGATCAAGTTCTTGTCTTGGACCGCTGTCTAACTTTAGATCACCTCTGCTGGTGGAATCTGCGTCTGTTTCCTGCGGGAGAAGCAAAGGGATGTCCTGGGGCGGTGAGGCAGATGAGAACGAGTCTTGTCTGGCAAGAACAACTGGTTTTTCAGGGTCTTCTTCGGGTTTAGCCGCTCGGGGAATATCCATCTCTCTAGTTCCCAAGTAGTGGGGAAGAACCATATGGTGGTGAGGCATCAACAATGGAATCGTCTGTTCATTAGGTGCCTTGTTTCTCTATTATACAAAGACTAAATTACATCAGAACCTTATAAAACTGAAATCGCAAAAAACCTTAATATCTCTGCACTGTGTTTACCTTAGAGTGATTCCATCGCTGGACAAAATGTCGAGCCACATCACGACAAGGCGGTCCCCAAAGAGCGCAGTGGACATCGTGCCATGGCATTCTCGGGTATTTTCTCCGGTCTAGCTCGTCTATCATGGTTTCTTCCCATGAATTTGGTTCAGATTCCCTGACAATAGATATAGAAATTCGTGAGACAGATGATCCCGTATGTTAAAAAAGATTCAGACAAGTTCAGGATCCTACCTAGGATTATAATAATCCTTTCCTGGCCATATGTGAGGAGGGCAATCTCCAATCTTGTGTTCTGCTGTGTCGTAGCGGCCAAAACATAAATCTAACCCTCCAATGAAGCAAACTTGGTAATCTACAATCACTATCTTCTCATGGTGCGACCTGAAAAAGCCAAAGAATTCAACTTTTGGTATAGCTAAGTAAGTTAAGCAAATCATCAGTTTCGGTTAATACCGCACCAGAGGTAAATGCCGGTGGAGAGATGGTCTGGATAACGAAGAACTTTGACGTTCTTGTGAATGTTTTGAAGCCGTTTCTTGCTGTACATACTGTTGATTTTCAGCGCAATTTGAACTTCCTTATACATAAGAATATAAATCTGCAACAAATTTTAAAGTTTCTAGCGCTTGAGTTTAATTATAACAAAACCATTTGAATCCAGTGGGAGCTATGTAGTCTTATTAAGCATACCTTAACACCCTGTTTAGCTTTGGTCTCAAGCAATGCATCGAGCCGAAATGACGGATGATCTTGAAAGGGACGTTTGAGATATAGCTCTGGGCATAACCACCAACCAGTCATAAATATCTGCAGATGAATTTTAGATTCAAAACTTCATATATATCCTAAAGATACTGTGATACAATTCTCAGTTACAAGTTGAGGCAAAGAAATGGAACCTCTGATGTTGCATTTTGGATTGCAGACGCGATCGCTTCAAATGCAGTGTGACCATCTACAAACCATTGAGCCTGGCTTCCATCCGATGTTAAGCCTCTAGGTGGTGCAAATGAACCAAACCGATGTGGACTGTAACAACCAGCTTCGTCCACAGCCTTAACCCACTCTCTAACTTTCCCACAGCTTGTAGTTCTTAGTCTCACGGTTCGGTCCCCACTTGTCACTTTAAAGCCATAGCGCAGTGGATTACGTTCCTTCACTTGTTCAGCCAAACGCGGCGGCTCAGAATACTCCTTTGTGTCCTGGAACCGCGATAAGTCGAACACCATTATATCTAAAAGCTTTCCATTGAATGGATCTTCTAGTAACGCTAAGAATCCTGGTTTCAAAACCGCCCAAACCTGAAAAAATTCGGAAACAATGAATGGGAGATTGTTTATCTTGGTGAGAAATTTACACGAAGCTGAGCTGATTTTGTTCAAACCTTTGTCCAGCTAGTTCCGAAGCAACCAAGACAATGCGAAGGAAGACAACATCTGCCACCATCAGATCCGGAGACTTTCCTCAGATGCTTGACTGTGACATACCCTTCTTTCATCTTAGAACCGTACTCTCTAGCAAAAGAGAGTCTAGAAACTTCGAGGAACTTGCAGACCTGTGGATACTTATTGAGTGTGACGCAAGAAAGATGGAAATCACAACTAGAAAAGTCATAGTCATGGCCAGCGAAAGAATTCAAACCTCTTTGGAGTTAACAATGTCCAAGTTCCCTAGAAAAAGATTCAAGTAGCCTTGCATTGCGGTTCTCCCACGGTCTACAACTGTCTCTGACCGGCCTATTGTTGGACGCATGATTGTCAAAGCTGCACGTGAAGGAACATTCCTGCACAAGATAGAAACTTACAGGTAACATTAGTCATCCAAATTTATTGGAATCCTCAAAACCGCAAAGGTTTCTGAATTTTTAAAGCACCTGTTCTTAACACTATCTTCAGTGTAATGCAGAGGAAGGGCACCGTCGTCAGGTTCTTCATCATCTTGCACAACGGATCCTTGCATATCAAAGATTCCCAAGCTGTGAAGCCACTCTCTAACCTGTTCAAAGCAGAGATTCTCGAGTTCAAGAAATTGTTTTCTTATAAAAATTTGTGTTTGCGTGTGTTAGCAAATCTGACCTGTTCTTGCTTTTCGTGGAGGTCTTCAATGATCAAACGTTTTTTCAAAGCAAAATGTAGGTAGAGAACTTGAGAAGCTTTCTTTTGTAATGTCCACTTGAACTATAAACATACACGAAAAACAGAGGATAACAATTTCAAGGTCTGTTTATTACTAATTCAATACAGAACAGAAACTCTGACAAAAACTTATTTTCGCAAGAATTTGAATCTCGCCATCGTGATTTCTTTGTCATAAATATCAAAACTTTAAACAGAATGCGAGAAAATCAAACTCTAATGACAATTTAACAGAGGAAATTAATCTCTCCTAAATTACAAGTCAGACATTGTGGAATATGTACCTGTTTATACTGAAGCTCCAATGTATAAGAAAGAAGCAAGGGGCTAAAATCGGTTGTGTCGGGTCGGGAAACGGAGACGATCGCCGCCTTCGGAAGCTCCTCAAATATCTGACATCCGCCGCCACAAGAATACGCCGCCGCCGTAGTTGCCGCCGCATCAGCTCTGCAATTTCTGCTCCTTCTGTTGACGCCGTCGGACTTAAAGCCGTTAGGAAGTAGCAACTTCTCCGTCGACATCGATTAATTTCTCTCACCGTCGTCAAAACTCGCCGTTCACAATTGCATGTCCAAAGAACTCGACTTTCCACAGATCAAGAGATCGATGTTTTATAAATAGATATATGTATATGTGTAATTTTGTGGATTTTAGATTCTACAATTGAGGTTTAAATCACTCTGGCAATAGTTGATTCAACGGCAAGAGGAGTGGTTCCGTCACGTTACGTTTAACGAATGACCGAGTTACGTCGTTAAAAGATGACACGAACGATTATTGCCACGTGTACGTTCAAGATTGAAAATATATATAAACTCCCGTCTACCCTGCCGTGTATTTGTAACTTGGTTACATCGTCTCCAAGTTGGATTAAAGCTCGGAGGGTTTCATTTCACCGTCTCAGACAAACTACCGAAATGACGATCTTACCCTTAAACCTGGAAGTTGTTGACTTTATCTCGAGGGACAATTTGGTCTTTGGACACGCTATAGTTGCTATTGTGCGAAGTATATGCCATGCAAGCATCAAAACGACAAGAATATCCCAATTTTTTGTGCTTTACCAGATCAGAATATTCCCAAACACATTTTCTTTTGTTTGTTAAGTCTAAGAGTCACTTATTTAATTCATATTCTATGTGCAAATGATTAGAGTCTCTGTCTCTACTTTTGTTCATCCCTTTAATTAATCATGAGAAAAAAATACTCTGATTTATTTTTTCTTTTCAACTATCCAAATTTTTTATTATTTAATTTTGATATAAAGTACTGACAAGTATTAATCATAGCGTATACGCATTAACATAGGTATTGAAACTAGATATTGTTCAATGGTTTTTTATTTCAGCTGGCTTTGCCTTTGTACACATAAACATCGGAAATTGCAAACTAAGGTCCAACTTTGTATTTGGGCTCATATTTCAAAGTTGGGCCTTAAAAATTTACATATGAATGCAATGCTCCAAAAAGCCACGAACTGGTTCAAGCAAAACCGAAGCTCCAGTTTCTACAAAGGCAGTGAACTTTAGCGAGTGAAGCCATATAATCATCAGACCTGAAACAAATTTGTGATGAAAAGCATCAAAAACGTTACACTATATAATCTCTTCAGTTTAATTGCTCCAAGTATGCGATCAGGATTCAAACCTCTGCCCATATGGAGATCCACAAGCCGCGGTTATATGGAACTTTGCGTTCTCTGATTTACCCTACAACGAGAATCAGACAAGTAACTTAAACAATATTACTTGAGGACTTCGTTCTTGAAGAACAATAGATGTCAATGAAGGTTGTGTTGGAGAAATTGAAGACCAAAAGTATTACCTCAGCTTCATAGTAGAGCCCTGCGTATAGGGAAGCGTAGAAGTATTCGCTTGCTTGACCACTAGAGAAGTCATTCACTAACTGTTTTTCAAAACACATAATATTAAAGATAGTTTGGTGGAAAAAAATCATGAATTCTATTATAAAGAAACTGTCATAAAACCTTTTCAGGATCACCACCGCTTTTAAATAGATTATAAGCTTCTCGCATCACAGGCCGAGAATCTCTACCAACCTACGAAGAATTGTTTCAAAAATCTAATATCCCGCCTTTGTCACTGTTCAGGGAATGATTAGCTTCCGGATAAGAAAAGACAAACCTCGAGAAACTGTTTTCGTGCAACATCAACACCATGGAGCCTAGCCTCACAGAGAAAACACCAAATCGACTCCTCTGTGTCATTTGGGTTCTGAGCAACATCTATCCGGAACTGCTCTGCACCTTCTTCAAACCTGTTGGATAATTCATTGTTTCATACGCTATAGGAAGACCAAGATCCGATTTTGGATAACCAAATTCTAAGAATCAACTCAAACCCTTAATTAGATACAGTGAGTAGGGATAGTACCTATCTAAATAGTAAAGAGAAAGTCCGCGTTGCCAAAGATCTGTCATCAAATCAAATGTTATGTTCCCATGAAGCAAAATCTCTATAGATTAGAAGTCGTGTTATTAGATAAAGACAAAGCATAAGAAACCTACATGCCTTTTGCCTGGGATCCAACACAATTGCTCTATCGAACTCTGTCACCGATCCAGAAACATCACCCTTTTACAAAGTGAAACGGAAAGCATCTCAAAAATAAAGTTCAGATTTTTGAACATGACTGTTTCGTCGCATATTTTCCAATTTTACCTGTCTGAAGAGCTGCATTCCACGTCGAACCGCTGCGATTGCCTCACGAGGGTTCGAGTCTCCGCCTCCGGTTATTGCATCCCAAATCGAGGAAACAGAAGGAAGGAAAAGTCTACGAGACAGTGCGTGAGGTGGAAGGCGGGAAAATTGGGGGTTTAGGGTTTTAAAAGGCGAGATCGCCGTGAAACGCCGAGAAATCGTGGGAGATGTATATATGATTGGATTTACAATCTGGGTTAGTGCCATTTTCCGAGAAAGTAAAAGAATTTCTCCAAACAGCAACGACAATTACAATTCTCAAGGAAAAAAAACGGATTCCACAGTCTACCAATATTCCCACCTGAAGAAAAGAAGATGACAAATGGGAGGGAAGAAACGCAGCTGTACAAACCGGAAAATCGCGGTTTATTTATTCACTTTGCTAAACCAGTCGATTGCATCGATTTTCGAAATCAATATCATCCGTACCGGTCAATGCCAGTAATTAAGATATTATTGAGATGCCGGTCAATGCCGTACCGGTCAATGCCAGATGAGATAATGAGAGACTATGAGATATTATTGAGAGACTCATAAAAGTCCTAAAAAAAATGAGAGACTCATAATCCATGTGTCTTTCATTTCTTTTTTCTAAATTAAAATTTAATTAAAAAAATATATTATATTAGAATATTAATTTTTTTTTATTGAAAGACTTATTTTGAGATACCATGGATGGAGATGTTCTAAGAGAGTGTGTAAAAGTAGCTAGAAGCAGAATCTTAAGTTTAAAGAGCTATAAAAGAGAGCTTTGGGCAAGTGAAGAAAGAATAATTTTGGCTTGAGAAATGAGTAACAAAGGAAGGTAAATAAATAAAGTTTGAATTTGTTCCTACAGTTCCCAAACAAAGAGGCAAAGAACATTTCTTCACCAACAATCAATACCTAAACCTCCTTAGCTTTTAATTTAATATATAAGGCTTCACCTCAAACCCCAAAACACAAAACCTATTATCAGCAAAAATGGGCATCACCGGTTTTCTTACCGCTCTTCTCTTAGTTATGTTTATGTTTGTTCACACTTCTATGTCCGAAACCACAATGTTCAAACCATACAAAGAAGAAAACTTTGGGTCTCTTGTAGCAAAAGCGTGCCAATTTATCGTTGCTCACGAGTCCTGCGTCTCTAACATTCGAACGCACATCGAGGAATCAGGTCATGGAGTAACCCCGCATTCGGTTTTAAACGCAGCAGTAAAGGAAGCACACGACAAAGCCAAGTTAGCATTCGAACGAATCCCAACGTTCACTACGTTTTCTGTCCGTTCTCGTGAACAGATTGCCATAGAAGATTGCAAAGAGCTTGTAGGCTTCTCGGTGACGGAGCTAGCATGGTCGATGCTGGAGATGAACAAACTCCACGGAGGAACAGGAATAGATGGTGTTTCTCATGAAGCTGCTGCAGCAGGAGGTAATCTTAAGACATGGCTAAGTGCTGCGATGAGTAACCAAGACACTTGTCTAGAAGGCTTTGAAGGAACAGAGAGAAAGTACGAGGAATTGATCAAAGGTAGCTTAAGACAAGTCACTCAGCTTGTGAGCAACGTCTTAGACATGTATACGCAGTTCAATTCCTTGCCTTTCAAGCCATCTAGAAACGAGAGCTTCACCGCAAGCGCTGAGTGGCTCACGGAGACCGACGAGAGCCTCACGAAGCAACTTGATTCTAGCTCGATGCACCCAAACACGGTTGTGGCGCAAGATGGAAAAGGGAAGTTTCGGACGATTAATGAGGCCATTAACGAGGCTCCTAATCATAGCACAAAGAGATATGTTATATACGTGAAGAAAGGTTTGTATAGAGAGAATATTGATTTGAAGAAGAAAAAGACGAATATCATGCTTGTGGGTGACGGTATCGGACAGACGATCATTACCGGTGACCGGAATTTCATGCAGGGTCTTACCACTTTTCGAACTGCAACCGTTGGTTAGTAATTAATATTTTAGTTAATTAGATCAAAAGTTAATTAATTAGTATTGATTAACCTTTTTGTACTTTTCTCCCTTTTTGGTTTTTGTCAAATTTGTTTAATGTGTTCTGAAAATAATTAGAAAAGCATATATGCTTTCTGCAATCCGCAGACTTTCAAGCTTTATAGTTTCTTTTCCTTTCATTCCTTTCTTGGACTACATTCTTTTACAACTTTAATATCTAATTAATAATTGATTGATTGATTATCTTTTAGTTACCTTTTTTTGTTCTTTTCTCTCTTTTTGGTTTTGGTCAAACTTTGTTTATAAGTGTGTTTGAAATCAGAATTAACATATATGCTTGCTTTCTGCAATCTGCGGACTTTCAAGCTCTTTTTATAGTCCTTTCTTGTAATACAAGTAACTAGATTAACCCGTAATTTTGTTTGATCAGCTGTATCCGGAAGAGGATTCATAGCAAAGGACATAACATTCAGAAACACTGCAGGGCCGCATAACCGTCAAGCCGTGGCACTAAGGGTTGATTCCGACCAATCTGTCTTCTATAGATGTAGCGTGGAAGGTTACCAAGACACTCTTTACGCCCATTCTCTCCGTCAGTTCTATAGAGAATGCGAAATCCACGGTACAATCGATTTCATATTCGGAAATGGTGCAGCGGTTTTACAGAACTGTAAAATCTACACCCGGCAACCATTACCACTCCAGAAGGTAACCATAACTGCACAAGGGAGAAAAAGCCCTAATCAAAACACAGGGTTCGTAATCCAGAATAGTTACGTGTTGGCCACGCAACCTACTTATCTTGGCCGGCCATGGAAACTTTACTCAAGAACAGTATACATGAGTACTTACATGAGCCAGTTGGTTCAGCCGAGAGGATGGCTTGAGTGGTTTGGTAACTTTGCTTTGGACACTTTGTGGTATGGTGAATACAACAATATGGGGCCTGGTTGGCGATCATCGGGTCGGGTTAAATGGCCCGGTTATCATATCATGGACAGACGTACTGCAATGTCCTTCACCGTTGGATCTTTCATTGACGGTCGGAGATGGATTCCGGCAACAGGTGTCACATTCACCGTTGGTCTAGCTAATTAATTCTGTTTAATTTAATTATTACTATTTTGTACTTCATTATCTTATAAAGTTTTATTTTTATTGTTTGTCATCGATATAATCGATAGTGAATATGTGTTTTAATTTGTAGACTGTGATTGATTATATGTAAGACAGTTAATTATTATTTTATACTTATGTTATTAACTGTTATATATCTTATTCACAACTGTATAAGTAAGAACAAACAAACAACAAAATGAGTTTTTAAAATTCCTAAAATAAGTTTAGTTATTTCCCTATTTAGAAACTCATAAGGGAACAGAGAAGACAATAAAACCAAAAGCCTATTTTTTGTATTATCAACAGTTTTCTCACTAGCCGAATTTCCCGCCAAGCCTTAGAAAACAGAGCAACCAAAATAACGAATTCTTAATTTGTCATTACCGTTATAAACAAGACATCTCGACAATTATGAAAAGTTGTACACTCTCAGGAAGGCTACGTAACCTTCGTCGGAGGAGTCCATAAAACTCACAATTCATTTGTCTCAAAGAACAACGAACAGCTCTAAATATCTTTAAGAAACAATCTTAAGAGCTGTTCAAGTTCAAAAACAGTTTGATAAAGAGATCACAACAAAAAGAATAGAAATTGTAAGGAAAAACACACAAAAATAATGTCGTATGGGCACGACGATGATTCCAAGAAGAAGAGGAGATATGTTGTTATCACCATCTCCTCTGTTCTTTTGATTTCGATGGTGGTTGCGGTTACCGTCGGCGTCAGCCTCAACAAGAACGAAGTCAACGGTGACTCTGAAGGTAACGGAAAGATAACGGCTTCTGTGAAGGCCGTTAAGGATGTTTGTGCACCAACTGATTACAAGAAGACCTGTGAAGACTCTTTGATTAAGAATGGAAAGAACACGACCGACCCGATTGAGTTGGTTAAGACGGCTTTTAGTGTTACGATGAAGCAGATCACAGATGCGGCTAAGAAGTCGCAGACATTGATTCAGCTTCAAAAGGATCCGAGGACGAAGATGGCCCTTGATCAGTGCAAGGAGCTGATGGATTACGCGTTGGACGAGCTTAAGAGCTCATTCGAGGAGCTTGGGAAATTTGAGTTCCACAACCTTGACGAAGCTTTGATCAATTTGAGGATTTGGCTCAGCGCTGCAATCAGCCACGAGGAGACTTGTCTTGAAGGGTTTGAAGGGACGCAAGGGAATGCAGGAGAGACAATGAAGAAAGCATTGAAGACCGCAATTGAGTTGACACACAATGGACTAGCAATCATCAGCGAAATGTCGCATTTCGTGGGCCAAATGCAGATTCCAGGCGTGAATAGCCGTCGGCTTCTTTCAGAAGATATCCCTTCGTGGGTAGACCAGCGTGGCCGTAGGCTCCTGCAGGCTGCTGCCGCTTATTCTGATGTGAAGCCTGATATTGTGGTGGCTCAGGATGGAAGCGGTCAATACATGACAATCAATGATGCATTGAAGAATGTCCCAAAGAAGAAGAACTCGACCTTTGTGGTTCACATTAAGGCTGGAATCTACAAGGAGTATGTTCAGGTGAACAAGAGCATGTCGCATCTCGTGTTCATTGGTGATGGTCCCGAGAAAACCATCATTACCGGTAACAAGAATTACAAGGATGGTATTACTACCTACCGTACCGCCACTGTTGGTATGAAATATACATTTGATGATTTGTACTCGTTAGCTATATTGCTGTGATCGAAGTCATTTATATCTCATATGAATCTAATGGTTATTGCAGCTATTGTTGGAGACTACTTCATTGCCAAGAACATTGGCTTTGAAAACACTGCTGGGGCAATAAAACATCAAGCGGTAGCCGTTAGGGTTCAATCAGATGAGTCGATATTTTTCAATTGTAGATTTGATGGCTACCAAGACACGCTCTACACTCACTCCCATCGTCAGTTTTACCGTGATTGTACCATCTCAGGCACCATTGATTTCCTCTTTGGAGATGCTGCTGCTGTGTTCCAAAACTGTACTTTGTTGGTAAGGAAGCCACTTCCGAACCAGGCATGCCCAATCACAGCACATGGTCGTAAAGACCCAAGGGAATCCACTGGATTTGTGTTCCAAGGATGCACCATTGCAGGCGAACCGGATTACTTGGCTGTCAAGGCAACTAGCAAAGCCTATCTTGGAAGGCCATGGAAGGAGTTTTCAAGGACTATCATCATGAACTCTTTCATCCCAGATTTCGTCCAGCCACAAGGATGGCAACCATGGCTCGGGGACTTCGGTCTCAACACATTGTTCTACTCTGAGGTTAAGAACATAGGACCAGGTTCCGCCCTCGCAAATCGGGTTACTTGGGCTGGAATCAAGACACTAAGCGATGAAGATGTCCTCAAGTTCACACCAGCTGTGTACATCCAAGGTGACGCTTGGGTTCCCGGAAAAGGTGTTCCGTACACTTCAGGCCTGTTAGGTGCCGACCCAGCTGCTGCAACCACCAGCCCAAGAAGCTCAAATGCTCCGGCTTTCTCCTCCTTCACGGATACAAGTGGCGCAGGCTCGATTCCTCCAGCAGCTTCACCACAAAGTTCGATTAAGATGGCTTCAACGGAGAGACCCGTTACAATGATTTCAAAGTCTACCTAATATAATGTGTTTCTCCTTACTCTAATTGTTGATCTATCAAATTGTTGAGACTTATGTTTAGATTTGTAAACTCATATTTAATATTGAATTATATTAAAAATGTTGTTTATAAATCCATTAACAGTTTCAAAGAAATTGAATTTCAACTAAGAGAAAAAAACTTAAGATAGACATGGATAGAAACTAAAGGCAAGCTTAGATGAAAATTTAGCGGGAAATAGAAAGTAGTTACAACTAACTTCATTTACTTTTGCATTCACTTCATTGACGGAGAAAATGAAGAACATAGATCAAATCTACAAAACTATGACAAATGTAGTAAGAATACTTTTGCATGCATACTTCCACATATAAAATTTGATGCAATAAATGAAACACAATCGCAACTACTTCTATGGTTTTACGAGTCTGCATTTACTTCACCTTTCACCTCCAATGGTACTTCGTCTTCGCCAATTAAGAAAGACTCTTCTTTTGAGAAACTCAACATCATATATACCTCCTTTTTCTATAGAGCAAACAAAATTAATATATTATTGTTAGTATTGAAAGAAATTTCCCTTTAGATTGTCTATATATATTACAACCAAATTGACTCCATCACACAAAAAACACATTCATAAGAATAATTATAAAAAAGAAAAAAGGAGAAGAAGAAATGGAAGGAATCAACCATAGAATGGTGAGCGTCAATGGCATAACAATGCACATTGCTGAAAAAGGTCCTAAAGAAGGTCCTCTAGTGCTTCTCCTCCATGGATTCCCTGATCTTTGGTACACGTGGCGTCACCAGCTTAGTGGGTTATCATCTCTAGGTTACCACGCCGTAGCTCCAGATCTCCGAGGCTACGGAGACTCGGCGTCACCGGAGTCTTTCTCCGAGTACACGTGTTTTAACGTTGTTGGTGATCTCGTGGCTCTATTGGACAGTGTTGCTGGAGATCAAGAGAAGGTGTTTCTGGTTGGTCATGATTGGGGAGCCATTATCGGATGGTTTCTTTGTTTGTTTCAACCTGACAAGATTAAGAGCTTTGTGTGTTTGAGTGTGCCGTATAGACCAAGAAACCCTAAGGTCAAACCTGTTGAAGGGTTTAAGGCTCTGTTTGGAGATGATTACTACATTTGTAGATTTCAGGTTTTGCATTTTGATCTTTCTTTATTTTAAGTCTTTTAGATTCATAAGCTATTACCATTAGAACAAAAACATTCATTTCAAGTTGTTTTTAACAATGTGAATTTGCAGGAACCGGGAAAGATTGAAAGAGAGATTGCGAGTGCAGATCCAAGAAGAGTTCTGAAGAACATCTTCACAGGGAGAAAACTTGGTCCGTCAATTCTACCTAAGGATAATCCTTTTGGGGCAAATCAAAACCCTAACAGCGAAAACATTAAATTCCCTGAATGGTTTACTAAGGAAGATCTTGATTTCTATGTCTCCAAATTCGAGAAGACAGGATTTACTGGTGGATTGAACTACTACAGAGCCATGGATCTGTAAGTTCTAAATATATGAATGCGTAGTTTGGGGCTTATCTTTATATTGGTTATTGGATTTTATCAGGAGTTGGGAACTGACTGCACCATGGAATGGAGTTAAGATTCAAGTTCCGGTCAAGTTCATGACAGGTGACTTCGACATGGTTTACACCACACCAGGGATTAAAGAATACATTCACGGTGGTGGATTTGCTGCAGATGTTCCAAATCTTCAAGAGATAGTTGTGATTGAAGATGCTGGTCACTTCGTTAACCAAGAGAAACCTCAAGAGGTTACTGCTCACATCGACGACTTCTTCACCAAGCTTCAGGACAAAAACAATGGCTTTTAGGTTTCTTGTTTGTTTTTGTTATGCTGTCTCTCCAAACAATTAGGTTCTTGTATGTGTTGTTTCGAGAAGATTATGAATAAGATTTGGAATTATAAAGCTTAACGTGCAAATACGTACGAACTGAATCCCGTAGCCACTGATTAAAATAGCTGATTCGATCTTAGCATTTGCATTCCAGGATTTGGTGTTATAGCTGATTCGATCTTAGCTTTTGCGATATTGGTGGTCTGATTAGATTATCGAATACTTGGCTCTCTAGTTTAAGCCTTAGACAAAAAAATTATGGATTTTAACATGGTAAAACTCAATGTGTAAGAAGTACACACAGGTAATCGAGTACAATCAAACTTAAAATCACGTCTTAGACAAAAGAAATACCAGAATTTTCTAACAAAAATCCAATTACGAAAAAGATCAAGAAGCAACAGTACTCCAGAATCAAGTTCAATGGACACCTTTCTTAAACCTTGTATCCACGACTCTTCCTCCTTCCTCTGGCCTTTTCGAACTTCCTTCCTTTGGCCCGTACATATGGCTTCGAGTGACTGTGAGGCACACCAGGAGCAGGACCGAAATGCTTCACTGCTTCACGTGAATTCTTAGGTCCTCTGACCAGAACCTGTAATACATATCAGAGACCAGTTTATATGTAAATCAATCACCAAGTTGAAAATGGAAAAGAGAGGTCCGGAATGTGTTTTGGTTAAGAGAAATACCGTGTTCTGTCCTAATGGAGCTCTGAGAGCGAGCTGGTCAAAGGTTAAGCATTCACCTCCAGCTTTCTCAATGCGAGCCCTTGCTCTCTCTGTGAATCTCAAGGCAGTAACTTTCATAGCTGGAATCTCGTGTACCCTCAAATCATCGGTTACGGTTCCAACTAAGACGGCAATCTTATCATCCTATAATATCACAACACGAAAACACACTCAGAAACAAAACTAACGAAATGAAATCCCTAGGAACTATTTTAAACATGAAGGTATAAAGAGCGATAGGGTTTCAACGAAATGGCACCTTGCTCTCCATGAATTCCACGAGCCTAGATAGAGAAAGAGGTGCTTTGTTTACTTTGCTCATAAAAAGCCTCTTCAATATCACAGCATTGAACTTGCTCTGAGTTCTCCTTACCAGAAACCGGTAAAGCTGCAAAATTTCAAAAAAACGAGTTCAAATTCTCACATCAGTGCGATTCACCCAACAAAAAAAGTCTTACAACAAAGGACAGAGATCGTTGTTGAAGTTCTAACCTTGACAGTGAGCTTAAGGTAGACATCTTCGGACTTTGGAGCAGTCCTTTTCGTCTTCTTGTTCTTACCTCCAGCAATCAGATCATTACCCTGTGCAAACACGACAAATTAATCTCAGCATTAACACTGGAAGAAAATTCAAGCTCAAAATACGAAAACAATAAAGATCACACTCTAACCCGAGACTCAAATGTCAGAAAGACAAAACATAATCCGAATCCAATAACTCACTCAATATCTATTTAACAAATTCAACAATTCGAAACACAGAACCCATACTCGACACTGAAAGGACAGACAACAACGAAGATTGAGAGAAAAATAGTACCATTGTAGAACCGCCGCTCGGAGTTTCTGCTGGACAACGATAAATCTAGGGTTTATAATTATTTATAGTAACAACGGCTCAGGGCTCCTTATTATGGGCCTAAACTATAAGCCCAATAATATATATCTAAAGTTTGGGCTTGAGATCTTTTACATATTTCAAATAATTATATGATTATAAATACAAATGTAACCATAAAACCGAACTTTTCAAAAGACGCGGTTTCTCGCCCGACAACAAATTTACCTGAAATAAACTAAATGCAAGGAGAGACTACTGTTTAATTTGACTATTTCCAATGAGAATCATCCACGTCTTCTTCATTTTGGCTGGATCTTCCACCGACCCTCCCACTACCCAATACCATATATTCTTGCCTTTGAAGCTTTCACTTATTACTTCTTCTTCCTTTTTCTTCTTTTCTTTTTATTATCATTTTCACTACTCACAAATCTAATTATCAATTGATGATTTTTGATTACCTAATCTCCATTTTCTTTGGCTGAAGAGTGTTTGACATTTTAATAAATATACATATATTTTGTCTATTATTGATTTCATATTCTTTATATTTGACTTCTAAATTATATGATTACTACCTCTTATCTTATTATGTTATTGTTCCAGTTCAACAATTAAGCCGAGTCTATCAATTCTAATTCAAATCAATCATTTCTGGATTACATTTTTTTTTGACAGGCTTAAATTATCTAAAATGTGTAATCAATAGCCATTAAAAAAAAATTGCTTTGAAAATTTAATTCCAAAAATCCTGGCAAGAGGAGAGAGAAGAGGGAAAAGCTATCCTGCACCATCTGTTTTTTCTTACCTCAATATTGAGATCTAATAAAGTAAGCTTTTTCTCAAATAAATAAATTATTAATCTTTAATAATTATAGGATTTGTTATTGTCTAATCTTGTCCATTTGATCCAGTTTCTTCCTCTGAGTTTTAAGACTAATAAAGATTTATTCTGGTTTCTCCCTTTGTCTCTCTCTCCCCTCTTTGTGTTTCCCGCATTTTCTCGGGAAAGAAAAAGCTTGTGATTTTCTCATCGCCTCTGTATCTAATCCTTTTATCTGTACACGACCCTTTGTGTCTTGCCTGATTGTACGCAAAAAAGCCTTTGGATTCTGGTTGGGATCGAAAGAAGATTGATGACGACAATGGAAGGGATGATGGATATGGGTGTCTTGGATGATATAATAAGGAGATTATTGGAAGGTAAAGGAGGGAAACAGGTTCAGCTTTCAGAGATCGAGATCCGTCAACTTTGCGTTAACGCCAGACAAATCTTCCTTTCTCAGCCCAATCTTCTCGAGCTCCATGCCCCTATTCGTATCTGCGGTCTCTCTCTCTTTCTCTATCTCTTTTCATCTTGGGATTTCATGATGATGACAAAAATGTTGTGTTTATTTGGTTTTGATGATGTGGGTTTGAGTCATATTGCACGATTGGGGTTAAAAAGATGACTTTTTTAGCATTTAAGATGAGATTGATGATGAAATTTGGGGATCCTATGCATATAAGATGAAACTCAAAAATAGAAAGTTATGATTTTGATGTTATGCTTTTTGCATTATGCTCTGATTGTTCTTTTTGAGGTACTAATGGTTTCCATTTTAATCTGAAATCAGGTGATATTCATGGACAATACCAAGACCTTCTGAGGCTATTCGAATACGGAGGCTATCCTCCTTCAGCAAACTATCTCTTTCTCGGTGATTACGTTGATAGAGGCAAGCAAAGTCTTGAAACAATATGTTTACTTCTGGCTTACAAAATCCGGTACCCATCCAAGATATTTCTTTTAAGAGGAAACCATGAAGACGCTAAGATCAATCGGATTTACGGCTTCTATGATGAATGCAAGCGGAGATTCAATGTACGGCTTTGGAAGATATTCACCGACTGCTTCAATTGTTTGCCAGTTGCTGCTCTTATTGACGAGAAGATCTTATGTATGCACGGTGGTTTATCACCGGAATTGGATAATTTGGGGCAGATTCGAGAGATTCAAAGGCCAACAGAGATTCCAGACAATGGTCTTCTTTGTGATTTACTTTGGTCTGATCCTGATCAGAAGAGTGAAGGATGGGCTGATAGCGATCGAGGTATCTCCAGCACGTTTGGAGCTGATGTAGTAGCTGAGTTTTTGGATAAGAATGATCTCGACCTCATTTGTCGAGGCCATCAGGTAACACAAACTTCGCATTAGTTGTTTATTTGGCCATAAGTCAAGAGACTCTTATGACACCATCTCAAGATTTTGACTCTGTGAGGGACGTGTTTGCAGGTAGTGGAAGATGGTTATGAGTTTTTCGCAAAACGGAGATTAGTCACCATATTCTCAGCTCCAAACTATGGTGGAGAGTTTGATAATGCCGGTGCTTTATTGAGCGTGGATGAAACACTTGTTTGCTCCTTTGAGATTCTGAAACCAGCCCCAGCTTCAAGCAGTAACCCTCTCAAGAAGGTTTGTTTCCACCAATGAATTCAAGACATTTTGGATCCAATAAAGCCAAACATTTTAGACTTGTTGAGTCATGACAATTTTTGTTCTTTTCACGAGTTCCCTGCATAACTTAACACCTGTTTTTCTCTTCATTTTCGTTAATGTCTCAGGTACCAAAAATGGGGAAGTCTTGAAATTCAGTAAAGCTTATCCCTTGGAGATGCTCAAGCTAGGTTCTGTGCATTTCTTCAGATGTAGGTTAAATGCAATGGAGAAGTGAACCTCAAAGGCTACTTTACTTAGTCATCAAAGAAGAAGCATCTGTAAAGAAAAAAAAAAGAGAACGAAAAAGAAAACAAAAGTTGTTCCAAATATTCTGTGTATAGTTGCGGAAACATCTCTTTTCTGTTTTTTCAGGATATCTTCAAGATCTCTTGTGGTCTGTTTTTTCCTTCTTATTTGTTCTTTTAACATCTTAGTTTTAAGTTAGAATGCCTCTCCTCTTTTGTATCATCAAATCACCACATTTCTTAATCTTTCAAAGTTTGGCTCTTACTTTTCTGAACCTTCTGTACATTTTACAGATCTTATATTGCAATGCTAAGGAGCTCCAAAATCTTTCATCTGAAAAATTCTCCTAATCTTGTTGTCTTGTCAATCTTCTCACGCATCCCTCTGGATTCTAGGTAGCCTCACCTGCGGATAGTCCCGCCTGAGTAATAAAATGTCAAAGCAAGATTCAAACATCAATTGGTTAAAAAGTAAGTGAACAATGAAAGAGAGGCAAAACCAGATTAAGAGCATTTCTTATACAAGAGTCTTCTACAAATGACTTCTATAAAAGACTTCAAAACGGTTGTCATATAAATGACTTCTATCACTTGCTCTAACAGTTTGGCTCTTAATATTTTGAATCTTCAGTACAGTAAAATCAATTTCTTATTCATATACCAGTAAAACTCTAACAATGGGGGTTGTTTATTTCACCCAAACTATAGCAGTAAACTAACATCTCATATACTTATTGAATGCTATGCTAAGGAACTCAATTGTTTTATTGGCTCATTGCAGTCTTCTTCTCCTCTTCTTAAGCATGCCCATTCATGTTCCCATTCCTTCTCTCTCCCAATCTTATTGCATGTATCTGGACTATAGCTAACGCCTCTTGATGCATATGCCACCTGAATTGTGAAATACCACAACACACATCAATTGGTTTCATGGGAACTTATATATGAGAGGGACAACGAGAGACCAAATCAATACCTGTAATTGTATAGAACGTTAAGTGCAGCACCTGTTAATAGCCAACCGATCTTCTGAATCAGTGGCATCTCTACAAACTGTTTCAGAATTTCTTTTAAAAACCACAGAAAACTCGCAGTTATTCCACTTGGTACTGATTCCATCAATTCTTCTGAACTTCCTTCGATTCCGTAACAAGGCTCTCGTATGGAATCAAAAGCTGTTTGAACAGTGAAACCTACTGCACTGCAGAACGCTGTGCCATTAGACTCCAAATAAGAAGCTTTCCCGCAGATGATATCTTCGTTTACACCACACGGAGCTCTAATCTGAAACATAACAACAACAAAGCTTTCTCTAAAACTTATGAATCCTCATGAGTTCTCTATCTCGACAAATCACAAACACCAATCTTACCTTTATACCGGAAGTAGTACTGAAGTAAGCATTTGAGCAAGCTTCAAAGACTCTGTCACAAAACGAGGGACAAATGCGAAGAGGTCCTGACTGTATCCCAACATCTGGTTCACAGATTGAACACTCCAAAAGCTCAAACAATTTCAAGCAGTTTTCATTAGCTGCTCCATATGTAGCTAGGCTTTCGAGAGCTAATGAAACCTGTTTCATCTGTGAAGCAGAGCAACAAGTATTACTCTGGTACACTTTACACAGGTTTAGATCCTTAAATTCACGATTTGCAGACTTGGGACGCTTTCCTTCTAATACATATGGCGGAAATTTTCCTCCTTTAGAAATGCATACTCCGTTCGCATTTGGGTTAACTACTGTACCTGGAGAACAAAAACTCAAACACATCGTAAAAGCTAAACGCAAGAAACAGAGATAACAAGTCGTTCCATTGCAGAAACTTCGATCTTGTTAGATAATATCAAACGGGTTCTACGCATTAGAAGGAACCAAGATGATACAAACGACTAAACATCATCGCACACGAGATCAAAACAGAGTCACAAACATCTGAACGAGATTCTATATTCCAGAACGGATCAAGATGATAGAATGATCGGCTTAAAAATCGAAACTTTTAGATAGAAGATCGCAAACAGGTTTATAAGCATCAGAACGAATCAAGATGATCGAAAAAAACTGAAAGTTGAACTCTGACCCATTTGCGAAATTGAAGAAGAAAGATAAAACGGAAATGAAGAGCTTAGTATCTGATACTTACTGCATGAAAAGAAGATCAAGAAATGGAGCAACAGAAGCAGAAACACCGCCTTCATTAGATATCTTCCTATCTTTCTCGACTGATTTCTCCGATGAACAGTACAAGTTACTCGAAGCCAAAGACGAAGACGAGAGCAAGGAACCTTCTGAATATCTACGGAATTACTTAATGTTAACTAAATTCTCCCTCTCTTGTCTAGTATTTATAGTACTGCATTGAGGAAATAAATAGCGCTACGTGAAAAATTAATGGGAATTAATCAGAGGCTTTGTTTATTACTATGGAGATGGTTCAATCCGGTTTACTGATCAGTTTCGATTAGTTTACCGGTCCAATACGACTCTTCATTATATCATAAACTATGTGGATTATTGGCTCAGTCTTAGAGATTCCACAAGAGAAGTGTTGAAGGATAAATGGTTTCGGTTTACGCACAAAGAGAATCAGAGTTAAAGAAAGGTTTTGGTTCAGTTGAAGTGATTTTGTAACAGATCCGGTTTGTGGTTTGTTATATTTAACTAACTTATAAAACAAGTAACAGAGGACTTCGTTGAGTTAATTGGATAGAACAGTTGCAGAGAGAGATAGAGAGAAGGCTTTATCGAGATCGTTCGTTATCTTCTTCTTCCCCTCTCAAGTTTTAATCTTCTTCTCTCTTCCTTTCTTGTAGTCTTCATTTCCGCAAGCATGTAGTTTTCCTGTTGGAGATTGTAAGCGACATTGATTGAGCTTGATAAGCTGTTTATCAGCTGAACTGGGTAAGAAACTCTCGTGTCTTTTTGTTTCTTCAATCTCAAGAAAACGTGAGTGATCTGAGAGGTTAAAGAGTGATCAACGTTTACTTAACAAACTAAAAGAGCTACCACTATAGTTTACAGAAAAACCCAATTGGTAAAAATTGAATGAGAATTTAGAAAAACAAGGTTTCTTACATAATCATTAATCAAAAGACACTTGTGAAGTGATTGAACCACGAATCAGACATAAATAATCAAAAGATTTATTCTCCCTTTTATTTTTGTTTCTCTGATTAAGCCAACTTTTTGTCACGGAACTTGATCAGTAGCTTTCTTTTCAAGTGCAGCAAGTCTCAACAGCTTTTCATGATATCGACGCATTTCTGAATTGTCTTCACTTTTCCTTGTGCCACCTGCTGCAGGTTGCTTGATTTGCACTAAACTTGGAACATAAGCACACATATGTAGGCTCAGGCACAAGTCAGGTTTTTCAAAGAGGCCTAGTTCTCTAATGTATCCAGACTCTCCAATGATGCTAATGTTTTCATCAATAAAAGTGACGAGTTTTTTTTCCTCGTCAATGATAAAACTCTTCTCAAATAAGCATGCATGAAATTTCAGGTCCCAAATTCACTGTCAAGAACTTACACCAAGTCAACTTTTCAGCCTCAATCTCAGTCGTAATCCATATCTCAAATACGTAAGGATTTGTACCGTCGTGCGCAAGTAAAGCTGCAAGCTTCTCTTCTTTAACACAAGATAAAGTCACTTCATCGTTAACGTCGACATAAGGCAGATGCAAAAGAGGTCCAAATCTCTCTTTTGTAAAATCAAAAGAGACTATGTTATAGAAATTTGCATTCTTTTCTTTAACACACCAGTATGGGTTTCCCTTGACAGTAATGCCAAATTCACAACTGCCTAAAGACCACAGTGGAGTTATATATCAAGAGTCTTCCACGAATCAGACTCAAGATCGTAGATTTCGTACCAAAAAAATTGGTCTTCATCGTATAGGAAGTCACTAACGTTAAACCTCAAGATTTTGTGGCTACAACCACAAGATTTGTTCTTTATCTTCTCCACGTATCCAAAACCGTAACAGCAGAAGTAATTCAATCGGCTGTAAGAACATCTGGGTTCGAACCACTTTGGCTGCAGGCAATATGGATTCCAAACCATAAGCTTAGTGTTTTTGTTGTTGTCTTTCAAGATGCAAAACAACAAACCCTCGCTGTTAAAAACGTGTTTTAACTTGAGTTGTTGGGTTAGGGAAGTAAGTTTGCCTTTAGGCTCTATATATGGATCTCCATTAATGACGACACTCATTAAATAAAGCTTTTCAATCATCACCACGATCATTTGAGACTCTCCTTCCTTTGTGGAAGCTTCTTCTTTAGCAATCTGCATCTTTGAAAAGCTTCGACTTTTGGACAGAATGTTCCACTCCTTGCAAGGTTGTCGCACTGCTCTCATAAATTTCAATGGTACTCCGGAGAGAATCTCCTCTACGAGATCATCACTTGGAAGATCAGAGATCATCGTTTCAATTTTGCAACTAGGGTTTGCTCTAACCTTTCAAATACTCTTTTTCTTTTCTTCTTATATATAAGAAACCGGAAACCCTAATTGAAACTAGGTCATTGACTCATTGGTGGGTTTTTAAATCTATTTCGACATTTAATTAAGCTTTTGCCAAATTGCAAACTTTTTTTTTAGTAATGTGCCAAATTGCGACATTTGTCTTTACAATTTAGAAGTCGCCAATCATAAAGTCCACAATTTTTGCCATCCCTTCACATTTCTCCTCACTGCACTATTTCCCGAACTCAGTCATGATCACATATAACTCGTTATCTTTCCGTCACCATCACCATCGCAGAACCTAAATACTTCCTTTAACATACATTCAACACTAGAAGTCAACTCGTCGGCGTCAATTTCACCGTCACCCACTATATCAATCTCTTGGAACAGCTTTTCGATTTCTTCTTGATGAAATTAGCTAAGACAGAAAGAAGAAAATTAACTACGTCCAATGAGAGCTTATCATCTTTGTTTTTGTGGAACCTCTCGAAAATTTGTTTTGCAGACATGTTCTTTATAGAATCTTCATTTTTTTGTGAATTTTTAACGCACTATGTTCTTATTTTAAACGCACAAAGGATCCCGCAGAATCCATGCAAGGTAAGCGTTTATATACCTTTGAAGCTGACTGTAGGCCTATAGTAGTAAAATAACATTTCATATACTTTTTGAATGCTATGCTAAGGAACTCAATTGTTTTATTGGCTCATTGCAGTCTTCTTCCCTCTTCTTAAGCATGCCCATTCAAGTTCCCATTCATGTTCCGTTTCATTCTCTCTCCCAATCTTTTTGCATGCATCTGGACTATAGCTTGCGCCTCTTGATGCCTATGCCACCTGAATTGTGAAATACCAAAGCATTATTCAACACACATCAATTGGTTTCACAGGAACTTATCTATGAGAGGGACAGAGAGACGAACTCAATACCTGTAAATGAATTGTCCTCCTAGTACAACACCTGTTAATAACCAACTGATCTTCTGAATCAGTGGCATCTCTACTAACTGTTGCAGAAGTTCTTGAAAAAACCACAGAAAACTCGGAGTTATTTCCATCAATTCTTCTAAACTTCCTTCGATTCCGTAACAAGGCTCTTGTATGGAATCAGAAGCTGTTTGAACAGCGAAACCCACTGCATTGCAGAACGCTGTGCCATTAGACTCCAAACAAGAAGCTTTCCCGCAGATGAAATCTTCGTTTACACCACACGGAGCTCTAATCTAAAACATAGCAACAACAAAGCTTTCTCTAAGACTTATGAATCCTCATGAGTTCTCTATCTCGACAAATCACAAACACCAATCTTACCTTTTCACGGACAAGAATACTGAAGTAAGCTTTTGAGCAAGCTTCAAAGACTCTGTCACAAAACGAGGCACAAATGCGAAGAGGTCCTGACTGTATCCCAACATTTGGATCACAGATTGAACACTCCAAAAGCTCAAACAATTCCAAGCAGTTTTTATCAGCTTCTCCATATGTAGCTAGGCTTTCGAGAGCTAATGAAACTGGTTTCATCTGTGAAGCAGAGCAACAAGTATTCCTCCGGAACACTTTACACAGATTCTTAAATTCACGATTAGCAAACTGGGGATGCTTTCCTTCTGATACATATGGCGGAAATTTCCCTCCTTTAGAAATGCATACTCCGTTCGCATTTGGTTTAACTGCTGTACTTGAAGAACAAACGTTCAAACACATCGTAAAAACTCTTCTTATGAAGTTTCGTTCTTTTCAAGATAGCTAAACGCAAGAAACAGAGATAACAAGTCGTGCCATTGCAGAAACTTCGATCTTTTTAGATGATATCAAACAATACAAAATAAGCATTTCCGTCACAAAGACATCGCACAGCTCAGTTTCAAATGAGATTCTATGTATCAGAACGGATCAAGATGATCAAAAAGAACCAAAAGATTGAAAAACTTCAACTCTAAACCATTTGCGAAATTGAAGAAGAAAGATAAAACGGAATTGAAGAGCCCCAGTATCTGATACTTACTGCATGAAAAGAAGATCAAGAAATGGAGCAACAGAAGCAGAAACACCGTCTTCATTAGATATCTTCCTATCTTTCTCGACTGATTTCTCCGATGAACAGTACAAGTTACTCGAAGCAAAAGACGAAGACGAGAGCAAGAAACCTTCTGAAAATCTGCGGAATTACTTTAGTTTAAACTAAATTTCTCCCTCTCTTGTCTAGTATATATTGGGGAAACAAATAGCGCTATGTGAATTAATCAGAGGCTTTGGTTTAATAATATGGAGATGTTCCAATCCGGTTTACTGATCAATTTCGGATTTAATTATTTGGTTTTTATTTATTTTCCGGTCTATCAAGACCAAATTGAAACTGAGCCCCAGGAAAGCTAACTAATAGGCCTGAACAAGAGGCCCATTAAGGCGCAAATTAGAAAACTGAACACTCACGTGTAGCGCGCTAACGTCACATACCCAAAAAACATAAACATCCCATTTGGAAAACCCACGCGCACTAGACGCGCGTTTCGCGCGTGAGAGTAAAAACCTTGGACTATATAACCTACAGATTCTAGACTTTTTCGTAAAAATTAAAGATTTAGAGATCTCAGAGCGCGTGAGCAAATAGATTGTACGTAAAGTTGTGTGTACTTAAAACAACTTATATATTATGAGCCCAACAAGATTTATAAGGCCCATAAAAGCTTATTAATATGCCTTGGGAAATAGATTGCACGTGAGCCCAATTTATATTAGGGGTATTTTGGTAATCTAATTGCAGCAAGCAGAGAGATTTCTCTAGCCAGACACATTCTCATCCGTCGCCGCCGTTCGTCTCGCCGGTGAGTTCCTGATCTAAACCACTATTTTTCCGATGTTTACCTTTGAATTGGAATATCGTTTTCTGGAATTTGATTGTTCTCTCTGTTTCTGGATATTTTTTTTGTCTTCTCTCAATCCGTATACGATTTTATGACATGTATTACCATTTTGTCTTGTAACCTTTGCTGGGTCTCTAGATCTCTAGTACCTCCGATTGATATGTAATGGCGGAAGTAAGTTGGAGAGTTTCTAGAAATGTCTGCTTTCAATGTTGTGTAATCAAAGGAGAAAAACATTGGAGAATCTCTGATAAAAGTTGACATTGAATAGCAATTTGTAAAAGATCTCTGAAATTTGAGACTTATGATTCATCTCATTACAGTTTATTATATGTTTAATTGGGATTTGTTTTACGGTTGTTTGTTTACCACGAAAGTGTGAGGTTCTGCATCTAATACTGTTTAAGAGCTGAATAGTTAAGAACGAAAGAGCTAATCTTTCACTTGACAATCATCTACATGATCTGTGTTTGAAGTCCATATGACTCTTAGAAAGCTTTCATCTTTCATTTGTAGGACAAACGTAAATGGAGACGCAGAAAACTCAAGCTGAAAACCCGCCAAAACCGGCTATGTCTTCATGTAGAAAGAAGACAAAGGATGATGCCAATTTCCTAGAAGACGTGAAGGATCACATCGATGAATTCATCAATGCTTCAATGGATGATCACAAGAACTGTTTCAACAAGACAATAAAAAAGGTTTCCTCTTTCTTCATTATTTCATAACACACATGTTAGATCTTGATCACTGACCCACTACTTGTGATTGATTTCTCAGATGTTTGGACTATCAAAGGCTGTTGCAGAGAAGCAAGAAGCTGATACTAACGGAGTCGAGAGTTATTTGCATCTTCAGACAACGGTCTCGGATTAGAGAAGGCTGATCATAAAATCAAGCTAATAGGATCTTGATTTGGTTTACTTTTGAGTGGTTTGTTTGGTTTACCCTTGTTTATTGGATAATGTCAATTTATTACAGTAAATAAAGGAAAGGCGAAAGTCAACTTTTTATTTATTTTCATCATCATAAAAGGCCAAATCACATAACAAAAACAGAGCCAAGAAAACCAACTATGAAAATTCTTCTAATATGAATTCGTACATGAAACACATCATGATCTAAACGGATCAGTCAATAGAAATTATGATACGAGAACGAGCAAGCACCTTGAAATGAAACCTTAAATCAAAAAAGTTCCAAAAGAGTCCAATCTCATCACCTTCTTGCAGATTCCTTCTTTGGACAAAATCTTGATTCCAACCACAATGCAGTATGTAGCTGTTAGTTGAATTCCATCTCTTCAACCACAATTCGTACGACCTCTTGGTGTCATTATCATACACATCAACCAATAGCCCTTGATTGTTTTCGTCTTGGACCAGTCTGATCTTTGCTCTCGAAAGGTGTCTCAAAACATGCTTCTCCACGTCTTCCATTGAAATAAGAAGCCATGTTTGACTCGTGACGTCGCTCGCAGTGAGTGTTATCTTGATTTTCCATACATCACATTCGTGTCTTGGGTCATATCGGAGCGGACGTGACAAATCTCCAGGTCGGCAAGGAAAGAGATTGAGAAGACGCGGCGTTCTTGGATTACTTTCGTCACAAGAATCAGAATCTGCCAAGTTGTGGTCACAACGAAGCTGATGCGACATTCGACGAGGCATAATGATATCTTCAGGCGGATTGATACTCTTAATGAAGGAGAACTTTATTTATGATCGTTATCAATGAATAATTAGTTTGTTTATAGCAAAAAAAAACTTATTTAGTGAAGATAACGCTTTTAATGAGTAGAGCTCAAAATAATATTATAGAAATAATTATATCTGGGCGTATAAGGATATTGAGTCATCTGATCCAAGTAATTATGGGCTAATAACTAGTAGATTCCATCAAAGCCCAAGTAAATACTTTTAGCTCTAGTAAATCAAATTATAGACCCAGATTGCCTCATTATTGAGATACTCTATCCCACCCGCATGAATGGCGCGTTTAGCGCGTGTAACAAAAAAGTGTGGACTATAACCCACCAAAATCACTGTTTTTAGCCAATATTCGTTTTGTAAAAAAATTTAGCGCGTGAGGCAAACAAGTAAATTGCCAAAATGTGAACAGGTCTCGAGCTCTTTTATTGGCTCATGGCTCGTACGAAAACAAAAAGTCCTTTATTTATTATTTTTTAACTGTTAATTTTAAAATATATTTTTTATTTTTTATATAAAATATATTATATTATCTTAGAAAAGTAAATATATATCATATAATTATGTTATTAATTTTTTTATGTTCTAATATGTATTTAAATACCAAACATGTTGAGGTACATTCTATTCGTCATAGGAGAATTTGTCGTCCACTCTAGTTGTGTTACTATATATGAAAACTTTGATTTTCGGGTTGGGTTATTATTCTGACGAGTCTTTTCTTAAGTTATTTTTCTTGATCTTCTCCTTTATTTAAATTCTTGACTTCTTTTGTTACAACTTAGTTTCTGGAGATTTATTCGATGTCCATCAATTATTATAATCGAACTTGTATTCCACTTTGGTTTTATTAATCAAATTCTAGATGAAGAAAAAATACCAAACATATAAGTGTTTAAATATAAATATAAAATAAATAACATTAGCACGATTTACATGGAAAAGTTAATTTACATTTTATTAATGATTTAGATTGATTATTTATAAAAAATATTTTGTAATTTAAAACATAAGGTAATTTTTATAATAATATCAAATATTTATTAAAACATAAAAGCCATATAAAAATAATTATCTTGGAGATTATCAAGATTCACATTTAAATTAAACTGACGTAAGTCTATTGACAAAAAAAAAAAAAAACCAAATATAATTCTAATCTAAAGAATTTTCATCGCTGTTAAATAATCATCAGAAACAAATAATTGAATGATTCCATCTTTACCTAAATTTCTTTTGTTATACGATTATCAGAAACTACAAAATCCATATAAGCTCTTAATGTAAGATAACCAACGAGAGTTAACTTCAACAAAACTAAATAAGATCTGACAAAAAGAAAACCAAATAGAAGGACGACGAAGATCAATGTATTGAGTACAAAGCAGAAACCAAAAAACAGGAACAGGGAATAGAGTATTGTTCTAAACCAAACTGGTTTTTGGGTTTTAGTCTTCCTCCTCTCCCTCGTTCTCAGCAATGTTGAAGTACCTCAACTCATACAGATTACGGTCCTTGTTTGCTGCAATCACTCTGAGCCAATCCCTCACATTGTGCTTCTTCAAGTACTTCTTGGTCAAGTACTTTAGATACCTGAAAACAATATAAGAAATAGTAGTAAACAAACTATTGCAATTAAGATTGCTTAAACTCAGAGGTCAAATAAGACACTTGCTGCTTCTGTTAGCCATTGCTCAATAAGTTAAGTCTCCTACAATTTCTTCCTATTGTCTTTAAGACATACACATGAACAGAAAGCGAGCAAAGACCAACAAGTTGTTCATCTTTTATACCTCTTGGAGAATTGTCCATCAGAAGTGACGGTTATCTTGCTCTTATCACGGGTGATTGTGACTGAATCACCGAGTGCACCAGCTTTCCCGCCGACTTTGATTCTCTCCTGAAGGAACTTCTCGAGGGAAGCAATCTCCATGATCTTGTCATCGACAGGCTTTGAACAATCAATGGTGAAGGAAACTCCCTTCTTCTTGCCCTTGGCAACAGCTGCACTTCCACGACTCATTTTCAAGCCCTTCTCTGTAAAATCCATATATCAATCCACAGAATCAATGACAATGTAAAAGCGCAAACCAAATGTAATCATAGAATCTAGAGGCACGCCATTTTCAAAGATACAAGAGGAGTGGGAAATTTACAGTGAGATCTACATCGCAGATTAAAAAATTCGAGACTTCTTAGATTCGAATTTCTATCCAATCTTTTCAATTACACTCTTAAATAGACGAAACAAAAGCTGAACCGAGAGAAATGTGAAACTAAGAATTCGTTTTTCTCCTCCATCTTCATATCTCACAAGATAAGTCTATCAAATCTATATCAGAAATCGAAGAGCGTTCCATTAAAGAAAGATAGCAACAACGTACCTTGAACTAATCCTAGAAGGTGAACACGAGCGGCGTCTTTTAGCTCTCGAGCGAAAGAATGTAACAAATGGCTAGGGTTTTTGTGCATTTAAAGTGGTCTTGTAACCCTAATTTATATTTTTATATTTGACCAACCTCCCCACTTTTTTCTTAAATCCTAAAATAACCCCAAAACTTTATTATTGACAAGAACATCCGATTTGTAAACAGCACGTGAGATTTTTCTTATACCAACAAATATTAGTTGTTCAGTTTAATAATGGATCCAGTGAGTAATGTAAAAGAGAACAATCTCTCTGAAAGGTATAAAAAAATACAAATTGCTTAGATCAATACATGAAATTTATTGCTGAAAAGTATACAAATTTGCTCTCTAGCTACGCGGCCTGCACTAAACAGAACAAAGATCGCAGGTTTGAGGTTTAGAGTTGTCTTTAATCAATTCACGAAATTAACTGAAAATGTCTACAAATCTTCTCTCTAGCTAATGGGACCTGTACCAAACAGAACCAACATCGCAGGTTTGAAGTATAGAGTTTAGTCTTTGTGAGATACATTTCCCGGAGGCAGAAATTTCGGATAACGGTTGGTAGCTTCAGTTTTGTGGTCATAGTACTCAACAACAGCAGCTCCAGCTAAAGCAGCTAAAGTCAGCGCCTGAGCGTGCAACCTGAGAAGAAGGAAAAATGCTGTGAATATTATTAGTTGTGATACATTTCATCATATCCAATGGCCAAACATCCTACAACCTTAGCATTCTTTCATATGTTTATGACAAAAAGCAAAGTGTATGTACGATCTGACATTGGAGTTGCCCGACTTGTATGCAGCAGAAGAGTGAATTTGTTGAGAAGCTATTAGCTAGTTAAGACATGTAAAGATTCTAAATTGAGCATTCTAGAATGCATTGATTTCGATGCACATCGTGTACCTGGTGAACAATATGAAGAGACAAAGAGAACATAACCCACACACACATCGATTTCGATGCTTTGCTAGTTGATCAAAGATTCACATCGAGCAGGGTGCTGTAGCCATGAAAAGTATAGCTTATATGCAAGAAAAGAGAAATTTACATGCTTTTGAGACATAAGAGATGATGATGGCTAAGAAAAGTGTTACAGAATGCCAACAATGAGACTCATAAACTCGATCACAACAAAATCATTCATATCTTGTACCAACTAGAAGAGAAACTAGGCTGATGGGATCAAAACTATTTAACCAAAACAGAAAGGAAAAGTTTTAAAATTCTTATGATTGCAAAAAGTTACCTGGCGTGGATGATCTTGACACTGGTTTTCATGGCAGGTTGAGACCAGTTATAGGCAATAGAACCGGTAATACCACTGAGCCATAAACAACCTGTGCAAGGATCAAATTTATATAAATACAGAAACAGATTTAGCATAAAGAACAATACCATATATCAAAACACCAAAAGTAGACATAGAAGAAATACTCTCCAAATATGAAATATTCACAACTCGATAAAATCCAGATCCATGATTACCATAACCAACTGGATAAAACGAACGATCCCAGAGAAAAGAATGCTGGGATGATGAAGAAACAAGGATAATTACCAACGGTACGGAGCTTATGATCAGAAACCCATTTTCTGATTTCCTCAAATTTGGTTTTTGATTCCGACATTGCTTCGTCAAATTTGGAGGTAGGCACGGAAGAAGAAATCACAACTTGAAACAAAATAGAGTCTTTGTATATATATATATAGGCTGCCAAAAAAAACACACAGGTGACGTCCGAGGAAAGTAGAACTTTTTTTGTTCCTTAATATTTTCCTATAAAATTATGATTTTTTTTGACAAATTTAATACTTAATAAAATGTACAGACAAAACATATTATGCAGTGGGCTTAGTCTAGTCTTTGGTAAACTTGATTCTTAGTTAGATTGTGTATAGAAAAAATAAACGCCAACTAAATTTTTGTGATGAGAAGAAGAAAAACCTCAAGACTTAAACTTTTAAAACTTTAACATATCCAGAAAAAAAAGTTTGATTAGGTCAGTTTCACTTAGATACCAATTGTATCCATTTTAAAAACAAGTACCCAACGTCCTCATTTACTCCCCCGATACGAACCAAACCCAGACCGGCTCGAACAGTTTGGTCACCACCAAGGCAGTCTCTCTCCGAACCATTACATACCATTTTGTGTTTTTAGATTATCAATTCATCACATAACTTGAGTATGCAGTTTCAGGTTTTCTCAAATATCAAATTCCCAATGTTTTTTTTTTTTTTTGGTTTTGTCTCACGTTCATGAGACTTGCCCGACCGGTG